>JAJOZX010000264.1:1300000-1570000 GCA_023014485.1 Bathynomus jamesi
AAGAGTTGATAAGCGTAGAGCAGGAAAAAGATTTAGGAGTTATAGTCACTGGTGATTTAAAAGTAGTGAAACAAAGTACAGCAGTGGTCAATAAAGCGAACAAAGTGTTAGGTTTTATAGCTCGGAATTTTGAGTACAAATCGCGCGATATTATAGTTCCTCTTTATAAATCATTAGTACCCGATCCAATTTTGGAATCCGCATATGCGCAAAGATATAGACAAAATCGAAAGAGTTCAAAGACGAGCAACTAAGATGATTCCGTCGCTTAGGTCAAAGTCGTACGAGGATAGGCTTAAAGAGTTAAAATTGACTACACTCGAGACTAGGAGGCTAAGGGGTGATCTAATCCAGGTTTTCAAAATTATGAATGGGTTCGATAACGTAGACAGAGATAGCTTTTTCGAAATATCTCAATATAATAGGACTAGAAATAACGGGTGTAAGTTGACAAGTAGAAGGTTCGAGACAGCAGTTGCCAAAAACTTTTTTACGCATAGAATAGTAAATAGCTGGAATAGTTTGCAGGTAGAAGTAATTAGTAGCACGTCTATAAACATGTTTAAAAATCGATTAGACGCATATGTTGATAGATTGGGTATAGTTTAAGGTAGTAAAATTAAGGGTTGGATAAGATAGATTTTGATTCTCTTTTCATTAAAGATCACAATAACCAGACTAGAGGTCATAGTATGAAATTATTTAAGCCAAGATGTAGAACAAATTTAAGAAAACATAGTTTTACAAGTGTTGTGGGATATAGGGAGGCAGCATCTTGGGTTAGGGGATACTCTGTCCTTACACACCCCATTTAAAGAGATTCCTCTGCCGAGCGGTGCCCCCCATAGTACTGTGAGGTATTGAAAAACTCATTATCTTCATTTGCCCCACAAACATCTTTAAATGGGAGACCCAAAATTGGTGCACACATATTTCTACATTACTGTACAGTCTTTAGGTTGTAAATTGTGACTTGGTCCGCAATCGATATGGACCGTGACTTACTTTTGGTTGGCAAGGTACTGGTATTGATGGATACAAATAGATATAGAGTGTAACATATTTGTGGATAGTAGTCTATTATGACTTGATCCTCTGGATCCAGAGATTCTATCTTTAGTTTTAAATTGATAATTAATTAATTTTAAATTGATAATTAATTAGTTTTAAATTGATAATTATTTAGTTTTGTAAAAATTGGTTGTTGCCAATGTACAGGCAGTTTTTACATAGTGGAGCCACCTCGATGGGCCGAAGTGGCCCCTAGTGTGCCCACTATAAAAATTTCTTGTTCTTATGTTCTTGTGGTTCGGAACCCACGTAAAATTGTAGGTCCCCCTCCGCCACCACGGAGGACATGCACAATACACAATTACGAACACAGTTAGGTAGACCATCCATGAGTGGATCCTAGGGTCTTTGTTGGTCTGAAACATTATATATATATATATATATATATAATATATATAAATTTTTTTTTTTAAGGTTCAGGTAGCGGCTCAGTGAAATCACCGGGATGTAGACCGTCTCCAAAAGTCAAGAAAATGATATACGACGCTTCTGAGCACGAAGACTTTGACAGAGAGGAAATTCCAACTTACGAAGAAGTTGCCCGGTTGTATCCCAGACCGGGACTTCCCAGACCACTTATTTTGGTGGGCCCCCCGGGAGTAGGAAGGAATGAACTGAGGAGGCGGTTGTTAGATCTTGATGTAGACAAGTTCAAGTCACCGGTTCCCAGTGAGCTTTTCCGAATTTTTTTTGTTCCTTTTGCAGTTAAATCTGAACAAATAATTTAATTACATTAATGAGTACAAATTGTACAGTTGTGGAGACAAGCTCTGCAATCGAAGGAATAAATTCTATTAAAAAAAAATACTAAACATTTTAAAATTCCGTAACAATTCATAATTGAGTGAGAGAAGAAAAAATATGCTGATCATTTTTTTTTATTCGATATCAAATGAATTGTAAATTTAAAAAATTAGAAGTACGAGGGGTGATCAAGAAGTTCTCGGCCTGACAATGAAAGACGAGAGAGTCAAATTGATAGTTTTTTTTATTATTTTTCTACATGGTCTTCTTTTAGAGATATACACTTGATCCTATGTCTTCATTTTGGTCCTCTAACCAGGCATTTACAGCTGACAAGACTTCATCATCGTCCAAACATCTCTGTCCACGGAGGTGTTCTTTTAATTTGGGAAACGGATAGAAATCAATGGGAGCTAGGAGCTAGGTCTGGAGAATGTAGAGGGTGATCAAGCAATTCGAAGCCCATTTCCCTGATGGCAGCCATTGCAACTGCAGACTTGTGAGCAGGAGCATTGTCCTGGTGAAACAGGACACCTCGACTGAGTTTCCTTCGTCGCTTTTGCTTGATGGCTTCGCGCAGTTTTCTCATTAGCCGTGCATTGTAATCACTAGGGGGGGGTCGAAACATATCAAAAATCGAGTTTCTCCAATTCCACAGTATGCACGTAGTTGGAAATGATGATCTCAACATCTTGTGAAAAAAATGAGTATATGCGACCCCCCCCCCCCCCCCATTTTACTCTCTCCACAGATATAAACCCCAAATGCGACAATCATGCATTATATTAAGTCTTATTAAGTAGATTAGATTAATTTGGATAGAGTTTTAGATAGATTGAATAGATTGAATAGATTACATACAGGGTGTCCCGTAAGTTTGGACCCATAGGGAAAAAATAAAATTACAAAATAGTCCAAAAATTTATTACATAATCTGTTCAAAGTGTCCGCCGTTGTGTCGCACACATAGTTGAAGACGCAATCTCCACTGCGACAGCACTTTCTGAATCACAGTCGCAGAAATTTCTTGACACGCCTCCACAATGCGTGCTTTAAGGTGGAAAATGTTCTGAAGTTTGACCTCGTACACTTTGGCTTTCAAGTGGCCCCACAAATAAAAATCATAATAAAAAATAAAATAATAATAATAAAATAATAATAATAACATAATAAAAAAATATATTATAAATCCCTATGGGTCCAGACTTACGGGACACCCTGTAGATTAATTTAGATAGATTAGATGAATTATATAAATTATTGTCACGTTTTTTTGTTTATTTTCAGATTGTTTATGATTGAATGAGTTATGATTTAATTCCGAAAGAGTTGTATTTAATTCAGATTGAATGATTCAATTGCTAGAATTTAACAATTAGTTTCTTGTTATTAATGCTACTAGGCCTAAATAAGTGAAATCATGGCGACAAGAAGCAAAACGCACAATTCAACATTTGGTCACCCTGCAGAATTTCCACCTTCAATGACTCCTTCAAAGGCTGACGTATTTAGGCATTATTTATTGGTAAGAAAACGAGAAGAACTGATTTCGAAAGGTTCTAGAACAGCAAAAGAATGTTACAGAATTGTCACTAAAGATGTGGAAGCCATTTGGGAGAAGTTTTCCTTTCCACATATAGGATTTGAAGGAATAACTATAAAAGTTGAACGATTGATAGAATCTGCAGCAAAGCTAAATAAAGTACTATTAAAACAAAGAAACAACAGTTTTCAGCAGAAGGTGGAGGCATTCGATGAAATGTTTGATATTTGCACTTGTACTTGTTACTATAAAAAAAATCAGTCGAACGGATTGCAGATGTGATATTAGAGTTCCATTGATTGAGTGGGAGTCTTTCTTGGGGTAGAAACAAAGAAAAAACCAACTAGGACCAATCGACAGAGTAACGACTTCCGCAAGAAAAAGGACTCACAATAGAGTTAAAGGATTAGAAAGAAGAGCCAAGATAAATCTAGATATGAATGTCGCCTCAACCAGCAAACTGGACCCTTTACATATTATGGAAGATGAGAGCATGGAAATTGATGATGACAGCGACGATATTGACTTTGTTCCGGATTTTGAGCTGAGAGAAAACCATCAGAACAGAATTATTTATAACTTAACAATAACAGCAGATAGATACCGTGTAAGTTACAGAGCTACTGCAGCTATAGTAAATGCAGCTTTGAAGGATATGGGAATATTAGACGAAACCAATATGTTGGATAGGAAAAAAGTGGAAAGAGAAAGAATACGTGTGGGTAAAAAGAACATAATCAAAGTGAAATCAGAGAACACAGATTGAAGGCATCGGATTTGATGGTAGAAAAGATCAAACTAAGACAAAGAAGGGAATGGAGTACGAAGAAGGAAGAACATTATGTAATAGTCAAAGAACCTGGTGATGTTTACATGGATCATATAGCTCCAGATAACGGAACTGCTTCTTGTATTGCAGATGAAATAACTTTTATAGTTGATTCTAATAGCAAAGAATCCCTCAAAGCTTTGCTATGCGATGGCACCCCAGTGAACACTGGCAGGATTGGCGGAGTGCTAAAATTGATTGAATTATATCTGGATAGGCCGGTACAATGGCTGATTTGCCTTTTGCATGCAAACGAACTGCCCTTCAGGCACGTATTTGAAGCAATTGATGGAAAAACTTCGGGACCAAACACCTTCAAAGGTTCTCTTGGAAATAAACTCCGAGAGGGTTTGACCAAACTGGATATAGTTGATTATACCCCTGTAGAGGGCAACATTAAAGAAGTTTCGGCCGATATTGTTAAAAGTTTCAGCAGTGACCAAAAATATATGTATGAAATGTGCATTAGCATACAATCTGGACGCATCTCACAAGCGTTAGCCACCAGATTCCCAGGTGCTCTCCATCATGCAAGATGGCTAACACGAGCAAACAGGATCCTGCGCTTATATGTCTCTACACGGAATCCAGACAAAAACATCCAAGACCTAGTAAAAATTATAATGCTGGTTTACGCTCCAGGCTGGTTTTGGATAAAGTCTCATCCAAAGGCAAATGAGGGAGCATCTAATTTTTGGTATATCATGCACTTGCTTAAAGGCTTAGATAAAAAGCATCGGATGATTATGGAGCGTGTCCTCAGAAATAACGCCTATTTTGCCCACCCAGAGAATATCTTGCTCTCAATGATAACAGACACAAGAAGAGAGGTCAAAGAGCTGGCTCTTCAGCACATCATTCGAGCAAGAACCAGGAGCACCAATGCGAGAAATTTTGAGCTGCCAAAAACACTGAACTTTGAAGCAGACGATTATCCTAACATGATCGACTGGGACAACGAAACCATCACCCCTCCACCTATTTTACAGAATTTGACAAATGATGATCTTCTAAAGTTCGAAATGAACCACTTCAGCTTATTCTATGAAAATAAAAACCCACTCTAATAGACAGAGTTTATTTCCACAACAGTTTCAGCGCCCACTGGCATCCTCCTCGGGTGGATACAGAAACACGAATGAACCAAAACAAGAGTGAAAAACAGTCCAGGGACCGAACGTTAAGAAATTCGCACCTAGGTTAGATCCCATTCTCCCGACACCGGAAGGGCATTTTCATTAAGTATATTCGCGCAAATTTAAAACTATCTTCCTGTTCTAAACATACAGATTCTATTATTTTTTTATAAAGGTAATATTATAAATTTAATAATTAGGGTAAAGGTAATAATAATAAATGTTAAAAAAAAAAATGTAAATGCAGTAATTATGTCAAAATATTAGAATCTGTATGTATAGAACAAGAAGATAGTTTTAATTTGTGGGAATGTACTTATAAGCGGACCCTGTAATAAAATGCCCTTCCGGTGTCGGGAGAACGGTATCTAACCTAGGTGCGAATTTCTCAATGGTCTGGATTGTTTCCTAATCGGCTTTTTTCATTCGTTTTTCGGTTTATAAGTTCTGTATAATAAACAACAATGTAATAACCAATGTAATAATAAATTTATAATTTCTGTAATAAATAATTATGCAATATTAAATGTAATAAATTTAATAATAAATGTAATAATTATATAAAAAAAAATAATAATCTGTGTTTAGAACAGGAAGATAGTTTTAAATTTGCGCGAATGTACTTAATGAAAATGCCCTTCCGGTGTCGGGAGAATTGGATCTAACCTAGGTGCGAATTTCTTAACGGTCAGTCCCTGGACTGTTTTTCCCTCTTGTTTTGGTTCATTCGTGTTTCTGTATCCACCCGAGGAGGATGCCAGTGGGCGTCGAAACTGTTGTGGAAATAAACTCTGTCTATTAGAGTGGGTTTCTATTTTCATATTTTGACTTTCACGTAGAAAAAAGTGAAGTTTTTTGCATTCAGCTTATTCCTTTTCCCTGTCACAGCCAGGGAGTAGAACATGCTGTAAATGTGGTAACAGAAGCATCACAAGATAGAATTGGTTATGAAAACAGACATAAATTTATTTTCCCCCTCCCCGCGGGCGGTCTTTCTGGGGTGGATCGCCCGCGGGCTCCTGCCTCCATGTGGCGAGGGGGGTCAGCCGTGGCTGGGGGCCCTGCCGGGTCCCCCGCCCGGTTGCGAAGTGGACTTTTAGCATACCCTGCTATCTTACAGCCCCCTCTTTCCTGTCTTCCCCTCTTTACCCTCTTCCTTGCCCCCTCTGTTTTTTCTGCTTTCTCTGTTCACTTCGCGCGCCCCGTGGGCTGCCGGGGCTGGTCGCTGGGGGTCTCGCTCCCATGGCTGGGGCCGGACTAAGTTGGCTGGTAGGGTGCCCAGGCCTGGGACCCTGGGGGGCCTTGGTCTTTGCTGCCGGCGGGGGAGAACTTTCGACGCTGCAAGGGCCCCTTTTGAAATGGGGGTACCTACATGGGACGAGGCACCCATCCCCCGCCGGCGTGCGCTTGGTCCCCTTGGGCCCCGGGTAATCAGTTCCCCGCGGCCCCGGGCGCGAAACAATAACAATTTTTTTTATGGAAACACTTACAAATCTAATGGACCTCGTTGACGACCCGGCTTGTGCATCTGACCTCCCTCTGACTACCTCTTTGGACCTTGGGTCTGGTAAGGGCAGTCGGCAGCCCTCGCCCACCCCGTCTGCTCTTCTTGCCGACACCTCCTCTCCCTCTCTTCCCCAGGCTCGTGGCGCCACTGCCCGACCCCCGCCAGTGGCGGATGGACCTGCAGTGGACCCCCCGACCCCTGGATCCCCCCATATTCCACGTCCCGATAGGGACCCACCTGCTTTTTCGCCCTCAGGTGGGAAGCCCGCGGCCCCGGTCGCCTCCCACTCCGGTCGGGCCTCATCGCCCCCGGCCCCCTCGGCCCCTGGGGGACGTGGGACCCGACGTCGCCGTCCGCCTTTCTCGTCTCCCCGTCCCCTCGAAGTACCGGTGGTGTTTGGCCCGACGTCTTCGCTCTGCCTTAGGACGGTGGACAAGTTCCTCGTCCTCCGCCCCTCCTCCTCCAAGCCCCTCCCCACTAACCATGAACGCCTCTTTCGAGCGATCCATGGGGTGACGGGGACGGCTCGTTTTGACCTTCGGCCTCAGAGGGATGGCTCCATTCTGATAAGGTCGCGTTCCTCTGTCGAAACCTCCTCTCTGCTCGCTATCCCCAATGTCCTGGGCTGCGGGATTACGGTGTCCCCCCACCCCCGCCTCAATCAGTGCCAGGGCACAATTTACGCTGCTCGTCTTCTACCCATCCCGGTGGAAGACCTCCAGATTGACCTCGCCTCCCAGGGTGTTGTGAGGGTGTACCGCTTTCCTGACAGATTGCGATCCCCAACCGCCCCTTCTCCTCGCCTGCTCCTCACTTTCGACTCACTGGTGCCCCCCGTTTCGGTATTCTGGGGCTTTGGTGAGAGACGAGCGTGCGAATTTTCAGTACGACCATACGTGCCAGATCCTACGCGCTGTTTTCAGTGCAATAGGTTTGGCCACGTGAGCAGCTCCTGCCGTCAGCCGGCCCCGTTGTGTGTCCGTTGCGGCGGCCCTCCCCACCCCTTGCCCTGTACTGCTCCGCCTTCCTGCACCAACTGCCATGGACCACACCCTGCTTCATCCCGCTCTTGCCCGTCCTTCCTCTTTGAAAGGGAGGTTCGGGCCCTCTGTTCATCAGAGTTTCTCAGCGCTCGGGAGGCGCGGGACCGGTTGCGTGGCTGCGAGGCCCGGCGTGGTGCCTCGTACGCCGAGGTTCTCCGTTCCCGGACCCCGTCCTCACCGGCGGTTCCCAACGCGCCTCCACCCACCGTGTCCGCTACTCCCAGTCCATCCTCTGCCGCCCAGCGGACTCCTACCGCGGCTCCTCGTACTACCAGCGCGTCCCCACGTGCTCCCCCCGCGAACGCCGATGCTTCGTCGGCAACCCCCCCTGCCCCTTCTACGCCCTCTCCACCGGCGCCTTCGGCCACCCCCATTCCGGATCGTGACCCGCCGTCACCCATGCGGGCCGCACGACGGAGGGGTAGGGGCCGCAAGCGCCGCAAGCGCCGCGCAAGTGGTGACCCCGAAAGGTTCGAAGCCATAAGCCTCGCATCACCTTCCTCTCCCAAACACAAACGCCCCCTTCGCCCTACCGCCCCGGTGTCCTCACCATCCCCACTGCGCAACCGTTATGCACGCTCCCCCCTGGGGTCCCCGACGGCCCTCGTCGATGGACCCACTGGAGGGGGAACTCGCCCGCCTGGTCGGGGTGGGTGGGACGTGCACGCCCCCGCGCTTGACCCGCCCCATCTCTCTCCTCGACCTGCCAATGCCTCTGGGTGAGGTATTATTTTCCACTCCCCCTCGTAGTCCTGCCTCCCCCGCACCTCCGGTGAAGGGAGGGGCATTCTGGATACCTCTCACATCCCCTTCTCTGCATCGCTCTCCCCCGGACGTCCGGGAGACTCCTCTTCTGGAGGACTTGCCGGCGTCTGGTTCCACATCGCCCCCTCGTCGGGGTGACCCTCGCCTTCGCCCTCGTTCGGCGTCCCTCGCTGAACTCCGGGGCTTTCCGATTCCCTCTTTAATCTCGGGCCGCCCGATCGGCCCACCCACCCCATAACCATCCTTTACGCTGACTTTCCTACCCCTCCCTATACCTCGCTCCTGCAGTGGAACATCCGCGGGCTCCTGGTAGGCCTCGAGAGTCTCTCCTCTCTCCTGGCCTCCAGGTGTCCGGCGTGTTTCTGCCTTCAGGAGACGATTCTGGGATCCCGTTCCCTCCCTCGAGTGTCCGGTTACTGCGGGCTCCCTTCCCCGCCTCTCGATGGGGCGGGGAGGGGGGGCGCCGCGGTCTTCGTGCACCGCTCCGTCCCTTTCCTCCCGCTCCGTACAGTCCTGCAAGCTGTGGCCGTGCGCCTTTCCTTGGGGCGCCAGCTCACGGTCTGCTCTCTTTACCTCTCCCCTAACGTACGCCCTCCACCCGATTCTCTCCGTGACCTAATTCTTCAGCTTCCCCGCCCTTTCCTGATTCTCGGGGACTTCAACAGTCGGGACCCGGCCTGTGGGGACGTTTGCTCCACCTTTCTCTCCGGGACCCTTCTCTCCGGGACCCTTCTCTCCGGGACCCTTCTCTCCCTTATGGACGAGCTCGAGTTCACCTTTCTGAACGATGGCTCCCCAACCTGCCTTCACTCGGCCCACGACAGTTTCACCTGTATCGACCTTTCCCTGGTTTCCCTCGAAATCGTGACGGAGTTCACCTGGGAGGTCCTGCCGGATTCTTCCGGCAGTGACCATTTCCCAGTGTGTCTTACCCCGACCCGTCTCCTCCCCCCACCTCTGTTCGCCCGAGCAGACTGGGCCTCATACGCGAGGGGCACGGCGATCTCGCCATCAATTCCTGCCTTTCCCTCCGTCAGTGAGGCCCTCGCCTTCCTCGAGAGTAAGATCCTCTCGGCTGCCGCCAGTTGCATCCCCCGTACCTCTGGCTCCCCCAGGCCGCGAAGCGTCCCATGGTGGACCCCAGAGTGCTCCCATGCCGTTCAGGAGCGGCGCCGTGCCGGCCGCCGCTTCTACCGGACCCGCCAGCTGGAGCACAAGATCGAGTTTCAGCGCCTGAAGGCAGTGGCCCGTCGGGTCCTGAAACTGGCCCGGCGTACCTCCTGGCGGAGTTACGTGTCCGGGATCTCCTCCACGACTGCCCCCTCGACTGTTTGGCGCAAGGTGCGTAGCTTTGAGGGGACCCGTGTCCCCCCTCGACCCCCGGTGCTTCGGGTCGGGGACGACGAGTTCGTCTCCGATCCGGAGGCCGTCGCGAACGCACTCGCGGCGCACTTCGCAGCCATCTCCAGTTCCGATTCCCCCATTCCCGCCGCGACCCACCGGATTTTCCACCTCATAGGGATGACCCCTATAATCACCTCTTCCGCATGACGGAGCTTCGGGAGGCCCTCCGCCCCCGACGCTCCTCCGCACCCGGCCCCGATAATATCCCCTATGACTTGTTACGGCACCTCCACCCCTCTGCTCTCAGCTTTGTACTGGACCTCTATAACCGGATTTGGTTGGAGGGTTCATTCCCGGACCGGTGGCGTGAGTCCATCGTCGTCCCCATCCCGAAGCCCGATAAAGACCCCTCACTCCCGTCGAACTATCGCCCCATTTCCCTGACATGCTGCGCCTGCAAGGTTATGGAGGCGATGGTCGCCTCGCGGCTGTCTCTTACTCTGGAGGCGAGTGACCAATACCCTGCTACCCAGGCTGGTTTCCGGCGCTTCCGGTCTACCACCGACCCCCTCCTCTCCTTAGCCACGACGTGCAGGAGGCTTTCTCCCGGCGTCACTTTGTACTCGCCGTCTTTTTCGACCTCCAGAAGGCCTACGATACTACTCGGCGGAGCGCGGTCTTTGACTGCTTACGCTCCCTGGGTTTCGTAGGCTTTCTCCCTCCTTTATTTATAACTTCTTGTCCGCCCGTTCTTTCCGCGTCCGCATCGGTTCTACCCTCTCTGACCGCTTTCCGTTGGAGGAGGGTGTCCCTCAGGGTAGTGTCCTTAGCGTCCTGTGTTTCTCACTAGTGATGAACACAGTCGCTACGGTCCTGCCTACTTCCGTTCGTAGCTCCCTCTATGCCGATGACCTGGCTATCTATTGCTCTGGCCGCCTCCCGTCTTTGGCTGAACGTCGACTCCAGCTAGCCATCAACGCGGTGGTTCGCTGGGCGTCCTCGGTTGGCTATGCTTTCTCACCCTCTAAGTCTTCCAGTATGCTTTTCCGTCCTCGGCGCCTCCGTCTGTCGCATACCTTCGCCCTTACCCTTGCCGGCACTCCTCTTCCCCTCGTCCCATCCGTTCGATTCCTGGGTATGACCCTCGACGAATTTTTCGGTTGGGTTCCACACCTTAGGCGGTTGCGGCAATCATCTCGCCGCACCCTCTCCCTTTTGAGTCACCTGTCCCACATGACCTGGGGGGCGGACAGGCGTACTCTGCTGCGCCTGTACACCTCCCTGGTGCAATCCCGCATCGACTACGGCTGTGTGGTCTACAGCTCCGCCTCCTCTCCGGCACTCCGTATGCTGGATCCTCTTCTCCACCGTGGCCTTCGCCTGGCGTCGGGTGCCTTCCGCTCGTCCCCTGTCGCTAGTCTTCAGGTGGACTGCGGACACCCCCCCTGCCCCTTCGCCGGGGCCTTCTCATGGCGAAGTGTTACCTTCGCATCTGCCGCCTCCCGAGGTCCCTACTCTTCTCCGCGATCTCCCAGGCGCTACCCCGGCCTGACACGTGGCATTTCGCTGCCTCCCTGGCCGAGTCTTTTCGTCCCTGGGGATCCCCCCACCCTCTATTCTGCCGTTCTCCTTCGACCTGTCGCCCCCCTGGCTGACCACCCCTATCTGCCGCTGCCAGGCGCTCCGTGGCCTGCGTAAGGAGTCTCCTCCTACCGTCCTCCGGTCTTCTTTTCTGGCCCATCTTCCCGTACACTCGGACGATGTTCCTGTCTACACCGACGGCTCGCGCTCCCCTGCAGGTGTCGCGGCCGCCGTCTTCTCTCCGTCGCTGTCACCTACCTCCCGGGGTATCCCCCTGCCGGTTCAGGCCTCCATCTTTTCCGCGGAGCTCTTTGCCCTTCTGGAAGCCCTCCGTCTGGTATCGGGTTTTTCGCGGTCTTCCTGTACCATCTTTTCGGACTCGCTGAGCGCTCTTCAAGCGCTCGAGCGCTATAATTCCCCGGACCCCCTCGTACGCATTATTCAACAGGAGTACCATGTCCTGCACACCGTTCACCGGATCCGGGTCACCTTCTGCTGGGTTCCTGCCCATGTCGGTGTTTTCGGTAATGAGGCGGCTGACCGCACAGCCCGGTCCGCCGCCTCGATGCCTCCCCTCCCCCGCCCGCTCCCCTTCTCTGACTATGTGCAGGTCTTTCGGTCCCTCTACGACCGCATATGGCAGCAGTCCTGGGACGATGCCACCGGAAATAAACTCTGGTCCATCCGCCCCCGCCTGTCATATTGGGCGTCCTCCTTCCACCGCTCCCGACACAAAGAGGTCGTCCTTGCGCGGCTTCGCATTGGCCATACGCGCCTCACGCACGGCTATCTTATGTCCCGGCAGGAGGCTCCTTGTTGCGCCTCCTGCCAGTCGCCCCTCACCGTCTTTCACATCCTTGTGGAATGCCCCACCCTGTCGTCAGTACGTCGTCGCGCCTTCCCGTTCCTCTCTGATTTCCCCCTCCCCGATCGTTTACGTCTTATGCTCGCTGAGAGCCCTCTCTTCTCGCTTGACCGTCTTTTCCTTTTCCTCTCCCAATCTCGCCTCCTCTCTGAGCTTTAGGTGACTTCTCACCCGTCGTCCGCGGTCCTCCCACTTCTAGTGCCTTGCCCCCATCTCCGTTTCTCTTTCTCATATTCTGCTTCGCCATGATATCCGCTAGCGTATAGCGGGAAATGGCGGTAAACGCCCCAATACAAAAAAAAAAAAAAAAAAAAATATTTTGAATGTACTGGAGTCGAGAAAAAAGCTACGTGTGTTCCAATGGAAAGGCCAGTGGTGTCAGTAATTTACGATTTTAAATTTCTTAAGGTGAATATTTTGGTTTTAGTATGCTTCAATTGATTCTTTAAGTGATATACGGAGAAAGATTTCTTATATATATATATATATATATACCCTTTGCTTTGTCCGGAGCGATAGGGCGCGTCCCTCTGTGGCGAATGTGAGAATACACCTTCGGTGTAAGGGCTTTCTCTGCCCTCGTGGACCATTGGACCCGTTTGGGGACCCGGCTGATCTCCTGCTTCTTTTTCTTTCTTTCTCCTTTAACCCATTTTTTCTGGCTTCTCTCTGTTTTTCGGCGTCGTTCTTTGGACCTTGATTTTGACCCCTTCCTTGGCCCTTGGGTGTGGGAGGTGGTTACCCTGCACCCTTGTCGCTTTTTAACCAAACCCAAGCCCTGTCCCTGCCACTTTTCACCGCGCGTTGGATGAGAGTGGCCGCCTTTCAGGCACAGGGACTGGGTACGGGTGTATCTCCCCTGCGTGACATCTATTGGCGGTGGGACCAAGTGTGCCCACGATTCGCCTTTCCCTTGTTGGAGTCGGTGGTGGCTGGATGCGCGCGGGGGATGAAGTTCTCTTTTGTTCGCTATGGATACTTCTCCCCCTCGGCTTACGACTACTGCTTCTCATTCCCGGACTACTACTCCTCTCAACACTCGGGTGGTGGGCAACCAGGCCCTCGAGTCCTTTACCACTGGAAGACAGCAACCTGATGGGGTTGACCCCCCTGTGGAAGCGGAACGCTTGCACTCTCCTTTTCCGTTGCCGACCCCAGTCCGTCCCTCGACTATGCCCTTGGACCTACACTCTCTGGAGCAGGGGTCTCGCCCCAGCCCACTTCAGCCACCTTCGGGCAAGTCAAGTTCCACCGAGGACTTGCCCCCAACCCGGCTTCTTGCTCTCCCCATATGCCCCCCTCACCCGCCGTCAGCCGTCCTATCGACCGTTGAATATCCCAGTCCATTTCGACTCTACAGCCTCCCTCTCCCTTACAAATATCCACAAATTCCTGGTGATTCGGCCTACATCTGGGTCCCTCCCGACCAACTCTGAACGGACGTTCCAGGCGATCCGAACCCACAGCAACTCCAGCCGCTATGACGTACGCCCACAGAGGGATGGCTCCCTCCTCGTAAAATCACGCTCAGCCGCAGAGACAAAAGCCCTACTCTCCGTCACTGAGGTCCTTGGATGCTCGGTGTCCGTTTCCCCACACCCTCGCGGCCTCGCCTGAACCAGAGTCAGGGCACTATTTACGCCACCCGCCTATTGTCGATCGCAGTGAACGAGCTCCTGGAGGACCTCGCACCCCAAGGAGTCACTAAGATTTATCGCTTCATATCCCGACAGGGAGGCACCCCCTCCCCCACCCCACGTCTGCTCCTTACTTTCAATACATTAACCCCCCCCCCGACCGAATTGTATGGGGTATGGGAGACCGCGCGTCATGCGAGTTTTCTATCCGCCCATACATTCCAGACCCGACCCGTTGCTTTAAATGCAATAAGTTTGGACACGTTAGCTCCGTTTGTCGGCAGCCGCATCAACTGTGTGTTCACTGTGGACAACTCGCTCACCCTGACAGGTGCCCCAACACACCCAAATGCTCCAACTGTGAAGGCGCACACCCCTCTTCATCCCGCGAATGCCTTTTCTTCAAGTTCGAGGAGGAGGTCCGAGGCCTACAAGTGACGGACTTCCTTAGCCCCCGTGAGGCACGAGACAGGGTGCGGAGTCGGGAGGCGAGGCCGGGGGTGTCCTATGCCGCTGCTCTCGGCGCTATCATTTCGGCACGCCGCCCTGGCCTGCCGCCGAAACCCCCCCCAGCCACTGCTCCCTGTTCCCCCCAAAGAAAATCCTCGCAGGACCCGACAGTCTCCTGTCCCCCCACCATCCCTCCTCTTACCGCACCTCACCTGCCACGAACCCCCCAGGAGTCTGGGACCAGGACACCCAGGTCCCATCCACCTCAAACCCTGCCTTCCCAGTACTCCCTGCACACGCCCGAACCTGCCTTCTGGAGCAAGCCGTCGAGGCGGAGACGCCGGAGCATGTCGCCAGACCCTCCGGCCTTCCAACGTCTCTCTCCCTCTTCCCCTAGACCCAAGAAGACGGCTCGGACCCTCACACCGCCCACTAAGTCTACTATGTCCATCTCTCCCCATCACAGAAGTCCCACCACTCTACCCCCACAGACTCTGACAATAGTGGCTGAAATCCACGACCCGCCCCGTACGACGAGACCCAGTCTGAACAATATCCTCTCCCCTGAGGATCCAGTGGATGCGGCCCTGGCGCAGCTGCACTGTGTGACCGAGGGAAGCTCGGCCGCGCCCACGCCCACGAGTCTCATGGATCTGCCCTTGCCTCCTGGTGCCATTTTCTCCACCCCTCCACGAGACCACTCTGGTTCGCCTCCTTCCACCCCCATAGTACCTACCCCCCAACATCCCCGGCCCCCTCCTTGTCAGCCACCCTGAGTACGCCCTCCCTCCCACCCGCCCGGTCATTTTGGTACCCCCTGTCACCACCTAGGGTCCGCCGTGAGACCCCGGACAGGCGGGGGTGGCGCCACTTTTGGGGTTAACGTGCCCCCTCCTGGCCCGACCACAGAAGCCCGTCAGAACACTTCTGACCCTCTCAGCCCACGATGTTCCTCTGTCTGCCGTGATCCACGCCTCCGGTCTCGCTCTGCCGACTCGACCCCGCAACCTCCGCGGGGTTCGACAGGCCGACCGATTCCTTCCCTGGTGAACGGTAGATAGCCAGCCATGCTCCCGACCCATCCTTCAATTTCGCGAACTCCGGATCTCCCTTCACACTCCAACCTCCTAACGCCTACACCTTTACCCATCCCCCTTCATCAACTAATGGATCCCCCGAAAACCACAATAGTCCACTGGAACTGTAGAGGAATATTCGCGAACTATGAAGGCCTTAACTCCTTGATTGCCACTTCCCTTCCGGTGTGTGTCTGTCTCCAGGAGCTAATCCTGGGGACCAGGCCCATGCCCTGCCCTACTGGTTATTCTTGCATCGCCACCCCGCCTCCTACCTGCACTCGAATGGGAGCTGCCATCCTCGTACACCACGCAGTCCCCTTCCACAATCTCTCCATCCGGTCCCCGCTACAGGTGACTGCCGTCCGGCTCTCCCTGGATAGACAGTACACCGTCTGCTCAATCTACCTCCCCCTCCCCACGCTCAAGTCTCCCGCTACGACCTGGTGGAAGTCGTAGAACAACTCCCCAGGCCCTTCCTACTACTGGGCGACACACACACCACCTATATGTCCCCAACCCTGATATCTGTCATGACCGAGCTCTCCTTCGAGTGCCTCAACGATGGCTCTCCTACATTCTACCATGCCACCACCTGCACTCCATCCTGTATAGACCTGTCCCTCGTTTCAACTGATGCCCTCCTAGACTTCACGTGGCAAGTCCTCCGAGAGGACCATGGAAGTGACCATCTCCCCATTCAACTCACGCTCAATCGACCCGACCAGACTGTTCGGGTACCGGTAAGATGGGTTACTACCAACGCGAATTGGGCCCGCTTCCGCGACAACACGTATACCACCCTTACAAGTGCCCACTTCCCATCCATCGACGAGTGCATCGCATACTTCGAGTCCGTCGTTCTAGCGCCCGCAAGCACTAGCGTACCACGATCCTCCGCCTACCCCCGCGCCCGACGGGTGCCTTGGTGGACCCAGGAGTGCGCGGAGGCCGTACGCGCCAAGAAGAAGGCAACTCGGCGCTTCTACCGGACGCGACTCCCCATCCATCGCACGGAAATGCAGCGGGCCAGGGCCATCGCCCGCCGCACAATGAAGACAGCGCGCCGAGCCTCTTGGGGTGCCTTTGTGTCCGGCATCACCGCCACCACACCTTCGGCTACCATCTGGAAGAAGGTACGGGGTGTCGAGAGGCGACATGTCCCCTCCCGACCCCCGGTCCTCCGGACTAACGACGGACTCCTGTGTGAGCCCAAGTCTGTGGCAAACCACCTTGCTTCTACCTTCGCCGCCGTTTCTTCCTCTGCAGCCGATTCCGTACCCGCCCCTGACGATAGCCCCTCTCCACCGTCCATAGACAGCACCTACAACCGATTGTTTACCATGCGTGAACTACAGGCGGCACTGGCCTCTCGACGATCCCCTTGTCCCGGTCCGGACGGTATTCCGTACGGCATGATCCAGCACATCCACACTACCTTACAAATTTTCCTGCTAGACCTATACAATCGCATATGGATAGAGGGCGCCTTCCCCTCTAGGTGGAAGGAGGCCCACGTCCATGACTCCAGATTTGAAAAAATTTACTGGAGCACAGCTCTGAATTTACTTTTTTTCCCCTTACACCACTAGATAGGTTAATGATAGTAAACTCTTGAATTGACGACATACCAATTACAAATTGTTTTAGCTAAACATAATAATACAATAATGTACAGTTTATAACTCACCTTAAGTTTATTTATTCATTGCAGCAGCAACAGTGGACGATGTTAGACCTTGCATGTAGGCATTTGTTGTGAATTTACCGCCATGTATGCTTGGCCACTGATCAATGGCTTTCTGTGTGATCATTACAGCAGATCTAGTGCCTGGAGCTGACCCTCCTTCACAATTCTGCACAGCTTAGTCAAATGAGATGGCTTAATGGATCCTTTGTGTTCAACAATGTAACCAAGAATGGAGAATGTCCCTTCAGCTGGTGCTTCACTCCAGGCAGTTGATCCATCTTTATCAAAATGCTTTAATCTCTCTGTGATTCCTTTCCACAGCTGTTCTATATATTCTGTCAGCCAATTTATCACTGAGTCTTTTGTAAAACTACTTTCAGATCTCGTTCTGGATGGTCTAGCAACTTCAGCAACCTGGTAGTAATCAGAACGTTTCTTGATGTATTTGTAAACTTAATTTAGGATGTAATCCTCAGCTGTTAGTTCCTTTTGCTGCCCTGTGGTATCGTGCTTAAATTCAGAAACTACATCATTTGCATTTCCTCCATTAGCTAATTTGGAAATTGTTTCCATCACTCTTAACATAACAGTTTTCCCTCCTTCTTTATAAATATATTTTCTACAAATTCTGCACTAACTGTGGTTTTTTGAGCTACTTGCAACATAATCTTTGTTACATAGGAAATCAATACATAGAACTTGGCACTAATTTCTTTCTCTTGTGGATGATCAAAAAACACAATTTTCCACAAATCTGTCAAATTGATCAAATTCGTAATTAACCATGCGAGTATCAGATTTGAGTTTTGGTCTCTTAAAACCAATGATATTGTCAAGAACCATATTGGTATAGTCAAGGCCTGATCTCAGATTTGAAGAGTGATTCTGAATAAAGTCTAAAAGTTCACTTAGTTTACAAATTTTCTTCAATGCATCAACGTGGGCTCTGTTCACAAGATGCATTAAGTCCCATCGAAATTTGAAATTTTCTCCAAACAACTTTTTCATTTCGTTTTTAAATGGCTCGTTGTCCTTACAAAAAGCCCCATCTCCAACCATTCCAGATACCTTGGATTTAATTGCTTCTTCAGATAGTTTCAAGTGATTAGGAGACTTCAACACATCAAAAATTTCATTGGCCAAATAAACTCCTGATTTGCTGCGTACTAAATTTATCCCAGCAAGTTTTACAGTCTTATCTTCTTCACTCATAACTAATACAACTAGCATGCTTAATCCCAAAATTGTTCCAATGTCAGCTGTTATTGTTACTGAAGTTTGTTCTAAGAACCACTTTACAGTTTGTTCTTTAAGTTGATTATCTAATAGCTCACAAATTGTCTCGCACGCATGTGTGCTATGATTCAAATTTCCAACCTCACAACCTGACCTATGTAATACAGCTAGAAGTACTGGATATAGAGCCCATGCAGTGTTTGTTTTCATTATGTAGTATAAGATGTTGCCACAAGTCTTCTATGCGTTTAGTAGTGTTCCGAGAAGATGTTTTCATCACTTCATAAACAGCAGCTCTTTGATGATGCTGAAGTTTAATTAAATGTCTCTTCAGGTGGGTTTTCAGATTTCTAAACCATCTCTCTTGATTTTCTCCTTGTTTGCATACATAGGTTAAATCTTTAACATTGAAGTAACCTTTTATGTTAGAATGTTTGTCTGAAGCACATGCTTTGGGGTCTGTGCAAGCTATGCAATATAATGTAAACATTTTATCATCAGAAGCATCATCAATATCTTCTTGATTATCATCATCTTCATCCTCAACAGCTATATCTACATCAGGCATATTAGTGTCACTATTTGCAATGTTTTCCATTATCACTTGGTACTGAAAATGAATCATCAGCATGCCCTAGATCCTTCTTTTCCACCAATTTGAATGTAGATTTGATCAAATCATTGTTCAGGATTTCTTGTATTGATTTACACTTGCTTAAATGGGCTATGGAAATGTCAAATTTGTTGCTTTTTGCTTTATTAGATTTGGATGCAACACTTGAACTTGAAGGCATATTTTGACTCTTCTCTTTATTAACCACAACAGCTTGGTGAGTTTCTTTTGTTAGGCGCAAAATTGCATTCAATGTCTTCTGGATTTGGGAGTTTTCAAATTCCTCTAAAGCAGTTTTGTTAGTCTGATGCGCAGGTTCCTCACTTACCTTTTGTTTCTTAGGTGGAGGAGAAGCACTTTCTTCAGTCTGTGAAGCATCTAGTGAAAAAGTTTCATTTTCTAGATTAGCAGTTGATGAAGTTGGTTCATTTTTCTGAGGTCTAGCACTAGCACATTTTGTGAACAAACTAAATGACTGCTTTGCCGTATCTCTTTGCTGCACTTCATCCTGGTATTTCTTTACTGCAATATCTAAGCTGTGGGCCCAAACTCTGGGACCTCTTGTATTGTAACAAATATTTTTTTTGGAATTAAAATGTTCCTCCCAGTTTTGCTTCTTTGAATATTTGTTCTTGCATTGACCACAAAAGTAACCCCTTTTAACACCCTCACTTTTCTCTCCAACTTCATCAATATTAGGATCCATTATTGATTATTGACTACCTGAAAAAATACAAAATAAGTAAAAGTTAGTAAAAGTAAGTAAAAGGAAGTGCTTTAAACTTAGTAAAAGTAGGTAAGTAAAAGTAAGTTTAAACTTAACTAAACTTTTCAATTCTAGAGTCATGGTGGATTACTTAAAACCGCACAAGTAATTATCTGGCCAATTTATCAAACCTGGCCGAGATCAATGGAACATAGTCCAATCCTGATAATTTTATATTAAAAAAATATACGTTTTAATAAAATTTTAATTATCAAAACATTGAAGCTTAACAAAAAATAAAAATAATTGTTAAATATGGAATTACCAACTAAACTTAAAATAACTAAATTTGTAATTTAAAAAAATTGGTTTGTACAAGAACGTATACGCAAAAAAATTGCATAACGTCTAGCGGATGAACAAAACCCAAACCCAAATTTACTTTTTCTCATGGTCAAATTTACTGGAGCAATGCTCCCAAGATCCCAGGAATCTGGTCATGCCCACGTCATCCCTATCCCCAAACCCGGCAAAGATTCCCTGGACCCCACAAACTACAGACCAATCGCCCTGACGTGTTGTGCCTGCAAGATCCTCGAAAAAATGGTCGCTACACGATTATCGTTCGTCCTTGAACATAGCAATTCCTTCCCGTCTACTCAGTCCGGCTTCAGACAATTCCGCTCCACCACTGATCCCGTCCTGCTTCTCAGCCGAGACATACAGGATGCCTTCGACAATAGACAGTTCGTACTGTCAGTTTTTTTTGACATCCAGAAGGCCTATGACACCACCCGTCGAGCAATGACCCTCGGTCAGCTCCGACATCTGGGCCTCGTCGGAGCCATGCCGACCTTCATCAGGGGCTTCCTTTCTTCCCGGACCTTTAAAGTCCGGGTGGGCTCAGTCCTCTCTGACACCTTCGTGCAGGAGGACGGGGTCCCACAGGGAAGCATCCTCAGTGTTCTCTGCTTCTCCGTCGTGATGAACATGGTCTCACAATGCCTTCCACCCACCATCCGCTCTTTCATTTACGCGGATGAGCTTGCGATCTACTTCGCAGGGCGAGAACCGTCTGTCGTTCAACGACAAATGCAGCTCGCCATCTACCGGGTGGAAAGGTGGGCGACGTCGGTGGGTTTCCGCCTCTCCATCCCTAAGTCCAAGTGTATGGTCTTCAGTAGAAGAAGACCCACAACCCTTCCTCTACCCTCTGTCACATTATACGGCAGTCCTCTTGAGGTGGTACCCTCTACGCGTTTTCTGGGCATGACCCTAGACCGACGGCTCAATTGGGTCCCCCATCTCAAGCACCTAAAGCAATCCCTTCGACGCCCCCTCGCTCTCCTGGATCACCTCTCTCACACCACATGGGGTGCAGATCGACGCTCTCTTCTTCGCCTATACACTTCCATAGTACAATCGAAGCTGGACTATGGTAGTACAGTTTACGGTTCAGCCTCCAACGCCCGCCTCCGTATCCTGGACCCGGTACTTAATAGAAGCCTCCTCCTCGCCACCGGTGCTTTCCGCTCCTCCCCAGCCTCCAGCCTCCATGTGGAATGCGATCATCTCCCTCTCGCCCTCCGACGGGGTCTACTCCTCATGAGGACATACCTCCGTGCACAGAGGCTACCTTCTTCGCTTCTGGGCACGGCGGTTTCAGAACTACCACCTCAGGGACGGAGCTGGCACTTCACTGAAGCGGTCCGCTCTTTCCTTTATCTTTTCAACATGCCCGCCCCCTCAGTTATCCCCATTTCATTCAGCATCTACCCCCCCTGGGTCCTCACCCCTATCAAGTTTTGTAAGGATCTGTGTGCCCTACCGAAGAATACCACGAGCGCCATGATATACAGGTCACTCTTCCGCGAACACGCAACCCAACACCCTGACGCAGTCGCCATTTACACAGATGGTTCCCGCTTGGAAGCTGGTGTGGCCTCCTCAGCGGTGATTCTGTCCCAGCCGCTTTCCCGGGGCGTCGGCCTGCCCCGCGAGGCCTCCGTTTTTTCGGCGGAACTTTTCGCGATTACGGAGGCCCTCGATATTGTGCGCACCCACTCTGCCAGCTCTTTCGTCATTTATTCGGATTCCCAAAGTGCACTTCTCTCCCTAGAAAGATTTAACTCTCCTCACCCGCTCGTCTATACCATCCAGCAAACCTTCCACTTTTTAACGACCTTCCAACACAAGACAGTCGCCTTCTGCTGGGTCCCGGCTCATGTCGGCATCCAGGGTAACGAGGCGGTGGACCGCACAGCAAAGACGGCCTGCTCACTGCCGGCCTCCTCCCGACCCCTCCCCTTCTCCGACTTCTTCCCGACTTTCCGCTCCCACTTCCGCTCCATATGGCAGCGGGAATGGGACCAGGCCACACAAAATAAACTCCACACGATCAAGCCACAAATAGGATACTGGGCCTCCTCATTCCACCGGTCCCGCCATAAAGAAGTAATCGTAGTCCGTCTCCGCCTAGGCCACACCCGCGTCACCCACGGACACCTTATGGCGAAATCGCCAGCCCCGCTTTGCCCTACCTGCCATACCCCTATCACTGTCATACACCTGGTGGAATGCCCAAAGTTGTCCGCTCTTCGTCGCAGGTGTTTCCCTCTCTCGGCCGAAAATCCCATACCCGACCGTCTACGATCCATACTCGCCGAAGGCCCCCACTTTTCAACGGAAGCGATTCTCTTCTTCCTTACTCACTCCTATCTGCTCCATCGCATCTAAAACCGTACCCCTCCTACCCACTATCCAGCAACTGACCCTTACTCACTCCCCTAGTCTATCACCCCCAGCACAGTAACATCACCCGCTCACTGCCTCGCCGAGATACAGTATGTACCGCTTTCTTTAGGTACGAATCGGCGGTAAATTAGAGAAGAAAAAAATATATACTGTATATATATATATATATATATATCGTAAAGAACGACGCTTGTATAGGAGATATTCCGCGCAAGACGAGAAAGAGAAAACAACAAATGAAAAAATGAAGTACCAGGTGGTACTTCATTTTTTCATTTGTTGTTTTCTCTTTCTCGTCTTGCGCGGAATATCTCCTATACAAGCGTCGTTCTTTACGTTATTTATACTGCGTGTTCTTTGCAGTTGAATGTATATATATATATATATATATATATTTTTTTTTTTTTTTTTTTTCTCCAGATTTACCGCCGATTCGTACCTAAAGAGACGGTACATATCTCGGCGAGGCAGTGAGTGGGTGATGTCACTGTGCTAGGGGCGGTAGACTAGGGGAATGAGTAAGGGTCAGTCGATGGATAATTGGTAGGAGGGGTACGGTTTCAGATACGATGGAGCAGATGGGAGTGAGTAAGGAAGGGAGAACGGCTTCTGCTGAAAAGTGGGGGCCGTCGGAGAGTATAGATCGTAGGCAGTTGGGTATGGGGTTTTCGGCCGAGAGAGGGAAACACCTGCGACGGAGAGCGGCCAACTTTGAGCATTCCACCAGAAGGTGTAAGACAGTGATAGGGGTATGGCAGGTAGAGCAAAGCGGGGCTGGCGATTTCGCCATAGGTGTCCGTGGGTGATGCGGGTATGACCTATGCGGAGACGGGCTAGGATTACTTCTTTATGGCGGGACCGGTGGAATGAAGAAGCCCAGTGTCCTATGTGCGGTTTGATCGTGTGGAGTTTTATTTGTGTGGCCTGGTCCCATTCCCGCTGCCATATGGAGCGGAAGTGGGAGCGGAAAGCCGGGAAGAAGTCGGAGAAAGGGAGGGGTCGGGAGGAGGCCGGCAGCAAGCAGGCCGTTTGCTGTGCGGTCCGCCGCCTCGTTACCCTGGATGCCGACATGAGCCGGGACCCAACAGAATGCGATTGTCTTATGTTGGAAGATCGTTAAAGAGTGGAAGGTCTGCTGGATGGTACAGACGAGCGGGTGAGGGGAGTTAAATCTTTCTAGGGAGAGAAGTGCACTTTGGGAATCCGAATAAATGACAAAAGAGCTGGCAGAGTGGGTGCGCACAATATCGAGGGCCGAAAAAACGGAGGCCTCGCGGGGCAGGCCGACGCTCCGGGAGAGCGGCTGGGACAGAATCACCGCTGAGGAGGCCACACCAGCTTCCGAGCGGGAACCATCCGTGTAAATGGCGATTGCATCCGGGTGTTGGGTTGCGTGTTCGCGGAAAAGTGACCTGTATATCATGGCGCTCGTGGTAGTCTTCGGTAGGGAACACAGATCTTTGCAGAACTTGATAGTGGTTAGGATCCAGGGGGGGTAGATGCTGAATGAAATGGGGATAACTGAGGGGGCGGGCATGTTGAAAAGATCAAGGAAAGAGCGGACCGCTTCAGTGAAGTGCCAGCTCCGTCCCTGAGGTGGTAGTTCTAAAACCGCCGTGCCCAGAAGCGAAGAAGGTAGCCTCTGTGCACGGAGGTATGTCCGCATGAGGAGTAGACCCCGTCGGAGGGCGAGAGGGAGATGATCACATTCCACATAGAGGCTGGAGGCTGGGGAGGAGCGGAAAGCACCGGTGGCGAGGCGGAGGCCTCTATTAAGTACCGGGTCCAGGATACGGAGCGGGCGTTGGAGGCTGAACCATATACTGCGCTACCATAGTCCAGCTTCGACTGTACTATGGAAGTATAAAGGCGAAGAAGAGAGCGTCGATCTGCACCCCATGTGGTGTGAGAGAGGTGATCCAGGAGAGCGAGGGGGCGTCGAAGGGATTGCTTTAAGTGCTTGAGATGGGGAACCCAATTGAGCCGTCGGTCTAGGGTCATGCCCAGAAAACGCGTGGAGGGTACCACCTCAAGAGGACTGCCATATAATGTAACAGAGGGTAGAGGAAGGGTTGTGGGTCTTCTACTGAAGACCATACACTTGGACTTAGGGATGGAGAGGCGGAAACCCACCGACGTCGCCCACCTCTCCACCCGGTAGATGGCGAGCTGCATTTGCCGCTGAACGACAGACGGTTCTCGCCCTGCGAAGTAGATTGCAAGGTCATCCGCGTAGATGGAAGAGCGGATTGTAGGTGGAAGGCATTGTGAGACCGTGTTCATCACGACAGAGAAGCAGAGAACACTGAGGATGCTTCCCTGTGGGACCCCGTCCTCCTGCACAAAGGTGTCAGAGAGGACTGAGCCCACCCGGACTTTAAAGGTCCGAGAAGTAAGGAAGCCCCTGATGAAGGTAGGCATGGCTCCGACAAGGCCCAGATGTCGGAGCTAACCGAGGATCATTGCTCGACGGGTGGTGTCATAGGCCTTCTGGATGTCGAAGAAAACTGACAGTACGAACTGTCTATTGTCGAAGGCATCCTGTATGTCTCGGCTGAGAAGCAGGAGGGGATCAGTGGTGGAGCGGAATTGTCTGAAGCCGGACTGGGTAGACGGGAAGGAATTGGTACGTTCAAGGACGAACGATAATCGCGTAGCGACCATTTTTCGAGGATCTTGCAGGCACAACATGTCAGGGCGATTGGTCTGTAGTTTGTGGAGTCCAGGGGATCTTTGCCGGGCTTGGGGATAGGGATGACGTGGGCCTCCTTCCCCTAAAGGGGAAGGCACCCTCTATCCATATGCGATTGTATAAGTCTAGCAGGAAAATTTGTAAGGTAGAGTGGAGGTGTTGGATCATGCCGTACGGAATACCGTCCGGGCCTGGGCAAGGGGATCGCCGAGAGGCCAGTGCCGTCTGTAGTTCACGCATGGTAAACAATCGGTTGTAGGTGCTGTCTATGGACGGTGGGGGGCTATCGTCAGGGGCGGGTACGGGATTGGCTGCAGAGGAAGAAACGGCGGCGAAGGTAGAAGCAAGGTGGTCTGCCACCGACTTGGGCTCACATAGGAGTCCGTTGTTTGTCCGGAGGACCGGGGGTCGGGAGGGGACATGTCGCCTCTCGACGCCCCGCACCTTCTTCCAGATGGTAGCCGAAGGTGTGTTGACGGTAATGCCGGACACAAAGGCACGCCAAGAGGCTCGGCGCGCTGTCTTCATTGTGCGGCGGGCGATGGCCCTGACCCGCTGCATTTCCGTGCGATGGATGGGGAGTCGCGTCCGGTAAAAGCGCCGAGTTGCCTTCTTGGCGCGCACGGCCTCCGCGCACTCCGGGGTCCACCAAGGAACCCGTCGGGCGCGGGGGTAGGCGGAGGATTGTGGTACGCTTGTGCTTGCGGCCGTTAGAACGACGGACTCGAAGTATGCGACGCACCCGTCGATGGATGGGAAGTGGGCAGTTGTAAGTGTGGTATATGTGTTGTCGCGGAAGCGGGCCCAATTCGCGTTGGTGGTAACCCACCTTACCGGTACCCGTACGGTCTGGTCGGGTCGATTGAGGGTGAGTAGAATTGGGAGATGGTCACTGCCATAGTCCTCTTGGAGGACTTGCCACGTGAAGTCTAGGAGGGCATCAGTTGATACGAGGGACAGGTCTATACAGGATGGAGTGCAGGTGGTGGCATGGTAGAATGTTGGAGAGCCATCGTTGAGGCACTCGAAGGAGAGCTCGGTCATGACGGATATCAGGGTTGGGGCCATATAGGTGGAGTGTGTGTCGCCCCACAAGGGGTGACGACTATTGAAATCGCCCAGTAGTAGGAAGGGCCTGGGGAGTTGTTCCACGACTTCCACCAGGTCGTCGCGGGAGTCTTGAGCGTGGGGGGGAAGGTAGATTGAACAAATGGTGTACTGTCTATCCAGGGAGAGCCGGACGGCAGTCACCTGTAGCGGGGACCGGATGGAGAGATTGTAGAAGGGGACTGCGTGGTGGACGAGGATGGCAGCTCCCCTTCGAGTGCAGGTAGGAGGCGGGGTGGCGACGCAGAAATAACCAGTGGGGCAGGGCATGGACCTGGTCCCCAGGATTAGCTCCTGGAGACAGACACACACCGGACGGGAAGTGGCAATCAAGGAGTTAAGGCCTTCATTGTTTGCAAAGATTCCTCGACAGTTCCAGTGGACTATCGTGGTTTTCGGGGGATCCATTAGTTGATGAAGGGGGATGGGTAAAGGTATAGGCGCTAGGGGTTGGAGTGTGAAGGGGATCTGGAGTTCGCGAAACTGAAGGCTGGGTCGGGAGCATGGCTGGCTATCTACCGTTCACCAGGGAAGGAATCGGTCGGCCTGTCGAACCCTGCGGAGGTTGCGGGGTCGAGTCGGCCGAGCGAGACCGGAGGCGTGGATCACGGCAGGCAGAGGAACATCGTGGGCTGAGCGGGTCGGAAGTGCCTTGTCGGGCTTCTATGGTCGGGCCAGGGGGGGGCAGTTAACCCTAAAAGGGGCGCTACCCCGCCTGTCCGGGGTCTCACGGCGGACCCTAGGTGGTGACAGGGGGTACCAAAAAGACCGGGCGGGTGGGAGGGAGGGCGTACTCAGGGTAGCTGATAAGGGGGGGTCGGGGATGTTGGGGGGGTAGGTACGATGGGGGTGGAAGGAGGTGAACCAGAGTGGTCTCGTGGAGGGGTGGAGAAAATGGCACCAGGAGGCAAGGGCAGATCCAGGAGACTCATGGGCGTGGGCGCAGCCGAGCTTCCCTCGGTCACACCGTGCAGCTGCGCCAGAGCCGCATCCACTGGATCCACTGGGCTGGGTCTCGTCGTACAGGGCGGGTCGTGGATTTCGGCCACTATTGTCAGAGTCTGTGGGGGTAGAACGGTGGGACTTCTACGATGGGGAGAGATGGACATAGTGGGCGTGGTGGGCGGTGTAAGGGTCCGAGCCGTCTTCTTGGTCTTAGGGGAAGAGGGAGAGAGACGTTGGGAGGCCGGAGGGTCTGGTGACACGCTCCGGCGTCTCCGCCTCGACGGCTTGCTCCGGGCGGCAGGTTCGGGCGTGTACAGGGAGTACTGGGAAGGCAGGGTTTGAGGTGGCTGGGACCTGGAAACCCTGGTCCCAGACTCCTGGGGGATTCGTGGCAGGTGAGGTGAGGGAAGAAGAGGAACGGTGGGGGGACAGGGGACCGTCGGGTCCTGCGAGGATTTGCTATGTGGGGAACAGGAAGCAGTGGCTGGGGGGGGTTTCGGCGGCAGGCCAGGGCGGCGTGCCGAGATGATAGAGCCGAGAGCAGCGGCATAGGACACCCCCGGCCTCACCTCCCGACTCCGCACCCTGTCGCGTGCCTCACGGGGGCTAAGGAAGTCCGTCACCTGTAGGCATCGGACCTCCTTCTCGAACCTGAAGAAAAGGCATTCTCGGGATGAAGAGGGATGTGCGCCTTCACAGTTCGAGCATTTGGGTGTGTTGGGGCACCTGTCAGGGTGGGCGAGTCGTCCACAGTGAACACATAATGGATGCGGCTGTCGACAAGCGGAGCTGACGTGTCCGAATTTATTGCATTTGAAGCAACGGGTCGGGTCTGGGACGTATGGGCGGATAGAAAACTCGCATGAGGCGCGGTCTCCCATACCCCATACAATACGGCAGGGGGGATTAGTGAGTTAAAAGTAAGGAGCAGACGTGGGGTGGGGGAGGGGGTGCCTCCCTGTCGGGATGTGAAACGATAGATCTTAGTAACTCCTTGGGGTGCGAGATCCTCCAGGAGCTCGTTCACTGCGACCGACAGTAGGCGGGTGGCGTAAATAGTGCCCTGACTCTGGTTCAGGCGAGGGTGTGGGGAAACGGACACCGAGCATCCAAGGACCTCAGTGATGGAGAGTAGGGCTTTCGTCTCTGCGGCTGAGCGTGATTTTACGAGGAGGGAGCCATCCCTCTGTGGGCGTACGTCATAGCGGCTGGAGTTGCTGTGGGTTCGGATCGCCTGGAACGTCCGTTCAGAGTTGTTCGGGAGGGACCCAGATGTAGGCCGAATCACCAGGAATTTGTGGATACTTGGAAGGGAGAGGGAGGCTGTAGAGTCGAAATGTACTGGAATATTCAACGGTCGGTAGGACGGCCGTGAATGCCGGCTCCCCCGTCCGCGGGGAGGTGGGCTGGCGGCGGGTGAGGGGGGCATATGGGGAGAGCAAGAAGCCGGGTTGTGGGGGCAAGTCCTCGGTGGAACTTGACTTGCCCGAAGGTGGCTGAAGTGGGCTGGGGCGAGGCCCCTGCTCTAGAGAGTGTAGGTCCAAGGGCGTAGTCGAGGGACGGACTGGGGTCGGCAACGGAAAAGGAGAGTGCAAGCGTTCCGCTTCCACAGGGGGGTCAACCCCATTAGGTTGCGGTCTTCCAGTGGTAAAGGACTCGAGGGCCTGGTTGCCCACCACCCGAGTGTTGAGAGAAGAGTAGTCCGGGAATGAGAAGCAGTAGTCGTAAGCCGGGGGGAGAAGTGTCCATAGCTAAACAAAAAAGAACTTCATCCCCCGCGCGCATCCAGCCACCACCGACTCCAACAAGGGAAAGGCGAAGTGTGGGCACACTTGGTCCCACCGCCGATGGATGTCACGCAGGGGGAGATACACCCGCACCCAGTCCCTGTGCCTGAAAGGCGGCCACTCTCATCCAACGCGCGGTGAAAAGTGGCAGGGACAGGGTTTGGGTTTGGTTGGAAAGCGACAAGGGTGCAGGGCAACCACCTCCCACACCCAAGGGCCAAGGAAAGGGTCAAAATCAAGGTCCAAAGAACAACGCCAAAAAAAAACAGGGAGAAGCCAGAAAGAATGGGTTAAAGGAGAAAGAAAAAGAAGCAGGAGATCAGCCGGGTCCCCAAACGGGCCCAATGGTCCACGAGGGCAGAGAAAGCCCTTACACCGAAGAAAGGTGTATTCCCACATTCGCCACAGAGGGACGCGCCCTATAGCTCCGGACAAAGCAAAGGGATATATATATATATATATATATATATATATATATATGTTAAACACAGACCGTGCATGGCACAAGGAACTCTTCTGGGAAAATTAAATCCACTATAGTTTAACATATATTGTTCTCAGGGAACCATTCTGAGTTTGTATATATATATATATATATATATATTATATATTATAATATATATATATATAATATATATATAACTTCCTTTAACTTTACTTATATCATTATTTACTTTAATCTTTGTCATTTATCAGGTTTTTTTTATTCAAAGAATTGGTTTAAATTTCATTTCAATTTAAAAAAAGGGGGGCATATGCAACGGGTAGGGGGAGGGGGGCGCATAGCGGTGTAATTACAGTATGTTGTTTAGGGGCCCAAAAGAAACTCCGAGCAGTGTGTAGAATAAGAATACAAAATTTCCACCCCCCATAGTAATCACCCGTAATGGTGGCTCCTTTATCAAGGTAGTCAATGAGCACAACTTCCTTTGTATCCCAGAAAACAGAGGCCATGACCTTGCCAGCTGATGCTACAACACGAAACTTCTTAGCAGTTGGTGAAGATGGGTGTCTTGTTGTTTTGACTCTGGATCGAAATGATGAATCCATGTTTCATCCATAGTAATAAACCTAGATACAAATTTTTCTGGATCTTGCTGGAAAAGGCCCAAACATTGTCTTGGCATTTTAACTCGAGTTCTCTTCTGATTGTCAGTCAACATTCGTGGCACCCATCTTGCAGACACTTTTTTAAGCTTTAATTTGTCTGTTAATATTGAATGTGTGCTGCCAAATGAAATGCCGACATTCTCAGCTATAAATCGAACACTAAGTCGGCGATTATTCATGACAAGATCATTGACTTTTTGGACATTTTCTTCAGAAGTTGATGTTGATGGCCGTCCAGACCGTTCATCATTTTTGATCAGCGTGTTGCCCCACTTGAATTCCGCACACCACTTTTTAACAGTAGAATGGGTCAGTCTCCTAATGCGTGCTGCATATCTTCAAAAACGTTTTGGGGAGTCATATTTTTCATAGATATATATTTAATGACGGCGCGTATTTCAAATTTGTCCATTTTCATAAAGTTTATTACATTACTTCACATTACAACCTGTAAAACAAAATATTTTGATTAGCTTTTTATACTTTATACACATATATAACAATAGTTGTACAAGATATGGTGTAAATTTGGTCTCAAAATATGTATTATATCTAGGTCAGGCCGAGAACGTTTTGATTACTACTCGTATTTTTCCTTAGATTTTATGTTCCATAACTGTACGTGATTAGGACTTGCTCTGATAACGCTTTCGTTTGGTAGTGACAACGCGACCTCCCAGGCCCGGAGAAGTGAATGGCGTGGATTACAACTTCGTGACGAGGGAGCAGATGGACAAAGAATCCGCCGAAGGAACGCTCATCGAACACGGAGAATACAAAGGACATCTCTACGGTACCTCTGCAACACACCTCAAGGCATTGATGAGTGCGGGCTACTTCTGCGTCATCAATCCTCATTATCAGGTAAAAATGTTTCGTACTTGTGATTGGTAACAAAGGTAACATCGAAATGTCCCATATCCCAGGTAAGTGGGGGTTAGGGGCCAGAGCTAGTCGATACAACTTTTTTTTTTATCCAAGAAGGAGGGTCCAAGAGTGAATGCCAGCAAAAACGCCTCCCAAGAGGAGGAGAAGAGAGCGAAAATCAAGATGTCTGGACACACTGCGTTTGAAAGACGGGTGGGAAAGATGGATTGAGGAAAGTTGTTCCAGAGTTGACAGTGAGTGGATGAAGGATTGAGAATACCGATTAACCCTTGCGTTAGAGGGTTGGACAGAAGAGGAATGAGTGTGTTGGAAGTCTGGTATACAGCATGCTCTCCTGAAAGGAGGAGGTATGTAGTTAGAGAAGAGTTCAGATGTACAGAGACAGCAAATGAGCAGGGGTGAAGAAACTGACTGTACAGCACACCTAACCTCTTAGTTGTTTCAGAATGAGAGTACAGTATATTAGGGTGTGTCGAATTTTTCAACTTTCAAATTCCAAATATGAGGGGTGCTAAAATGTTGCAGCATGACTTAGGAATTCTAAAGATATTTTTTGTTAATTTAATATAATTTAGTTTTGCTTGGTAAGAAGCTACATAAAAATAGTGACTTTTTTGACTTTTTTGTGGAATTATATAATAATTATTATTATAATAATTATAAGCACACCGGACAAAAAATTAGTCACCCCTAATAGCACCGATAGTAGGAAGTTCAAGGTCACACAGAGGGCGCTGATGTAGCATTGGTAAGTGACAAGTAGCGGTGACGTAGCACACAGGATCAGATCTGTTTCGTGAGGTGGTGAAGAACAAAGTGTGTGTTGGATATAGTCTGCAAAATGGGTCGTGAGGCAGACGTTACTCAGTGGCAAAAAGGAGCCATCGTGTTTGGCAGAGCCCACGGACACAAAATGTCTGAAGTAGCCCAATTTGTTGGTGTGTCAACGCGTACTGTCCAGCGAGTTTACAAAGAGTGGTGTAGTTCGCAATCAACTGACAATCGACGGCGTAACTGTGGCCGGAAAACAATTCTCGACAATAGGGGCCGCCGCCATGTTTCTCGTCTAGTAACTGCAAATCGTTTTCAAACCAGAGAACAATTGCTCCAAGAAACCAATGAGGTTCTCCAGCGACCAATTTCCGAACGGACATTGCGACGAGAACTGTATGCGATGGACATCTGGAGCAGGGTACCACGGAAGAGGCCGCTGTTAACAGCAAGTCACAAATTGGCACGTTATAAATGGGTTCAGAGGCACAAAAACTGGACTGCGGCAGATTGGAAACGTGTAATTTGGTCCGATGAGTCCCGTTTTTGTTTGTTCTCCAATGATGGGAGGCGACGAGTACATCGCAGGTCCAATGAAGCCTTTAATCCTGAATGCGTCGAAGGTGTTGTTCAGACTGGAAACAGAAAGTGAAGCGCAGGAATAGACACCCACGGACTCTGGCGGAACTTCGGGACCGGCTGATGAACGAGTGGCAGCAAATCGATGTTCAGTACATGCACAACCTCGTAGAGTCTCTGCCTCGCCGGATTCGTGCGGTTATCAAGGCCAGAGGCGCCGTCACACGTTATTAGGTACATTCTGAGAGGGGTGACTAATTTTTTGTCCGGTGTGCTTATATGCTGTGTATATATAATGCACTGCTGTTTTTGCTTATTTCACAGGTTGAAACATATTCATCAGTGTGCTGAAGATTACTTGTCCGTCAGTGCTACCATCCTAACCAGTGGGAATTGACCTACAATGGCTTCTAAAAGGAGGACAAGACTGGGGACATTCACACATATGAGCAACCTAATTGGAACTGGTAGAGAGTTGTTGCCCTCTGAACTCCCAACTCTGCGAGACGTTCTGAAATATGGGCTACTGCTAAGAGAACAAAGTGGTGAGGATGTGAGAAACTACCCAGCAGCCAGTCTTGCAAAGGACATTTACCCTAAAGTGCTTGAAAAGTGGGAACGAGCAAACAGTTCTTTTGTAGCCCCCGTTGTAAATTCACGAGTCACAATCTTAAACAAGATCCAAGAGAGCTGGGAGCAGGCCAAAAACATATCTCTTGGGAGAGGAAAGCTACATGTCAAAGAGGCTTTCATTGCAAAACTTGACAAGCTTTTTGACATCCTCAGTTGCAAGTGTAAAATTGTTCTCTGCTCTGAATTTGGCTGCCTTACAGATGCTGGTTGCAAAAACAAAACTCACATTAACTGTACATGCCCTAGGGAGATGAAGATGCCTGTGAAGGAACTTGCTTTCATTAAAGGTCAGAGAGACAAGTCTGGTTCTATTGGACCACATCAGATTGGCTTGCCAGATCAACCTGAGCACAACAGACAAGTCAAAAAGCAGAAGCGGCAAGAAGACGAAAGAAGAAGGCTTGCTGAATATAAGCAGACAAGTAAGCAGGATGTTTCAATGCCATCAAATTAAATAATTTTCTCTGATGATGAAAATGAAGAACAAATAGCTGATGCTCAAGATGGAAAGGATGGAAGTTATGAAATGACATTAGAAATACCAAGCACGTCTTCAACTTCCAATAAAAAGCCAGAGTACAACACATTAGAAATACCTAATGTTGCTATGCATAGCATCAGATATGGTGTTGGCCTGCGTGCCACAGCTGCCATCACCACTGCTGCCTTTATGGATGCTGGCTTGATCACTGAAGAAGACAAGAGACTTGTAGTTGATCACAATAAAGTCAAGAGGGCCCAAGAAAAAGTTATGAGATCCCTGGATCAGGAATTTGATGATCTTTGTAAGAAGGGTGAAATTGACTGCATCTTCTTTGACGGCCGTCAAGATACAACTAAAGTTATGCTGAAAGCAGACAATTCAGATCGTCAGTTCCCCAGCATCATCAAAGAAGAGCATTATTCTGTGTGCAGTGAGCCAGGTGGAAGATATCTCTACCACTTCACTCCTGAGAAAGGCTCAACGAGAAAAAAACCTGCTGAAGTTATTGCTGATAATCTTGTAGATTTCATGAAGAAGAAGGGCATTGATAAAAGCCTGCAGGCCATTGGAGGTGATTCTACAAATGTTAACACTGGCTGGGAGGGTGGTTCCATGCATTGGGTAGAGGTCAAGCTTTGCCGTAAGCTGATCTGGTTGGTTTGTGCCCTCCACACTAACGAGTTACCCCTGCGACACTTGATCACAGCACTGGATGGGAAGACCTTGTCTAACAACAAGTGGACAGGTAACATTGGCAAGATGCTAGACACTGCAACCGAACTTGAAATTGATCCTTCATTCACCAAACTCTCAATTGGAGAGCCTCTTACTTCACTGAGTGACAATGTCGTAAAGGATCTCTCTACTGATCAAGCGTACGGGTATAGGATCACACAGGCCATATGGGTTTCAAAACATGGCTTTAAAGGCAAAACCCTCAACAACTTAAGACTGATAGTGGAATACATTGTTGGTGTGTACTACCCCTGTTGGTTCAACATCAAAGTAAAACACTCTTGGGTGGAAGGCCCACGCCACATCTTGTTTCAGCTGCGGCTAGTTAGGCTGCAAAAGAAGGCTGTAGTGGATGCTGTTTTGCCAACCATCAAGCGCTCAGCATGGTATGCATTCAGCGAAATGATAATCCAGACACTCTTGTGCTCAGATGACAGTGAGGAGAGGAGAGCTGGTGTCCAAAAGATTGACGACATGAGGGGTGGAGATGATGATACACTTGGAGATCTTTCTGTACGTCCCAGGAAGACACCTTCCATCAACCCCAGTGCTTCTTCCGTGTTGGAGCTGACAGACTGGTCTGACGGGGTATTTGAACCTCCTTTGACATGTAAACTGACTACAGCGGAAGTAAAGAAGTTCTTTGACAAGCCTATGCAAGTTCCACAGTGGCCCTGTCATGCTCAGTCAATAGAGAGGTGTGTGAAACAAGTCACAGAGGCAGCAAGCAGGGTGTATACACATGAGAAACGTGAGGGCTATATCAGAGGCCAAGAAGCAAGTCGGCGGCTGATGTCCAAGAACGAATCAAAGCAAGACTTGATGAAACTTGTTTAAATATTTTTTTTTACTGATGTCATTACTTTCTAATGTTGTTTTATGATTACAAGGATATGTTTTATGATTACTAGGATATGTTTTATGCAGAGAAACTAAAATTTTTATAGCATTACCTGACATTTTGAGAAGCTAAAATTAATAAATGTTGTTTTCCGAGAGCAATTTATGTGCTTTTAATCAAACGTAGATTTACCAAGCTAAGTGTTGAGCAATCACAAAAATAATAGCAGATTTGAATTCTTCACATCCAAAAACATATTTTTAAAACCCCTCAGTGAAGGAATTGGCAAAAATTATATATATATATATATATATATATATATATATATATATATATATATATATATATATATATATATATCTTTCCAAGAAAGGAATCAGAGTTGAAGGCATAGATAGAAGGATAGAGACCGAAGGAGGCAGTTTGGAACTTAAGGATTCATGCTAGACTATCAAAAGCTTTTGATAGCAAAGGTTTCACCGAAATCCCAGAAAGGGTTGATCAAGAGTTAGAGAGATATACAAGAAGATCGCCAGTGGAGCATCCCTTGCGGAACTCAGACTGACGATTTGAAGGAAGATTATGAGTAGAGAAGTGTTTAAGTGTCTTCCTATTAAGGATAGATTCAAAAACTCTAGAAAGATGAGAAATCAAAGCAATTGGACGATAATTGGAGGGTTGAGAAGGGTCACCCTTTTTTGGGTCAGGTTATTTTTTTGGGACAGGTTGATGAAAGCGAACTTCCAGCAGAAAGGAAAAGTTCTGGATAAAAGACGAAGACGAAAGAGTGTACCTCGGCAAGGTATCAGCACAGAAACACAGTTCTTGAGAAAAACAGGAGAGACACCATCAGGACCGCACGCCTTTCTGGAGTTTATCCCAAATAGGGCAGAAAAAAACATTTTTTGGAAGAGATTTTAATTTCAGGCGATTATGTCGGAGAGGAGATGGTGGAACAGCACCGGAATCGTCCATGGTCGAGTCGGAGGCGAAAGTTTGAGCGTAGAGTTCAGCTTTATCAGGAGAAGAGACGGCAACTGAGCCGTCGCATTCGAAAGGAGGAGAGAAAGAAATAGTAAAGATTTTGCATGATTCCGGGCAGAAATATAAGCTGAACGAGAATCAGGAGTTGGAGAGTGACGGTACCTTCTGAAAAGTCTCCTCTCTGTTGCGGATAGTATTAGTACAAGCAAAGTTAAACCAAGAATTTTTTTCATTGGTCGTAGGAAAATATGGATTGTGTGCCCTCCATGCCCGAGAGAATTACCTCCGTGATGCGCTCAGCGCATTCGGAGGGGCCCCAGCCACGGAAGTAGTAATCATTCTATGGGAAATCAGAAAATTGCGAAAGGGGCCGCATCTTAGGAGGATCCAAAAGCCGATTTGGAGAGATAGGATAGGAAACAAGATCGTGGTTGGAGGAGCACAACTGAAAAAAAGTGTGACAGATAAAGAAGAATGAGTGGTGAAAAATAATTCGGAGTTAAGTCGAGGTAGCCGCCTCGCCGCGACGTAAGATACAGAAAAGGCAACCACCCTTAACTCTGTTCAGCACTGCGGTCCGAACCCACGACTCAGCGGAGTTTTTGCATTGCCGAGCAGTGCCTTAACTGATTGAGTCACCGGACTTTCTGTACTTGTGATTAATAATAATTAATAGGGTCATTCCATGTCAGTTCAACGGAATTTTGGGTCGAAAAAACGTGACCATCACCGATTTTTTTTTTTTTTAATTGGCGCACTCATAGATCTCGGTGAGAAAAACAGAATGGCACTTGTTTCAACACTAGGTCATATGGTTCCGGAGATATGGCCATTCGAATTTTGTAAAAAAAAAGGTCAATTTCCAAGGTCATACCATATTTCAACATGAAATATCTCGGCTCCTATTGCACCTAAAGACCATTTAAACACTATTTTAAAGCTTTTAAGCAGATCTACAACTTTGTTTCTATTCATATTTTACCTCCGTGGTAAAAAAAAAGTTGATCTTATTTTTGACCTTTGACCTTGTGTAGGTCATTTGATGTCACAATCGATTTTTTTCTCCTTTCACCAATTTTTGGTACACATGTCTACCTTAACCTAGAACAAGATTTTTAGTGTTGATTAAGTTAGTATAGACGTTACAGCCATTTCAGTGGACCATACCTACCTCCATTTTGACCAAGTACGTTTTTCCACCAAACTTTGGAGCGCCGTTTCTTTGGAACTGTTTGAGCTAGACTCAGCGAGAGTGTTGAGAAAAGTACCATTAGATTTGTCTCACTGAGATCTATAATGTCTGCTATTTTTAGGACAAATTGCCTTTTAATATGTATATTAAAATAACCTATTCCTTTATTTTTACCAATTGAGTTATAAGAACCGATTCTTGTCTAGCTGGGTGAAACCATGAAAAAAGAGGCATCAACATAAATTTATATTTAAAAAAGGCAGTTATTAGGTATTTACAATATATTTTATGGAAGCCATTATTGTTACATTTATAATAATAATAATAATAAAGTATTTGTATACGCCTTTTCAAGGTAGTTATTTATCCTACCATCATGAGTTTGACATGATGGTAGGATTGTTGGATAGTTTGTTTTAAAAAGCTCAGATGCTTCTTTTCGGTTGCATAAGATTAGCGATTTTTGTTTTCTTTCCCGCCTACCATCAGCTCCTTTTACAGAAACATAGTCTTTCAACCCTGGCATTTGTCTACTCACATCTGGCGAATGATAGAAGTCAATTACTTTGGCAGCAGTTTCACTATTCAGGCGTTTCCCCAAACGCGGATTAGGAGTTGAAAGCACACCCTTCTCCCTCACCAAACTCTGCTTGTCTAGCCATGTAATCTGAGCACTTAAATTCTTCTCTGATCTTTACTTGTGTCCATCTTTTTGGTAGGATAGTAAGAATTCAGTTTTTCACTTCGACTTGTCACTTGATTAAATTTCTCTTTTAGTTGTTGAAGAATCTCCAGTTCTGTATCATCTGAGTCACTGCATGAAATTGGTTGTTTAGTTGCAAGTTCAAGCTCTCTTTTCACAACTACTACTACTTTCCTCAACTTTCTCTTTGCGTAACCAGCGCTGTCAGAGTTTACATGGTTTTATTGGGGTCTCATCAAGTGTGGCCAATGAAGCATTGAATTTACTAAGCTCATACTGCATTTCAACTACATCTCCAACGGTTTTTAGCTCAGATGGGGCACTTGATGAGGTGGATGGTGATTTTTCAAGTGGTTCACATTGGGCATTGGGGATGGACGATTTGCTAGTATATTTTGACAGGTTGCACATGCTTTATGATTATTTGTTAGTTTCAATTCAGGATTTTGATCAGTCAAATTTTTAGTCAATGCACAAATGCCTCTTTTCATTTTTCCTGTGTGTTTTTTAAATGGGTCGCAACAGAACCTGCCCATATTCAAACTGCTGAAATCCATGTTTATCTAAAAAGAAAAAAAAACATGTAGCTTAAAAGCCAGGGTTGGGTTCAATTACACAAAATGGAAACAATTACAATTTTTTTTATTTTTTTTCAAATTAATTACAGTTAGTATTGTACTTCACAATTTCAAGATCATTTGCAATTACAATTAATTTTGTCTGAATCAGTTACAATTACACAAATATAACTATATATTCTATATATCTAAAATAAATATATATCTATAAGTATAATTAAATAAACTATCAAAGGTTTATTTTCATTGGATGACAACAATTTACATTAATTGATCATTTACATCAGTTATAGCTCAAAAATCAATTACAATTACCTTTATTTTTATTTTATTTCGAATCAATTACAATTAATGGAAATTAGGATCAATTAATTAAAAATACAATTATAATTATTCATTGTATCCAACCCTGTTAAAAGCTATTTTTGCTTAGATGGCACAAATAAAATTTGGGACCTACTGATCTTGTTTCAGAGGTCTGCAACAAGAAAAAACGTGCAGTTTGATTTACAGATTGGAATAAATTAATGTAATGATTGGGTTGTTTAACCTCCTTCGCAACATCTAAGGTCATATGACGGGGGACCTACAGCTTTACCTGGAATCCAAACCACGGGTCGCTACATAGTTTGGACGCATGATAGTTAATAAGTAAAGAGGGTGAGGTGGTTATAGTTAAAAGAATGACTTGATAACCCTTTATAAAAGTTTAGCCCTCAGAGTACCGTCCAGTTCAGTAGCGCATCACGTTCTACGTTTTTACGCCTTATACGAAACCTTTTCCTTCTTTTCCTCTCAGGCTTTGAAGTTCCTGAGGACGCCGGAGTTCAAGCCGTATGTTGTGTTCATTAAGCCGCCGCCCCTCGCCCTCCTCAAAGAGACGAGACACGCCACTCACGCCAAATCAACGTTTGACCAAAACACCAACAGGGAATTCACGGTCAGAGATAACCTCTTTTGTATGGTTGGTTGGTATTTCGCAACTAAATGGAGTGGACGCACCGCCTCAAATTTAGAATAGGAAGTAATGTTTTATATATTTCATCATATATCGTTTTTCAGTTACAAAGATGTTACAAATATTCCCATTTCTCTTTTAACAATATTTGGGGTTGTTCGATCTCCTCCGTACTGGCAGAAAAAGGTCATATGACGGAGGGAATGTGCAGTTTTACGTGGGATTTGAACCATCTACAGGTTCGTCACAATATTTGAACTGAACAGACCCATTGTCGTTTAATCTCCTCGCTGATCTAACGTGAAGGGCCTGAGCATGGCGTAACGCACCTACTTTTGAAAGTTTTAGTTTTTCCACGTGGACTAGATTGTGTTTCATGGGCAAAACTTTACTATCCAGACAGTGTTCAGAGACTGTATCCATAAGGCCCTAATTACTAACCTAACCACACTTTACTAGCCTAATCTGACCGAATTTAACATATCACCAAGCTGTATGGACTGTCTCTGAACACTGTCTGGAAAGTAAAATTTTGCTGTTTTATGCGCATTAGTAGTAGATTGTAGACCAATCGACCAGGGAAGTGCTGGAGACAGGGAGTGCTGGAACTCCCATTTCTCCTGTCATTGTTGCTCTTTTTCCGTGCCTTATTTACACTGTGAGCAGTCCAGCATGCTCTCAAACACGCTTCTCCCTCTATCCCTCACTACACACACACACACACATATATATATATATATATATATATATATATATATATATATATATATATATATATATATATATATATATATATAATATATATATATATGCATCTTACACACTACAATCTTTTCAAAATTTCTAAAAAAAAAAAAAAGGGGGTATCATTGAACCTTTTTGGCTCTCTATCTTGTGTGGAAGGGCCAACTTTTGCGGCCGTTCGCCCTTGGCCCCCTCCTTCCTACATAAAAAAAGCCCAACCCTTTTATCCCCCCGTGAATACTGTATTATAAATGTGTTAATCCAGTTCGATTCATTTCGATCCTCAGGAAGACGAACTTCGCATGATGCTCAAATCTGCGGCAAGGATCGAGTTCCATTACTCGCATTGGATCGACGAAGTAATCGTCAATGACGATCTTTCTTCCGCTTTCGAACGACTCCTAACAATCGTTCAAAAGATAGAGACGGAACCCCTGTGGGTTCCCGCCTCGTGGGTTCAGTAATTTTATGCGCTTTTTTTTTTTTTTCTTTGATTGTGTTCAGTGTGGATGGTTGACTCCTACTTAATTCCCTCCCAAAATTGGTTTATCGGAATTAAGCTTAATAGTGAAACCTTATTAGTAATAATTGGGTATTTATTTTCATTGAACGAGTGAATGTAGTTTTAAGTCTGGTACCGGTATCTGTATGGTAATTACTGATTCCTGTATTGTTGGCTATCATTTGGTTTTATTCATTAAAATATTTAGAGGTGGTTACCAACAAGTCGAAATATTAGAAATAGGGTTTAGTTGGATGTACAATATCTAAATATTTTAAGGCTGAACTCATCGTTTATTAAGTTGGGTTAAATTAAAGATTGCTATTTGCATTTAAATAATGTCATGTTTGAAAGAACTAGAAGCTTACGGTGCATTTTGATCCTTACCTAGTTTCGACTGCATTTCTGAAATACGAATAAGAAGTTTCTGGCATTGTCTCCACTGTTGTGTGTGCACAAACCCCTCGTATTTATTTAATTTTAAATCTCAACCTTGTCAGTGTACACACACACAATTCTTTATACTAAAATCTGATGTTTTAAGTTCTTAATGTTTTTTACACGAAAATTTGAAGTTCTGTCTTCTCTTAAAAACAATATTTATGAAATTGTTGCGTTTTATTCAGGAATGTACGTCGGTAAACTTAATAGACATTAGTTTTGCAAATGCGTCTAACCCAGTAACTGAACCTCCTTCAAAGCATGTATACACGGCGTAGAAATAATATGAGAGGCAGCTATTCCATTAACTAAGCAGCTGGTATTTATGGTAAGCGATACGTTTCTTTACTCAAGTATTTCGTTTTAGATATAGAAATATGTCAAAGTTGCCTTACAAACTGGTCGTAGTTTATTATTATTGTCTTTTTTTTTCTGTTTAAGTGTATTACTACCAGTATAATGAGAAAATAAAAGAAAAGACTCCATAGCCAAAGGAAATGCGATGCGCTGGCGAATTATTTCACCCTTTGCATTTATAGTAGTTTCCACAGCCTCGAAAACTCGTTTGTATTTGATAGAAAAGTAGACGAAATTGTGGGGCCTTTTTTCCTCGTTTGCAGGGCGTAGTGGATTATATCCTCAAAATGTTGGAGTAGAACTGCCCTTTAGAAAGTTTAGAGTTAGTCTTAAAGAAAATTATTTAAGGTTTAATAAAACTTTTGTGACAAGTTATCCAAATTGAATTTGTGAATATAATATCGTGTGTTTTTGTCCGTCACAAAAAAGAAAAAAAAAAAGAAAAAAAAGAAAAACGGGGTTTGATTTTCAACTGGTTTGCAGTTCAGATGTTATTTTTGTTTTTGAAATTCTGGTATCGGATTATTCATGTGTTGTTACTTACATCCTCCTCAGTTTTAATTAATAAGTGCCTTTTTGCCAAGACACTTTCTCCTGGACACTTTTTCCCCCACCCCTTCCTTTTTTTTAACAGTTTATCATTAGAAGATAAGTGAAATGAAGTATTTAATTTTAAATCTTTTAAAAAAAAATTTCTTAATACAATTTTTAAGATATGATACAATATCTATACAGTGTTAATTATTTATCTCAAAAGTACAACTTTATATTCCTGTGGATAAATTATTCATTGTACTTTGCAGTTGAAATTTCTTTGTTAGTTATCAGTTGACTTTAGCTGGAGCATGATGTAACACTAAATTTTGTATTAACTGCGGGTATGTTAAAATTTTACATTCTCTATCTCTATAAAACTATTTCTTTTTCTGTACCTTATTAAAGGCTGTCTGCCGAGAAACTAGACTGCTGTAGAGCACACTTGAATGGGAAATACATCCGAAAATGTTCCTTACGGAAAGTTATGCAGTGGATGGTGTGATTAACCCTTTCATGCTGTATGGGCACAAATGAGAGCATTAAATTTTGAGAGATTTTAGTCGTTCCCGAGATATAACACAGTTTTTTTTTTTTTGGCATAAAAAGTAAACGAAAATCAGGTATGAAAGGGTTAAGCGAATTATCATGACACACGAGACTGTTTTAAAGACTCGAAAATGCCAATTCACTATAGGCAGTGGCGTGATTTCCCTGCACTATCACTATCTGCTGAGTAATGTTTCCTTTGCTATGGTATAAAATTTGTTTTTGTTTACTCAATGGCTTTAATAAGAACATTTCTTGCTACAAATATATTTCACATACGAATGACTGAAATTTTTATCTAGTCTTGACCCAAAGAAACTCGGTTGTCTTTTTAATTATATTTATATAATGACTATGGTTACTTTAGATGGGAGAACGTTACGTTTGTTGTTAATCTTACAATTAATCTGTTATTTAAATTATTTAGTCATTATGATTAAGTCAAATGTTAACAGTAGTTAGTACTAATAACCTAATGTGTGAATTTTTTTTTTTATTTAATTATTATTATTATTTCATCTAGTCAACTGGTCTCAACACAGTTAAGACTTCATTGCAAGTTTTACATTCCATTTGTCTTTGTTATGTTAAATGTGACTACATTTTAAATTGAAATAATTTTTTTTACTTATATTTTGATACTCGTTTATTTTAGATATTCCCATTTTATTAACGTCGTCTTTATTGTCCCAACTTTTCCTGCTAATTATTCTTGTTAAACTATTGTTAGCAGGGAGGCTTAATTCCGTATGTACTACTAGTTCGGTTTTGTAGAACCCTTCCTAACGGGGTGTAACTCCTCCGTCCCCAGCCCTCAACAACTTACGGGTGGTGTTTCAGCCCATTCCCTTAGTTTTTGTTTCCCAACTTTCGTTCTCATTTACAAAATTCATTGGATTAAAAACGGACTTAAATTGAAGTTCCTCGTGGGAAAAATAAAAGCTAAGGAAGGACTCATGAGTTTGCTCAAAGATTTACTTTTTCTTTTAATTTCTAATCCTCATTCACAGTAAGACGAGCATTCCACTTTTAGCTTTTATAACTTGAAGTGTTACATACGGTAATAAAACCCTGCATTGTAAAAAGCATATCTTGAACTTGTTATATTTGATAGAAGTTGTTTTGTCTTAAAGAGGTGATTGTTATTAAAGAGATGGCCAAGGCCTTAATATCCTTAATTTGTATGTTAGCTGATTGAAAGATGGAATTAGTAACCATCGCAAAAGCTTTTATCCAAGAATATCTTAAAAATGAAGTTGTAGACATATTTTTAAGTATTATTTAAATTATTGATGAGGTAGTAATTGTTAGTCAGCTGTTAGTCCTAAATAGTGAATGCTTACTGTATGTACTCTCACAGAAGGTGACTAGGTTTACATGTACAACTTAAATATCTTCCACAGTGCAATGGAAACATGAAGGTTGATGGTCGCACTTGGCCGCTGAAAATGGTTAAATTCTTAAAAGTAACAAAATTCCTGTAATTTATTGTGTATAGAAGTCTCTTGCGGGTTATTAGAGTTAACTGAGTATGTTCGTCCGTTGATGGTGTTGTTACCTTTTAGGCCGAGATGCTCTCTCGTCTTCTTACATATTTACTGTTTCCACTGTACATAATATAAACAAATTATTTAAATAAATAATTAAAATTAACACTACTTTTTAAATTATTCTTAAAAGGTATTTTTAAGTCAGACTACATATAAATTTATTTAAAATAGCCACATAATATTATTTGGATATTTACAAAATAATATGAAGTCTTCATTTCTTCTTCTTAACCACGTGATTCAAGTCGTATGCACCTCGTATGCATTCGAGTTTTACGCCAGGAACGTCCCTCAACCGTGCTACCTTCACAAGGACAGTGTTATGCTCCTGTAAGTTGTGGCCTTCGCCTGGAATGTAGGCTACCATCTCTCTGCCAGTCGAAAGGCGCAACAACACGCATCTGTATCACGGTTCCATTTAAAATGAGATTAGCAGACACTACCTTTGAATTATTATTATTAACAAATGGTTTCTCGCTCTATTTCTTTTACCGCCATCCCGTTCTAGCACATTCTGAATATATCTGGTTTTCCTGAGAACGAATTTGTGAAACTGCTTATAAGAGTTGAATCCTCTCCCTTCTAAATAATTGCTCACAAACTCCGAAGATATTCAGATGTGCTTGAACGAGATGTCCAGAAAAAAAAAACACAGGAAGAGGAAATTTACCAAATTTTTTAACACAAAATCTGAACCTAATTGAAAAAAAAAGTGTTACAAGAACAGAAATAAACTTTTACTCGAAGCAAACTGAACGTTGCCAAACGGAATACACACACAAAATAAAAATAAAAATAATAATAACGCCAAATCGTCGAAACTTAATGTAACGTAACTAGGTCAGGTTTAACTACAATTAAACAACAACTACTACTACTACTCAAGAGAACTAGGACTTTCATTAAACGAGTTTCACTTCCGAAGTTGAGCAAGCCACTTATAAAATTCCAAGTTATGCAATCATAGGTGGTGGTCTTGAACTTAGCCACATCTAAATTAAAATGCTGAACTTAAATATTAGTTCTATAAAATAATTTCTATTTCTAGTAGTATACAGTGGCCACAAAGTCCCTTTGCAGTGAACTTTCATCACATCTATATGTTGCCCTTGTTCTTCATACAAAGGAACTTTGTGCCCACCCTATAGAGGACATTTGACTCCACTGATTTGTCTTTTGTCAAATCATGCCAGTGTTAAAAAATATGGAATAATCGAGCAGGACCCAAGAGGGCTTGAAATACACTTGAGCAAAGGAAGTAAAAGGGAAACTTTCCCCTTGATAGATCTAATACGGAATAAATTATAAATTTTATTTTTTAACCGAGACGCGTGTAACTTTTGACACACAATTTCTCGTCAAGTAAGTTTAATTCGAGCCCCCCTTACAAATTTCGGATTGACAATGCAATAAACACAAATGGGGTTAATGTAGTGTCCAATAACGAATTTTCAAACCCATTTGTGTCATCACAATCAGTTAGTGTCGAAATATAATACAATGCTAAAGATTAGCTAAATAAAAATGCTAAAATAAACTTACTTTCTGCTTGCCGAGTTTGGTTTTTTCGGTTTTTTCACCAAAGTTTTTAGGACAACCCCTTTTGCGAAAGGTTTACCATCCAAAGGGCTTCTTCTCCTCCTCCTTATTAAGGGTCCCTTTCTGTATATTTTCCAGAAACGCCAGTACCAATATGCCTCAGCAAATTCCCTTTCGGAAGCTACATTTTTCCCATTTCCTAGAGATTCACCGAAGTTTCTCAACTTGTGGGGTGAAAGATTTCACTTAAAATTAATAACACTTGACAGCAACTAGCCTATATACAGGGTGGCGCAAAAGTTGCGCATCATAGGAATTTTCAGTTGACATATATATATATATATACAGTGCCCGCGAAAAGTATCCGATCACTCAAGAAAATACAATATTTTCCCTTGATATTCAGAGACACGTAATTCACTTTCTATTTGTTCTAGCGACATCTGGTAACTTTGAGGTTGCTCGCTGATATGAGAGCTATCCAACGCATTCTCAAATTAGTGTTCTGGTAGCCTTCGTTGCGGGTGGCTGTGTCTCAAATTTGTCAGATTTCACTGTTTGTGTAAATTTCTTGATATTTTTTTTTTTTTACAGAAAGTGGTGTAAATAAAATTTATATATAATGTGTGCTAAAAAACAACTTAAGAGTGATTGTCGAGGTGCTATTGTTGCTTTGCATGCATGTGGGAAATCACAGAGACAGATAGCTAAGGAATTAAACATATCCCAAAGTACCGTTAATTTATGGGTTTCACGGGCTAAGAACAATGGTGGCCTAACCACGCCAGTCCCTAAAAAACGATCTGGCAGACCGAGAAAAACAAATTCGCGAACAGACAAACTTATGAAACGTTTAGTATTGAAAAACCCAACAATAACTGCGAAAGAAATAAAATTTAATATGAATAATTTGTTATCTGGTGTTTCTGAACGAACTATCCAGGAGCGGCTCCAAAAAGAACTCGGATTACCATCTCGCCATACTGCTAAGAAACCGTTCATTAATGAAAAAATGCGTAAAAAACGTGTCGCATTTTGTAAAAAATACATTCATTGGACTGTTGATGACTGGAAGAAGGTTTTATTTAGCGATGAGTCGACATTTTTGACATTCAGAAGTTGTCCAAAAAAGGTTCGCCGGCCTATTGGCTCAAATAGGATGGACCCTAAAGACAATGAAACACCCTCCAAGTGTGATGGTTTGGGGTTGTTTCGGTTACTATGGGCGTGGAAACTTATATTTTCTTCCGAAGAACACAACTATGAATGGTGCACGGTATTTAGCAATGCTACAGGATAAACTTCCAATGGCAATGGCAATCCAAAGGACAAAAACATACATGCATGATGGTGCACCATGTCACAGGGCCAAAATAGTGACAAAATGGATTACTGACAATAAATTTGATATTTTGGATTGGCCTGGTAATAGTCCAGATCTCAATCCGATAGAAAATCTGTGGCTAATAAAAAAAATAAGGTTGAATGCCACGACACTGGCTCAGTCGAAAAATTACAAGAGGCCATCAAAAAGGTATGGTGCAAGGAAATATCAGTGGAAGTTTGTCAAAACTTGATTAAATCCATGCCAAAACGTCTAGAACAAGTCATCCAAACCAAAGGACAGATGACAAAATACTAATATAAGGTTAGTATACATTTAAACATTGTTTTTTATGTAAAAAATACAAATTTCAAGGGTGATCGGATACTTTTCGCGGGCACTGTATATATATATATAATATATATATATACAGGGTGGGCCGTAAGTTTCCATACATAGGAAAATTTAAATACGTGCGTCGGTATTTGGATCAGCAGTTTCCGGATGCTTGGATTGGTCGGCGTGGTCCTGTGGAGTGGCCTCCCAGATCCCCAGATCTCACCCCCCTTGATTTCTATCTTTGGGGGCACTTGAAGGCCATGGTGTATCAGGAAAAGATACGAGACATAAATCATCTAAAGGAACGTATCACCAACGCCATTACAAGCATAACGTCAACTGTGCTAATGCGTGTTCATCAACAGTGGGGAACACGTATTGAAATGTGTTTTCAAAACAATGGCAACCATGTAGAGCATATTATATAAATAAAAATGGTTGTCCATAAAAAATGTTTATTTTTCCTATGTATGGAAACTTACGGCCCACCCTGTATATATATATATATATATATATTAGGTAGGGGATGACTGCGAAATTAACAATAGACGAAAGGGTGAGCTTGGTTTTAATGTATAGAATACTTGTACAACAAATCGATGAATCGCTACAGAATTTAAATTCTGTACTGATTCATCGATTTGTTGTACAAGTATTCCATACATTAAAACCAAGCTCACCCTTTCGTCTATTGTTAATTTCGCAGCTATCCCCTATCTACCAAAAAAAATAAATATATAAATATATATATACACACCGGGTGTCCGAGAATTATCTGTACAATTTTTGGCTGTTATTAAAAGTCAACCATGAAGTGTAGAAATTCCAGTGTTGTCCCATTTTACAGAGAAACTCATTAAGTATTTGCTGATAAGTTTTGACAAGTTTTTTCTTTTTTGTACGCGGGTGACAGACATTGATGATTTAAAAACAAGAATCACAGCTGCTATTGAGCGAATTGATGTGGATATGCTGCAGCGTACATGGCAACATTTGGATTATCGATTGGATGTTTTGCGAATCACTGATGGTGCACATATCGAATGTTTGTAACAACGTTACTTTAATAAAAGAAACTTTTGAAAATACAGATTCTAAATAATCTTGTTTAAGAATTTTACGTGTGTTATCAAGAATTTTATTAAAAGATGAAATTGTACAGATAATGTTCGGACACACTGGAATTTCTAAAAAACTTGTCAAAATTTGGTATCAGAAAAAACTTAATGAGATTCTCTGTAAAATGGGACAACACTGGAATTTCTACACTTCATGGTTGACTTTTAATAACAGCCAAAAATTGTACAGATAATTCTCGGACAACCCTGTATATATGTGTGCATATATATATATATATATATATATATATTATATATATATATATATATATATATATATATATATGGGAATGAACTCAGAATGGTCCCCTGAGTTTTTTATGATACACACAGACAGTGCATGGAACAAGGAACTCTTCTGGGATAATTAAATCCACTATAGTCCGAATAAGTAATGGTAAATGACAAATACCATAGTTTTCTTTTTCATGATGCTAGCCCGACGTGGGCAACGGGTCACTCGCAAAGAGGTCCCATAAATATAGCTTCCCTCACCAGCTATCTGCAAAGCAGACAGGATCCAGCTTTGGGACATGGATCTAGGTTTAAAGCACCTAGCCATGCTACATTTAGAACCTCAATATAAGCAAAAGACTCGCTGCCTTCACGTCAGATTGAATGCATCAAAGGAAAGAAAAAGGGGTAACTATTATATTTTTTAGCCAAAACCAAAACTTAAACTTCAACTGGCAGAATTGAGCGTCCACTTTTCAAGGCACATAACATGTCCGTTTCAAGATGGGAATGAACTCAGAATGGTCCCCTGAGTTTTTATGATACACACAGACAGTGCATGGAACAAGGAACTCTTCTGGGATAATTAAATCCACTATAGTCCGAATAAGTAATGGTAAATGACAAATACCATAGTTTTTCTTTTTCATGATGCTAGCCCGACGTGACGTGAAGGCAGCGAGTCTTTTGCTTATATTGAGGTTCTAAATGTAGCATGGCTAGGTGCTTTAAACCCTAGATCCATGTCCCAAAGGTGGATCCTGTCTGCTTTGCAGATAGCTGGTGAGGGAAGCTATATTTATGGGACCTCTTTGCGAGTGACCCGTTGCCCACGTCGGGCTAGCATCATGAAAAAGAAAAACTATGGTATTTGTCATTTACCATTACTTATTCGGACTATAGTGGATTTAATTATCCCAGAAGAGTTCCTTGTTCCATGCACTGTCTATGTGTATCATAAAAAACTCAGGGGACCATTCTGAGTTCATTCCCATCTTGAAACGGACATGTTATGTGCCTTGAAAAGTGGACGCTCAATTCTGCCAGTTGAGGTTTAAGTTTTGGTTTTTCGCTAAAAATATAATAGTTACCCCTTTTTCTTTTTCTTTGATGCATTCAATCTGACGTGAAGGCAGCGAGTCTTTTGCTTATATTGAGGTTCTAAATGTAGCATGGCTAGGTGCTTTAAACCCTAGATCCATGTCCCAAAGCTGGATCCTGTCTGCTTTGCAGATAGCTGGTGAGGGAAGCTATATTTATGGGACCTCTTGCGAGTGACCCGTTGCCCACGTCGGGCTAGCATCATGAAAAAGAAAAACTATGGTATTTGTCATTTACCATTACTTATTCGGACTATAGTGGATTTAATTATCCCAGAAGAGTTCCTTGTTCCATGCACTGTCTGTGTGTATCATATATTATATATATATATATATATATGTTTCACGTGCGCCCTCCCGGCCCTAGCACCCAAGGATGATGGGGCTCGACCCTGCAGTCCTTGGTCTTTTTCCACTTCGACTGTCCCCTCCACCCTTTCTTTTTCCTCTGTCTTTCCTCTCACTTTTACTTTGTTTTCCGCCGAGATATGCCCTTTTAAATAGAGGCGAATCGGTTCTTCCCGAACTTAAAAAAAAAAAAAAAAATATATATACAGTATATATATATATATATATATATATATATATATATATATATATATATATAATATTATATATATATATATGTTATAATGTTATAATGTTTCAGACCAACAAAGACCCTAGGATCCACTCATGGCTGGTCTACCTAACTGTGTTCGTAATCGTGTATTGTGTATGTCCTCCGTGGTGGCGGAGGGGACCTACAATTTTACGTGGGTTCCGAACCACAAGAACATAAGAAATTTATGTAAAAACTGCCGGTAAATTGGCAACGACCAATTTTTACGAAACTAAATAATTATCAATTTAAAACTAATTAATTATCGATTTAAAACTAAATTTAGAATCTCTGGATCCAGAGGATCAAGTCATAACAGACTACTATCCACAAATGTTACACTCTATATCTATTTATAACGGACATGCAAATATATCAGATCCAAAGAATCCAGTCAATTTCATTACGGTATCCATCAAGTCACGGTCCATATCGATTGCGGACCAAGTCAAAATTTACAACCATATACATTACAATATATACACTTACGAGGAAAAGTGTAGGTGTGGCTGTAAAGACTGTACAGTAATGTAGAAATGTGTGTGTGCACCCATTATGGGTCTCCCATTTAAAGGTGTTTGTGGGGCAAGTGAAGATCCTGAGTTTTTCAATACCTCACAGTACTATGGGGGGCACCGCTCGGCAGAGGAATCTCTTTAAATGGGTGTGTAAGGACAGAGAGTATCCCTAACCCAAGACGCTGCCTCCCTATATCCCACAACACTTGTGTTGAGCTGTGGCATCTATCCCCACAAAGCCTTAATTTTACTACCTTAAACTATACCCTTTCTATCAACATGCGCGTCTAATCGATTTTTAAACATGTTTATAGACGTGCTACTAATTACTTCTACCGGCAAACTATTCCAGCTATTTACTATTTTATGCGTAAAAAAGTTTTTCGCAACTGCTGTCTCGAACCTTCTACTTGTCAACTTACACCCGTTATTTCTAGTCCGATTATATTGAGATATTACGAAAAAGCTATCTCTATCTACGTTATCAAACCCATTCATAATTTTGAAAACCTGGATTAGATCACCCCTTAACCTCCTAGTCTCGAGAGTAGTCAATTTTAACTCCTTAAGCCTATCCTCGTACGACTTTGACCTAAGAGACGGAATCATCTTAGTTGCTCGTCTTTGAACTCTTTCGATTTTGTCTATATCTTTGCGTATATGCGGATTCCAAAATTGGACCGCGTACTCCAAATGGGGTCTAACTAATGATTTATAAAGAGGAACTATAATATCGCGCGATTTGTACTCAAAATCTCGAGCTATAAAACCTAACACTTTGTTCGCCTTATTGACCGCTGCTGTACTTTGTTTCGCTACTTTTAAATCACCAGTGACTATAACTCCTAAATCTTTTTCCTGCTCTACGCTTGTTAAATCTTTCCCTGACATACTATACGCAAAATTACCGTTACGCGAACCTATATGCAAAATTTTGCACTTATCCACGTTAAATCTCATTTGCCATGTGACTGACCAATCAACGATTTTATTCAGATCTTCCTGAATTTTACCTCTATCTTCGTCATTAATCGCCCTACCACCCAGCTTCGTGTCATCCGCAAACTTTGAAACTGTACTGACTAGGCCGACATCTAAATCGTTAATATATATAAGAAAAAGCAAGGGGCCCAATACAGAACCCTGAGGAACGCCACTCGCTACATTAGCCCAACACGACTCCGCTCCATCAACGACCACCCTCTGTTTCCTGCCTCGCAACCACTCTTCTAGCCAATTTATTACTACACCCCTGATTCCATGAGCCTTAGTTTTTTCAAAGTCTTTTGTGCGGCACGGTGTCAAACGCTTTTTGAAAATCTAAATACACTACATCAACCACCCGATGTCTATCGTAAACGTCAACCACGCTTTGGAAAAATTCTAAAAGATTAGTTAGGCAAGATTTGTTTCGCCTAAAACCGTGCTGTATATTTCTAACCAGATTATGCACTTCTAAGTGTTCGACTATACGATCCCTAATTATTGATTCCAGTAGCTTACCTACAACAGACGTTAAACTGATTGGCCTATAATTTCCCGCCGCACCTTTATCGCCTTTCTTAAAGATATGTGTTACGTTTGCTAACTTGAAATTATCTGGTACGCACCCCTGAGAAATAGACGCATTAAAAATCTTTGTTAGCGGCACAACAATGCTATCTTTTAATTCTTTTAGTTGTATGGGATATATGGAATCCGGACCCGGTGATTTACGCGTTTTCATTTTATCAATATAGCGCATTACTTCCCCCTCACTAACGACAATATTATCCAAAATATTACCATTATCAAAAGGTATTATGTCTATGACCGTAGGGATATTTGTTACATCTTCTATAGTAAAAACTGACATAAAAAATTCGTTTAGCAAGGTAGCCATTTCCGTTTTCAGAGACTAGATCTCCATTTACATTTTTCAATGGACCTAAGACACTTTTTACTGGATTTCTATTATTGACATATTGAAAGAATCGCTTGGGGTTTTCTTTACCGTCACGAGCTATGGAGATTTCAAATTCGCGCTTGGACTTTTTTATTACACTTTTCGCTTCACGCCTCAGAGATATGTAGTTGTTTCGTAACAACAAATTGTCTTTATCGCACTTATGTTGCCTATAAGCCCTATATCTACTCTTTATAATGTCTCGTACTCTAGAACTAAACCACAAGGGCTTGTTGTTTACTTTCGCACGCTTAATTTTGTACGGTACACATTCCTCATTTATAGTCCTAAATACCGTTACTAACGATTCCCACATTAGTTTTGCGTTGGAGTTCCCCATTACGTTTTCCCAATTGACGTGTGAAAATTTATTTCGAAATTTACTAAAGTCTGCGTGCTGGAAGTTAGGAATTTTAGTCGAGTTAGTTGGTTTCGAGTGACTTACTGAGAGGACAAACTCTACCATATTGTGATCGCTATTGCTCAACGGTTCTATTACTTGAAGATCAGTAATTAGCCTATCATCCGTAGTTATTACTAAATCTAAAATACTGTCCAACCTCGTAGGTTCCCCAACCTTTTGAATAAGAAAGCTATCCTCGAGAAAATTAACTAAACGATTACCTTCCGCGTCTCCCTGCATTGTATCGTAATTCACGTTGGCGCAATTAAAGTCACCCATAACTAAAGCCTGCTCACTACCGATTATTCTCTTTAGTTCACGATATAACGCTTCGTCCGTATCAGCTGTTTGATTTGGAGGCCTATATATAACCGCAACAAGGAGTTTGAAATCGTTCAATTTAAGTTCTGCTATAATCGAATCTATCGGTTCTGGAATTGAGTGCTTTACTTCTATAACGTTCGCAATATTATCTTTGATATACAACATAACACCGCCTCCTCGCCTACCTATTCTGTTTTTAACAAAAAGTCTATAACCTTTAATTTGATACTCCCCTACAAAGTCACGTGTTTCAGTGCTAAGCCACGATTCATTTATCGCAATTAAATCAGTCTTTACAAGCAATTAAAGAAAAAAATTCGTTTATTTTATTTCGTAGGCTACGAGCATTTAAGGATAGAACCTTCAAATTGTTTGTAATTGCGACACCTTCGCGAGCGCGGGGGAAATTTGTGGAGTTTACGCTGGGACCGTTCGGGTTACGGCAGCCTGAAAAGAAGAGACAGTATTATGAAATAGTCTTCCTAAACGCGCAGCTCCAACTTCATTAAGATGAAGTCCATCTTCGAGGAACAAGTCCCTCCTGCCGTAGAAACTGTTCCAAAAATTTGCAAAATGCACTCCTTCCTGTTGGCAAAGACTTTAGGTTATTGTTAATATAGGTCGCCTTGCTGTAGAAATCGCTTCGTTGGATAATTCGAGGAAGTATACCTGTTAAAACAATCTTATTAGTTTTCTCCTTTAATCGCTCTAATAAGTCCCTGTACCTAGCCAGCAGTTCTTCCGATCTAGAATTTAAAACGTTATTAGTACCGACATGAATAACATACGTTGTGTCCTCGGTGGTAACGTCTGTAAAATGGTCAACACTATTAGTTATATCCTCCACCCTTGCACCAGGGTAGCAGTAACGGCGCCTACGACGAGGGTTTCTCCCATAGAATTCCTCGAGCTGCCCTCGAACAATGGAATCGCCAACGAGTCGTATTTCCGGTTCATCAGCATCTTCGAAACCTAAAACAGAAAACTTATTGCTTGTTATTACTGGTAGACAGGTCTTTGCTTTTCTCAATGGGGCTCCAGTTCGCACTCGAACGAAGGGTTGGGAACTAGGGGAAGAGAGGGGGCTATTTATATTATTAGTAGAAACTGAGGCAGGAGGGGTCGTAACTGGAGTCTCAAGGGATTCTAATTTTGCCGTCAGGAGCATCACGCTTTCTTCAAGTCTCACCCTGGCCTGCCTCTCACGGTCTAATTCGTTCCTCAGCACTTCCATACTTGAGCACCACCTGCAAACTAACTGATCATTATTATTAGCCATTGTAAACGCGTAAGCAGCAAATTTCCCTTCACAGCGACTGCAAGTACTTGACGGGGGTGCCATGCTTTTAATTAGTTGAACAACAAAAAAACGAAAAAAAAACGAGCGTTTGGAAATTAATAAATTACAACGTAGGTCTACCGCGTGCTTATTGTGCCGTCACCTGCGAAAACCCGCAAAATTGTTCTTGAAACGCAGAAACAGGTTCTTGTAACACAATTTTATGCTAAATGAATATATAATTAAGCTACCGACGAAAGAAATGCTGAAGAAAAAGTATTAAATGAAACTTATCTGGTCACTGTTTACTGACTTAATCCTTTTTTTCCCATGGTAGGTGACCCTTTTGGAGGTCAGGTAGTGTGTGAGGGAAAAATGAACCTTAAGAAACCACGATTCTGATAGATTTGAAAACCAACAAAGGCAAACCAAGGGAATTTCAACCTTATGACTGCACGTTTTCTGATTGATTTGAAAACCAAACAAGGCAAGCCACGTTCAGTAGCCTTGGTTTGATCAAATAATATAGTACTGAATAACGTCAATAAATGAAATATATTCGTTAATGAATGATTAGTAGCACGAAGTAATTTAGTTAAGAATGCACGGAACACTTTTTTTTTAAAACACTTCAACGAAAACCACTTATACAATTGATAACACTCGACAAAACACGTCTGTTCACAAGGAAAGACTGATCACCTAAGGTTCTACGTAGTGGCCGATGTCGTAACACCGCTTCTCGGAGATCAGCGAAGTTAAGCGACATTGGGTCTGGGTAGTAGTTGGATGGGAGACCGTCCTCTGCGTCCAGATTATGTAGCGACCCGTGGTTCGGATTCCACGTAAAGCTGTAGGTCCCCTCCGTCATATGACCTTAGATGTTGCGAAGGAGGTTAAACAACCCCAATTAAAAAAAAATATATATATATATATATATTAGGGTGGTCCATAAAATTGAAGTTTTGATTTTTTGTTATTGCCGGGCAGTAACTTGTGAGGATGAATGAGAAAACACCTCTGGCCAATTTTTTCCCAAATCAATCACTTTTTAGGGGTAGCACACAGTACTTCATTTTTGCACTTTTGCACTACCTAGTAGATTTACTTGTATATTATGTTCCAGTTCCAGTAATACATCTTTTCCTTGACAGATTATTGGTGTAGTGTTCATTGGTTGTGTTTAGTGGTTGGATATATGATGACTCAAGTTCGAAGCTCTTGCTTTTATCTCCTTGAAGGAGATAAAGTGAAGGACAAGCTTCTTGGAAGCAAATTACCATCACGTGGAGAAGTATTGTCATGCTTCCTTCATCACCACACTAATCTCAAGAAGGAGTTGAAGGAAAGTGCTCAAGTAGTGTGGGGTCAACTTGAAATATTTTGGAACAAAGCTCGAATCCCGACAAGGGAAAAATACAAAGGAATCCAAAAGATCTTGGACCTTCACCAAGATTGGATCAAAATAAAAAAAGGACGAATGAGGAGGAGCCAGAAGCAGGTGAGTTGGATGATCAATGATAAATAAAATAGTTTCTCGAGAGTATGACATATTATACTGTACAATAGTCAATACATTTATCATATATATTATATATATTTATTATTTATATTTAGGTGTACAACGAAGAGGGATTCAAGGAGACACTTCGGAACCTATTTGATATGGCACATGCTGATGCCTTGTCTCTAATCAAAAACCCAGAAGACAAGGCCTTCTTGCTGGCCCAGTGAGAGCCTGGAAGACGGGGATGCATGGGGGGAGTAGACAGAAAAACAGCAGAAAAAGAAAAACAAGCTGCCCACAGGAAGATGGAGGAGGAGATGCGAAAGAGAAAGGTGAGATTGTTCTTCAAATTCCTACTTTCATTTGATTGCAATGATTAGGTTGTTCGTTAACACTAATTGTCCATTTTCTTCGATTGTATTGCAGGCAGTCAATGAAGGTGCATCAACGTCGGGTACAGCAGTATTGGTGTCCTCAACAGAATCCTCAGTCACTGATGAGTCATCCTTCACCGAAGATGAATGGGCAAAAGGTGGAAAGCGACCTCCAAAACAGGTGAAAAGAGTCAAGAATGTGATAACATCAAATCTAGCTGCTGCCCTAGATCGGACACACACTACGGACAGGATGGCAACCTACATAATAGCAGAGACTGCATTGAGCCTTGGCCACAGCCCAATGAATTTTAACATCACCCGGACCTCCATCAAATGGCAGAGAGAATGACATCGGATCATGATCTGCAGTAGCCTAAAAGCTTCCTTTCAGTCCGGTCTTGCAATCATCCACTGGGATGGAAAACTTATTCCAGACCTCCTCAACACCAGAGACCATGCGCATGTGGATCGGCTGCCTGTGCTCATTTCCTCCTTTTCAGGTCAATCTCAGCTCCTTGGAGTCCACAAAATACCAACTGGATCAGGAGAACACCAAGCCAGCGCAGTTTTTGAATTATTGACTGATTGGGGCCTCGAAGAATCTGTCGTGGGGATGTGTTTCGACACCACTGCCTCCAATGCTGGTCGTTTGAATGGAGCGTGTGTGTTGTTGGAGCAGAAGTTGAAGAAAGACCTTCTCCATTTTGCCTGCCATCATCACATCATGGAAGTGATGATCGGTGGAGTTTTCACTGCTTGCTATGGCCCAATGAGTGGACCTGATGTTCCATTGTTCAGCAGGTTTCAGAGCAAATGGACCTTCATCGACACAGGAACATACGGCACCGGATGGGATGATGAAGAGGTGCATCGACTCTTGGCCCCCATTAGAGATTGGATTCTCCGCTTTGCTGAGGAAAAACACTCCTCAAAATCCTTTCGAGATGACTATCAGGAATTCCTCGATCTGTCCATCATTTTCTTGGGAGGGAGCATTGACAACTACACCTTCAAGCGACCTGGCCCCATGCACCAAGCCAGATGGTTATCTAAGGTGATCTATTCATTGAAGATGTGGCTGTTCAGGGGACAAATCCCAGCCCTCACTCCACGAGAGCAAAAGTGTCTTAAGGATGTCAGTGTCTTCGCTGTTTCCATCTACCTGCAGGCATGGATGACAGCGCCAATAGCTGCTGCTGCGCCTCGCAGCGACCTCAGTCTTCTGCAGAGTCTTCGGGAATACCATGACCCCAAAATTTCAGAAGTGGCATTAAAAAACTCAGCGGTCATCTTTGGTATCTTTCGGAGGAGATGGTGGGCCTCGCGATTTTCGATCCTGAGGTGTCTGAAGAGACTAAAACAGCAATGGTGAAGGCGATGGAGGAAGTTGAAGGAAAGCCTGATTGCCAGAAGAGAAGGAAAGGTGTTGCTGAGGGGGCTTCAATCGAGTCACTAGCAACAGCAAACTCAAAAAGACTGCTGTTGTCTCTGGGGTCAGGTGTGGGATACCTGAGGAAGGAGGTGCGGGATTGGGACAGTGATCCTGATTACCAAATAGCAAAGAAATCAGTGGCAAACCTCTCTGTCGTGAACGATCATGCAGAGAGGGGGGTTGCTCTCATTAATGAATACAACGGCTGCCACACCAGGAATGAGGAACAACTGCAGTATCTCCTGCAAGTTGTTGCTAACTACAGGAAGCAGTTTCCTCAACCACTGAAGTCAGCCTGGCAACTGGGTAAGAAAACAAAGATCAAATGAGGTGCAGAGGGAATTGTTAGTCAATTCATTTCGGAATTGTTAGTTACCCTAATAGTCATGTACTGTCACCAAGATTAACTTTGCTGTGATTTTCAGATTATACCAAAACTTCAAGTGTCATGTGCTACCCCTACAAATTAACTGATTCAAATAAAACTTTCCCAGAGGTGTTTTCTCATCCATCCTCATAAGTTACAACCCAGCAATAAAAACAAATCACAAAAAAAAATTCCACCCCTATAAGAGTGGACCACCCTAATATATATATATATATATATATATATATATATATATATATATATACACACACAAATCCATTGGCCCCGGGTTGGAGACCCGATGGCAGCCCATGTGCAGCAAAACCCAGCTGTTCATCCTTCCACACAATAAAGAAAGTGGTTGGTAGATAAATGGGTACCCTAGGCTGTGGATGAGGCAGCATGGTCTGAAGGGGGAGGTGTTGAAGAAGCTGGAGGTGCTGCTGAAGTTCTGCCTGGACTTCTACTTCAAGATGTATTTTGAGATCAAGGTGAAGCACCACATGAGGTATTGACCTCACCATATTGTGATCGCTCTGAGACTGCTGAGAAGCCAGACCTCTGAAGTCAGGAACATAATCACTCATGTGATAGTTCATGGAGCATATCATGCTCACAGTGAGAACCTCATTGCCTCTCTCCTGTGTAGTGAGGATGAGGAGGAGAGGACATGGGAGGTTGAGATGATCAAGAAGATCAGAGATAAGTCTGAGTATGGAGACATGAGTCTGAGAACTCATAGAAACCCTAAACTGAATTTTGATGCCACTTCTCCAATTACTCTGATTAATTGGGATAAGGAGAAACTGTATGAGCCACTCTTCACTTGTAAGATGTCAAGGGAAGTTGAGGAGCTTCTCAGGTCTCCACTTGAAATTGAGAACTTCTCAGTTCACACTCAAAGCTGTGAAAGAGCAGTCCAGGAAGTTTCAGCTGCAGCTCATACAGTGTATGGGCAAGAGAGAAGAGATGGTTTTGTTCGTGCTAGGATTGATCACAGAGAATTGGTGCCAATTTTTAAGTCAAAGCAAGACATTATGAACATGTTTTCGATCTCTACAAGACCTGCTAGACAAATCAAGATGCTTTCAGAAGAAAAAATCTCAAAACCTTCAGTTGACCAGCATATTATTACAAGCTGGGGGTGGAGGGGGCACTTATACAAATATTAACCCTTTAAGGACGAGTCTGCAGCATATGCAGTCACTCTTGTTACCAGAACGTATAGGTTTTATTGTTATTCAAAACTAAATATTTTAGTAACTAGTCACTGAAATGATACACATTTTGGGTTCCTTTCTCGACAATTAAATAATATCTATATAAACATGTAGAAACATTTATAGAAACGAGGCATTGTAGTACAATTTATATTGTTATTTCTGGTGGACCTTAAGGTACCATCCATCGTTAAAGGGTTAAAGAAGAAATGCATTTGCAAAAAAAAGGTTGAAGGTCACAGCAGCTTGCGGAAAGGTGGGGGCAGCTGCCATCACACTCAGAGATGCTGATAAGAAAATAAATAAAAATTGGTGGTGTTTCTAAAAAAAAAGAAAATGCAAGACCAAGAAAGAAGAACAAAAAGATTCTGCCTCATGAAGAGAACAGCCGCAAAATGTGGTCTATAGGAGACTAAAAATCATACAATTCCTTAGTTTTGGGCCATTTTGGTTATTTTAGGGGTTATGAACCACTTTGGCTGATCTTAAATGGGCCCAAGCCTGCCCCTAGAAATGCTTAAGGGTGTATGTGAACAATATGGAACATATGGAGGTCCATGCCTGTAGCAAAGGGGGGCCAAAGCCCCGCCTGGAAAATAATATGCCCCTTCCTGGGAAAACCAACCGCAACGGCGTTCCATGCTACAAAAACGCCAAAGCCAACTTGTTTTACTTGCCTTTGAAAATAAGAGAATGAAGCAAATAGACATGTTTGAATTCCTAAAGAATTTCGCTAAAAAAACTCGCCGCATGCAGTTACAGTCAACCCTCGCTATAACGGACCCCGTTAGAGCGGATATCGGATAAACCGGACACACCACTGGCGATGTTAACCAGGAAAAGAAGAAGCGTGTGACCCTGTCGGTGACCCAGAAGCTGGAATTAATCAAGAAGTTAGAGGCGGGTGCTTCGGTGGCCAAGGTGTGCGCGGAGTATGGCGTGAAAAAGTAAACTGTTTCCGACATTCGTAAGGCCAAGGACAAGCTAACTTTTATATTTTTATTATACAGTATTTCATTATTTTCTGTATCATGTATCGTGTTCAGCACACAGTGCACAGTACTGTATATAGTATATCCATTACCGTATCGTATACCGTAGGTTACCAGTACCGTAGGTTATATCAGACAATCGGCTATAACGGACACCTTTTCCCCCCTATTAGTCCATTATAACGAGGGTTGACTGTATTCTAAAATTAAAAAAACTTACAGACTTTTATTTACACTAAATTTAGACTAAATATTGTATTCTATAACCCAATATGCCTATCTATATGTATCGGTTTGATCATTTTTTTTATTTAGCCTACAGTGTTTTACTTATTATAGTTTTGAATGTAATTTTCTGCAGTATATTTCGATATTCACAAAAAATGACATTAAATTTTTCATTGTTCCCCCTGTCAATTTCTCCGCCCCTCCTACTGATTTGGTCTGGCTACGGCCCTGTGGAGGTCATGTGAGGCTACCAAGTCTTTGAAATTGGCCAAAATCCCATTTTTCGACAAAAAAGTGCAATTTTGAACACAAATGCAATTTTTTTGCAAATGTTGCAAAAGACAAACCCCTCTTAAAATTCAGTTTTACATAGGAATACATACTGCCAATCTTGAAATTCCAAGTTTTTCAATATTCAAACTGAGCATGATACATCCTAATGCACAATACACAATTATGAACACAGACAGTTAGGTAGACCAGCCATGAGTGGATCCTAGGGTCTTTGTTGGTCTGAAACATTATATATATATATATATATATATGTTAAACACAGACCATGCATGGAACAAGGAACTCTTCTGGGAAAATTAAATCCACTATAGTCCGAATAAGTAATGGTAAATGACAAATACCATAGTTTTTCTTTTTCATGATGTTAGCCCAACGTGGGCAACGGTTCTCTCGCAAAGAGATCCCATAAATATAGCTTCCCTCACCAGCTATCTGCAAAGCAGACAGGATCCAGCTTTGGGACATGGATCTAGGGTTTAAAGCAAGCCTAGACCCCCTACATTCAGAACCTCTATATAAGTAAAAGACTTGTTGCATTCACGTCGGATTGAATAAATCAAAGAAAAAGGGGGTAACTATTGTATTTTTAGCCAAAAAAAAAACAAAACTTAAACCTCAACCAGGACATTGAGCGTCCACTTTTCAAGGCACGTAACATGTCCATTTAATATACACAAACTCAGAATGGTTCCCTGAGAAAATTATATGTTAAACACAGACCGTGCATGGAACAAGGAACTCTTCTGGGAAAATTAAATCCACTATAGTCCGAATAAGTAATGGTAAATGACAAATACCATAGTTTTTCTTTTTCATGATGTTAGCCCGACGTGGGCAACGGTTCTCTCGCAAAGAGATCCCATAAATATAGCTTCCCTCACCAGCTATCTGCAAAGCAGAGAGGATCCAGCTTTGGGACATGGATCCTGTCTGCTTTGCAGATAGCTGGTGAGGGAAGCTATATTTATGGGATCTCTTTGCAAGAGAACCGTTGCCCACATCGGGCTAACATCATGAAAAAGAAAAACTATGGTATTTGTCATTTACCATTACTTATTTGGACTATAGTGGATTTAATTTTACCAGAAGAGTTCCTTGTTCCATGCACGGTCTGTGTTTAACATATAATTTTCTCAGGGAACCATTCTGAGTTTGTGTATATTAAATGGACATGTTACATGCCTTGAAAAGTGGACGCTCAATGTCCTGGTTGAGGTTTAAGTTTTGGTTTTTTTTTGGCTAAAAATACAATAGTTACCCCCTTTTTCTTTGATTTATTCAATCCGACGTGAATGCAACAAGTCTTTTACTTATATAGAGGTTCTGAATGTAGGGGGTCTAGGCTTGCTTTAAACCCTAGATCCATGTCCCAAAGCTGGATCCTGTCTGCTTTGCAGATAGCTGGTGAGGGAAGCTATATTTATGGGATCTCTTTGCGAGAGAACCGTTGCCCACGTCGGGCTAACATCATGAAAAAGAAAAACTATGGTATTTGTCATTTACCATTACTTATTCGGACTATAGTGGATTTAATTTTCCCAGAAGAGTTCCTTGTTCCATGCACGGTCTGTGTTTAACATATAATTTTCTCAGGGAACCATTCTGAGTTTGTGTGTATATATATATATATATATATATATATATATATATATATATATATATATATATATATATATACAGGGTGTCCGAGAATTATCTGTACAAGTTTTGGCTATTATTAAAAGTCAACCATGAAGTGTAGAAATTCCAGTGTTGTCCCATTTTACAGAGAATCTCATTAAGTTTTTTCTGATACCAAGTTTTGACAAATTTTTTAGAAATTCCAGTGTGTCCGAAAATTATCTGTACAATTTCATCTTTTAATAAAATTCTTGATAACACACGTAAAATTCTTAAACAAGATTATTTAGAATCTGTATTTTCAAAAGTTTCTTTTATTAAAGTAACGTTGTTACAAACATTCGATATGTGTACCATCAGTGATTCGCAAAACATCCAATCGATAATCCAAATGTTGCCATGTACGCTGCAGCATATCCACATCAATTCACTCAATAGCAGCTGTGATTCTTGCTTTTAAATCATCAATGTCTGTCACCCGCGTACAAAAAAGAAAAAACTTGTCAAAACTTGTTATCAGCAAAAACTTAATGAGTTTCTCTGTAAAATGGGACAACACTGGAATTTCTACACTTCATGGTTGACTTTTAATAACAGCCAAAAATTGTACAGATAATTCTCGGACACCTGGTATATATATAAACTTTTTTTTTAATATATAACTATTAACTGTAACTGATAAATGTGTGATAAATATAACTGTGAAAATATATAGTTATATTTTTCATTATGTTTTCAATAATTTCATATTTTTCATCTGGCATTAGCCATAATAAAATAAAGTACACAAAAACTTGAAATATGAAGTTTTTTATCAACAAAATGTGATTGAAATGTTAATTAATTATCTGGTATCTGGCTGGATCATGCTTGATATCCGGTATCTGGCTGGATCATGCTTGATATCCAGTATCTGGCTGGATACTGAAGAAGTGGCCAGATCAGCCAGATACCAGATCATGATCCAGTATCCAGTGCATCCCTAGTACTGATCCACCAGGACACCTGTGAGAGTGGATGTGTGCACTTTGGTTTCCTTTTCACTACTTTCTGTATTTTACATCTGGGTGGTTGTGCCTTCTCACCCCAACCATTGGGAAATGAGATTTTGATAATGTATTTTTTTTTTATACAGGAAAGAGTGGTCAAGGGTGAATGCCCAAAAAAACACCCCCCACAGAAATAGAAGAGCCAAAATCAAGATCCAAAGTTTTCGAGATGCCTGGACACACTGTTTCAAAGATTAGAGGTCATAGACTGGGGAAAGATGAATTGAGGAAGATTGTTCCAGAGTTGACCAGTTGAGTAGATGAAAGATGGAGAATACCAATTAACCCCTGTGTTAGAAAGTTGGACAGAAAAGAAATGAGAAAGTGTCCAGTCTGGTGTTGCGTGCTTTCCTTAAAGGAGGAGGCATGCAGTTAGAGAGTTCAGAAGAGCAGTGCCCATTATAATAATGGTAGTAAAGAGAGAGTGAGGCAACATTATGGTGAAGAGAGAAGGATTGAAAAGTCAGTAAGAGGCAGGGAAATGATGAGACAAAAAGCCTTTGATTCCACCTGATCAAATAGAGCTGTGTGGGTTGAGCCATCCTACATATAAGAAACGTATTCCATACAGGAGTGGACAAGACAGGGACAGGTAAAAAAGGCCACATCTCATTCATTAACAAGCTTATAAAATTTTCAGTTAGGTTAAGTCATGATATTTTTGCTAGTTTTAATGAAAATATCACAACAACTAGGTTAGGTCGTGATTTTTTCATTAAAACTAACGAAAATATCATGACTTAACCTAATGAATTGTCAAGGGTGTACAACTGACCTAACCAGGCATTCAATTAACCTAACTAGTTGAGTCATGATATTGTCATTAAAACTAATGTAGCCATAACTTGCTTTCTTCTGTTTTACTCAAAAAGTCACTGACATTCTCAGAGATTATATGTTGCATTTATAGTACAATTAATATTTGATTAATATAAGCTTGTTAACAAATGAGATGTGGCCATTTTGGATTGTGGTGGTTTTGACTGACAACCAACAAGACCCCTGCAGAGCCAGTGCAACACACCTAACCTCTTAGAAGCTGTTTTGCAGAGAGAGTATACGAGATCTTTCCAAGAAAAGGAAACACCAAGAATGTTTAGAAAAGAGGAAGGATTGAGTTGTGTATTGTTCAAGTTAAGGACATAGTCGTGTGGAAGATTAAAATGAGTAGACAGATGAAGAAACCAAGGTTTTTGAGGCATTGAAAGCCACAAGGTTTTCTCTGTCCCCAATCAGAGATAGTAGAAAGATCAGAGGTTAGGTGCACCATAGCCATCCCACGCGAATCATGGAGTTACTGTTGAGAGAGACACTTGTATGTATGTATGTATGTATGTATGTGTGGGGAGTTGACAGAGCCTAAATGTAGTGCAAGAGTTAACAAAAACATGGAAGAATGGAAGTGGTTTGTGAGATGTGTCCTAATGGAAACAGTGGTCTTACATAATGTATTACTGGATATGACTCCCAACCTTTTCATTGAAGTTAATACTGTACTAGATCCAAAAGGTTGGGTAGTATCTTATTATCAGCATGGTAATCCTTGTGTATCCTTGTGTGTACAACTGATCTGAGTGTCTCGAATCCCAAATTCAAGCATCGTACCCACTCCATGGATTGTGGGAAATATTTTTTCTATATTGTAGGCATGTACAGAATTTAAAAAATTACAAATTTTTTAAATAGTATGTAAATATTATAGCCTCCTAAACCTTCAATAATTCATAGTCCTACCTGAGTAGATGCAATTACTGATACTGGTAGAAAATTCAAGCGATTCATTATATTTAATGCCTTAAATTTGTCTTCCATTCTATGGATTATTTTTTTAGAACTTATTTGGCTACTTAAATTTCTTGGGCTTCCAAAGCTGATATCATTCTGACTTAAACATTTATACATATCTGAAATAAAGTTTATAATTAATGAATAATGCAATATGGAAATGAAGTGACTTGCTAAAGAGAGAAACATCAAACAAGTCTGGGGATCAGTCAGGGATTAAAATTTCACCAGTTTAGCCATGGTTTTAAAACTCTGGCCCAGTATTAGAGAAGAAAAGCTCAAAATTTACAACTAGTTACAACAATAAAAGTTAGAAATTATATTATCAGAACCAGATTAAAGATTTTTAACATCATGATGTGTCATTTTGATAAATTACGATTAGTTTTCTGTTGGGGCTGGTAAGTTCAACAACAAAGTAAAGAAAACTGGCCCACAATTGACAAGATTGAAAATGATGATTGTACAGTACTGACAGGGTTCATAGCGAATCTTGGCAAGTGATTTCCCTGACAATTTTGCAAACATTTGCCTAACTAAATTTCATTTTTTGTGTATTTTAAACATACTCCTCCGGACCTTCATCCTCTTACACACATCCATCCACACACACACCTGGGTAATTCCAGGAGAGATCATGCAAAAAAAATAAAATTTTACATCACACCCCTTCCAATTTTCCTATAGCTAATTTGTTTTATAGCATTGCCTATACCAAAAAACCTGAAATTTCAAATTCCAGATTGATCGGACTTATGGTTCAAAAGTTATGTCCCTTCCAACTTTGGGGGGTTCTCAGGGACCCCCAAATTACAAATTACCATATCTTAGATCCCATATTGAGATAGAAGAATGATTCAAATTGCATTTGAAAGGTAATTTGTCAAATATTAAATGAGTATAGACATGGATAGCAGCTTAGTTGAGGAGTAAAAAAGTGGTGACAATTTGTATTATTAAAGGGGATTTACCCCCGACTTCAATGTATTTTTTAAAAATTCATATCAGATTCAGCCCAAACTCTATCTGTATAAGTGGCATTTAAGAAATTGTTGTGTATTTAGGTGTAAACTATGTGTTTTGAGATTTGAATAGTGATAACTTCACTGAAAAAAATAGAAAAAAAAAATAATATTTTCATAATGATTTGTCACCTGCATTTAATTTATTTTTTTTATTTAATTATAAAGTTGTTTCAAGAATGAAACAATTGAATTATTAGCAACTGCATTTTATTTTTGTTCTAAAATATAAGCAGAGTACAGCACACGGGTTCAACAAACTCATTAAACATAATATGAGGCATTGCGTGGAAGAAGGGCGACCTAGCCAAAATCAAATCTTTGAGAAAAATGCATTTTAAGTTGGAGAGGTATTTATCGACAATTAGGTAGAAGAAGGGCGACCTAGCCATTTTTGGCGAAAATGAATTATTGCTGTTTTCAGTAGCTTAATATATTATATTAAGCGACTGAAAATCAGCAATAATTCATTTTCGCCAAAAATGGCTAGGTCGCCCTTCTTCCACGCAACGCCTCATATAATATAACATAATAATTAACAAATTTCTCAAATGAAGCCTGTGAACTGTGACTAAGTACTAGAAAGAATATATACACACTTAAACTTGTATGACAGTAACTTAGAAGTACAAGCATCAACTGGGTGAGAATAATATACCATAATAAAAACTTTCATGGCTCCACTAATTTGATCTCTTTTGGATGGAAAGTAGGGTGGAATGAAAAACTCAAAAGTGCCAGGATCAAAATTGAGGGGGTCTAGATAGTTGTCTTTTGTCCAGGATTAAACTTTAAAATTGATTTTGGGTGGTTGCATACAAAACTGACTGCTTCTGACCAATTTATACAAATCGTATGTGTGTGTGACAAAAATTTGAACCCAGTGACCTATCTCAGGTTCTGGACATGATAGAAAAACAATTTAAAAACTGTTTATGATGCATTTTTTATCTCTGAAGCAGATTAAAACATTTCCAGAGGTCTGCACAGTCAATAATGCATCAAAAAATCCATATTTCATAATTTTTGCTCAAAAAATGTAATTTTTTAGCCCTTTTTCTCCAAATATTTTGTTTTTTATTTGAATTATATTTTATATTTTTCTTTTCAGGTTGAATTTATAAATACATGTATTTCAATAACCTAATTGCCAAAAAATACTGCATAGTAGGATGTTAAGATGCAGTGACAGTTAAAATTCTTGATGGAGGTCACAGATTTTCAAGCACAGACTCATTCCCTAATGGAAAGCTTCCTCTTGGTAAAGAGGTCATCCAACGTGTAATGGCAGAGCACTGGACAACCAGACAAGCAGCTGGATATGGTTGCACTAAGTCTGATTAAACACTGGATCTGGTGCCATGTCTTATCCAATTTCACACCCCAGTGTCATCAGCAAGATTCAGGATCTAGTCAAAGAATTTTCAAGGTAAGACTCAAATTTTCAGTCCCTTATAAAAAGATTTAAAATATGTCATACTTTTGTAAACTTTGTAGTTACATTTATTTGTTTGTGACAGTAATTTTATTAACATAATCATGTGATTCAGTAATAAATTCTGTTTTGAATACTTAATGTGGGGTTTATAATTGAAATTTGCATTCACGTTAAAGTTCTGGTAATTTTGTAGATTTGATAGATATCCAAAAAAGAAACGTGGTGACAAGTTCCGGAGTGATCTTTCTTCCTTCACTGAAAAAACTTCCAAGTTGTTTGATATCTTCTGTGAGGACTCAAATTGGTCAGAAGAAGACTATGCTTTCTATGAGGACCAAAAGGCAGCTAGAAAAGGACGATGCGTTGGTTTTAAGGAACGCCTTACATTGGCAGACATCAGATACAAAAGGAGAGTAGTACAGCAGGAGCAAGCAAAAGAAAAGAATTGGCGAGTTTGTTCTATATAAATTAAAAAACTTTTGATTAATGGCTACCAAAAATCTGGGTTTCTTGAAATGATTGTACTACAAATTATAAAATTTTATTTTTATGTCTTTGGTAAACTATCTTGTATCATAATCATATTGTATTTTATTATCCCCAGGGAAGAGCTCAGAAGAGTTTTCCAAATTGTTCCATCAAGCTCAGCAACAATACATGACAGTGATCTCGACAGTCTCTCAAGTCAGGGCAGCCTGGAATCACATGAAACAGCTGGTGTCAGTGAACAACAGGAATCTAGGACAGAACAAAATAGGAAGAGTCTACCAAACCTTGCTCGGCAGTGTGACAGGTATAGCTACTGTATAGTTTAAAATATGAGTATGCTTTGAACACTCTTGTTGCTCTGTTGACAATACCTTTGAAAAAATTATTCATAATTGATGTAACATTGTTAATAGTTAGTCCAAATCTTGGACACTGTTGTCCAATGAACAACTTGTTAGAATATTAACTTGATATAAAATAAGTCTTTTACCAGGTATCAAGTAAGTGACAGAGCCAGAGCAGCAGTTGCATCAGCAGTTTTAGAGGATTATGGAATTATCACTACTACTGATAAGATGAATGTAATTGACAGGCAACAGTCCAATTATCTTGTACATTAGTACCTATCTGATTCAAATCAAGTATTTCACAAAAAGGCATATGTTTCAAACAAGTGTTGAAATTTAAATATTGTTTGTCAAAACCTATGGAGCTTGCTTAAATAACTGTCTTTAATATTGAGTACATCTGCACTATGAACTTTGCAGGAACAAGCTGAGAAGAGTGTGTGAAAAATATCATAAAGCAATAAGAAAAGAGGAGGATAAATTGTTTAAATTGGTACATGCTATTTATGTGGATGGTTGCAAAGATGCAACAATGGTGACAGTTGAAGTGAATGGCAAATATTACAGAAGAACAGAGCTAGAAGAGCACTATGTAATTGTAGGAGAACCTGGTAAGATATAAAAATTTTGATCTTTAGTTTGCATTTTGTATCAGATATTACTCAAAATATTTATCAAGATGAATTTTGGATATATAGAAATTGGAAAATAGATATAAACCCTGAAATATCTAAAAAAGTTGTCTCTAATTTCTGAATACTATTTAAGGTGATTTCTACCTCTCACATGTTACTCCAAGTAATGGCAAGGGGTCAACTATTGCAACAGAGATATACAAGGCTGTCAAAGACACTGAATTACAAACCAAACTTGCCATGATAGGATCTGATGGGACTAATACAATGACCAGTTCAAATGGTGGCGCTATCAGGTGCCTGAAGAACTGCTTGGTAGACCATTGCAGTGGAGCATTTGCCTACTATACTGTAATGAACTCCCTCTTCATCACGTCTTTGTTACTCTGGATGGAACAACAAAGAGCCCATACTCATTTTCAGGAAAGATAGGGGTTGAACTTGGTGGAAGTGTATCTCAGTGGGATGTGATTTCATTCAAGCCAATTAGGAATTCAAAATTTCCAGTTATTCCTAACAAAGTACTGGAGGACCTCAGCACTGATCAGTATTATGCTTACAGAATCTGTATGGCTGTTATGCTTGGCTATATTGATCCTCATCATGAGCTCCTTGAAGTTGGACTGATCTGTCATTCAAGGTGGTTGACTCTAGCATGTAGAATCCTCAGATTTTATACATCTCAAAGGAAGCCTTCCAAAGTTCTGATCACACTTGCAGAGTTTTGTATCTTGGTCTATTTTCCAAGTTGGTTCCAGATCAAAAGGAGTATCGATGCACAGATGGTACTAAGAACTTTTATGATATGCTCCAAAGGACCCTGAAATTTCTTCACAAAGAAGCCAGGGAGATAGCCCTAAAAACTCTCTACCAAAATGCATACTATGCTCACCCTGAGAATGTAGGGTATTAATTGCCATGCTTGCTGATTCAGACCCACAAATCTGCAACATCGCAGTTAACAAGGTACTTTTGGTCAGAGGGAATGAATCGATTGAAACATTGATAGACAATGACTTTGAAGGTGGTGACCTGATAATTGATTCAGATGAGGATATTGAAGTCCCAGAGTTACAGCCTGACTTGAGTGTTGTGAGAGATGGTAGTGTCAGGAGATTCATGGTGCCTAAAATCGATAATGAAGTTTGAGGGTATCTCAAAATGATAAACTTAAATTCACCTAACATTCAAGAGCCCCCTATCATAGCATCTCTAACCAATGAAGAACTCATAAACATAAGAAAGGAAGCACTGAAACTCAACCAGTCTTGTCATAATCAGGCTGTAGAAAGGCACATTAAACTTGTAACAGAGGCTTTCTCAACTATGGTAGGATATGAACATCATGATGGCATTATTCAACAAAAGATAAAATCAAGAAAACTGATGAAAGTGTTCAGTACAAAATTACAATATTCTGAAACTGTTTAGATGATTATTTTTTATTACTTTCTTTAATGAGTGATACATTGAATGAGTGTTATATGAATGTGTAATGATGAAAATTGCAATTTTTGGCCAAAAATAATATAAATATGGATTTTTTTATGCATTATTGAGCCTGTAGCCCTCTGCAAATGTTTTAATCTGCTTCAGAGATAAAAAATACATCATAAACAGTTTTTAAATTGTCTTTCTATCATGTCCAGAACCTGAGATAGGTCACTGGGTTCAAATTTTGGTCATATGCACATACAATTTGTATAAACTGGCTGGTACCGGTAGCAGTCAGTTTTGTATGCAACCACCCAAAATTGGTTTTAAAGTTTAATCCTGGACAAAAGAGAACTATCTAGACCCTCTCAATTTTGATCCTGGCACTTTTGATTTTTTCACTCCGCCTTAATTGAAAGAGTAGGCAATTTTAATACCATGCAGGATATTTGGATTGGACATAGGTTACATCATTTTGCTTTGTCTTACCCAGCAAATATCTTCCTTCTCTGGAAAATGATATTTATGAGGGCCTCCTGAAGATGTTAAAAATCTAGTTTGGTAATCAGCAAATTCTTCTGAACTGTCTTTGATTATTCCAAGCCAGATTTTACTATCATACTTACAAGCAACATATTGGCCAATATGATACTCAGTATCTTTGTTTACTAGCAGACTGCTCTCACCCTGTTCAACTTGACTTATTCTAAACAAAGTAGGATTTTCTGAATCAGATGTTTGGTAAGCCAGTATCTGGTTCCTTGACTTAGGTACAATTCTGTGGAAGCTTCTTGTGCCCTTGATTGATATAGCTTCATTAAACCTATTAGACAGATGTAATTTATTTGATTCAATCTCCTGCTTAGTAACAAAGAAAAAAGTTAGTGATTTGAAATGCTTAGTACTAAAATCATATGAAGCTCTTGGTGTCAGAATGTGATCAGCATCAATTCATTGTAGACTAGCCTTTGCTACACCTCTTTTTACTGTTCCTCCAATACCATCACATACATTTTACCATGACTTGTAGCAAAGAAATTCCACTTGGCTTTGACACCAAAATCCTGTTCATGATAGCAGAGATTGATGAAATTGAATCTGTTCTTATATTGTCCACCGCATCCATCAGAAAAGTAAATAACTTTTTGTACATTGGGGAATCTAGCTTTTATATCTTTCATCAAATATTGCTGAAAAGTATTAAATGCTGAAGTTGAGTGCACAAGACAGTCACTGACAATGCAATAACTAGTGTGGCTTAAATCCCCATCCTTCTTATGATAGACTACAAGTGGGTGGAGTGTTGCCTGATTATTTGTCCAGTGAAAACGCTGAATAGTTTTCAGCAAAATCCCCTAGTACAAGTACATCTTTACTTTGAAGATTCTGTTTTATATTCTTCATGTGTTGACTCTGACATTTTGCAATGTAGTGATGAAAAGTGAGGGAGAAAAATGGCTTCTGAAAGAATTTCAATAAATTCCTCTACTGTAGCTGTATTGCTTTGCAAAAGTGACTGGTCTGTAGTAGTCCATTGAATATATTGTAATGTATCTCTATCTATCAATATTGACAAGGTATTCAAAAGGTTTGCTACACCAATACTACCAGGACATTTTAGACATCTATGTAACATACAGTTAGAATTATTGATATCACAAACACTTTTTTCCATAGGCTTTTTGGGTATGCAAGGCTTTTCTGGTCAATTACTGACACCATGAGTTTAGGATTTTGGTGATAAGTACAAACACAAATGGAGTGTGTTCCTTTCCCCCAAGCAATAACGCACCATTTAGGTCTTAAATTTGCAAATGATGAAGAGCCAACACTATCATCAGTTTCCTTATATTTTGCATACAGTTCTTCAAATTACCTAGTAAGAGAGATTTTTGTTTGTACTCCTTTTCACCATCTTTATTTCTTATACTGACACACTCAAATTTCCCTGGACATATCTGACTTACTTCATCATCTTCATAGAAAGCCTTTACTCTGGATATTGTTTCTTCAATCAATTTTCCTTTACTGTATTTGGGAACTTCTGGAAGAATACCAAATTGAGCTCTCAGATGTCTGGCTTTGTCAACAGTGTACCTAGTGACACCACAAAACTGTTGGGTTCTAGTAATTGTAAAAGGAGACAGTGTAAGTATCTGAAGTCTTCGTTGATAGGAAGATGTAGAGTTGAATTCTTTGAGATCATTCATCAGCATCTCATACCTGCTTAAAAGAAGGAAAATACATAAAATAAATCATTGCAATTTTTTTGACTAAGTATTATGAATTGAATAGAATTCAAAAGTTTCAAAGATCATTCTTACAGTATATTAATAAGCAAGTACTATTAATTTAATTGCCTTATCATATTTAGCTGCATTTGTGGTTTGACTCAGTCTCTTACAGATAAGAGACTGAATATTAAAGTAATCTAATTTACATACAGTTTCTTACATACCTTGCAATATCTTTCTCCATTTTTTAAAGATTTTGTTTATTGGATGGTCCCGCATCATCTTCAAATGTTACAGACATTGAGTCTTCCAATTTCCTTTTTAGAGATGTTGAAGCTCTCTGGTATTTTTTAGCTGCTATCTTTGATTTACTGATACTGCTGAGGCCATCTGAAAAATTGATATTTTAACCCTTTAACCACATTCAGTAACGTTATTCACCAACATTTTTTTTGTCCTTAACCACGTAAAGCGACTGTAGTCCACAGCCATTTAGTGACTTAATGCACATCCATGGGAATATTGCTGAAATTGTACAATGCGGTTAAAGAGTTAAAGTCTACCATTAGGTATATATTGAAAATTATAAAACTAGAGAAGTAGAATATAGTATAATTAATAATATATATATTATCAGTGGTGTAGTGCTGTGGGAACGCGTGGGAACGGCGTTCCCTTACTTTTTTTGGTAGACGGAACGGCATTCCCTCACTATTTCAAATAAATTCGAACTTACAAATCTCTAACATCATGAAATTTTAATTCCCACCCATAGAAGAAATATGAGAAAGAATCATTAACTGCTTCATTTCTTTTAGCTTCGACTGAGGCAATGCTAGCCTATAAAGATCTGGTGAAACAGTCACCATGGCGTACCAGTTGTTAACTTTTTTTTAGTTAATCATTCCAGTTGTTAGCTATTTTTATTGATCGTACTGGATGTCATATATCTAATGACACTGGAAATACTGCATCTTCAACCTTGGAATATATCCTAATATCCAGTGCATATGACCTCAAAATATCCCTGAAATTGGTCAGATTTCAAAAGATTTCCCGGGGGGGCTTACAGTGCCCCCGGACCCCCAGTTGTATGGGCTCACCGCACTCGCCATTGTCCCCCCCGCATCTGAGTAACACTTTCAAAATGCGTTCCCTCACTTCTTTATTTAGCACTACACCACTGTATATTATAGTATTCTATAGAATTATAAAACTATAGAATGTATACTTCCGTAATTTTATTGGGGTGACATCAAGCTGTTCAAGTCTTGTTCTAGCTGCTCTCTTTCAAAGTAAGTTTCTTGAACATTCATAGTGGGTGGTGAAAGTTCAGGTGTACAAGTATCACTTCCTGAACTTACTTTCTTGCTGAATAACTGTGTTTCATCATTTTTATTGATTTTCTTCAGTTTGTACCAGGGTTGTGGAGTCGGGGTCGGAGTTGAGAGTTGGAGTCATGGAGTCAGTTATTTTTGGGTGGAGTTGGGGCTGGAGTCAGAGTTGGTACAAATCCCCCAACTCCAACTCCAAATTTTTATGGCATTTCATGTTTTATATTTTTATTATTTTATAACTATTAAATAACTTTTTAGTTTTTATTATTGTACAAGGAGAATAATAATTAAAATCAAGATTTAAAAATTAAAACTATCAAAATTCACAGAGACTATTTATTTACCTACACCATACCTATACTATATAAGTATATATGCCATACAGGTAGTATATACTACAGTCGGAGTCGGACTTGTAAAATTTCTGGAGGTGGAGTCAGAAACTGTTTTCACCGACTCCACAACCCTAGTTTGTACAAACCCAGGTTGGGTGGGGCCCTGGGTTCAGGACATCCGAATGGGGCTCATCAACAAAAATTAAATGATTTTCAAAGCAGGCCATTTAATGATTCATCAAAAAAACAAATACATACAGGCACACAGAAAATTGCATAAACAATTGCACAATTTGTTCATGATATCAGAGATGTCCAACCGCTTAGCTCTTTCAGATTCAATTGATATCACTGCCAAATTTGATAATCTTTGCTGAGAAATTGTCGATTGCAAATAGTTCTTGATTATTTTCAGTTTCAAAAATGCGCGTTCACATGACGCAACCATGATTGGCAATGTTAAAAAATATAATCTATAAAAATAAATACTTATTAATAGATTTAAATCAAAATTGTTATGTATTTAGATAATATAAACTGCTGATGTTCCGATAGCAGAGCATGTGGCATTTTGGCCCAAGATTGCTCGGGGCCCTGGTTCCAGTGAACCACCTGAACAATGCTTGTTATGCCACTGTTGGGAGTGATCTCAAAGCACTCACAATAACTTTTTTGTGTTTTGAATGGGTTACAGCAATGATAGGTATAGTCTTTACATTTAGTTGCCATTTTATATTAAGTACCATACGTAGCTATGTACTGTGAATTTCTGCAAAGAAAAATATTTCCTCAATATATGCCTCTATAAGCTAATTATTTCACACATGTACACAATAAACAAGAGAACAGAATAATTTGCTTCCTTTGATTACTCAACAGTATTTAACACTAGTTGTGTTAGCTTTTGATTCAGGCTATCTTTATTAATTAATGTAGGTATTTTTAAATAGCTTTTGAATAGACTATCTCTACTTATGTATATATTTTGTATCCTTTATATACTTACATAGACATATGTATAAAATACATTGCTGCGTAGTTGAATAAGAAAAGGGTAAAATAATTTTATATTTGACAATTTGCAAAAAATTTGATTTTTTCAGTGGTTATTACTATTCAAATTTCAAAACACATAGTTTACACCTAAATACACAGCAATTTCTTAAATGCCACTTATACAGATGGAGTTTAGGCTTAATCTGATAAGAAATTTTTAAAAAAATCCAGTGAGGTAATGGGGGTAAAGCCCCCCTTTAATAATACAAATTGTCAACTTTTTACTCCTCAACTAAGCTGCTATCCATGTCTATACTCATTTAATATTTGACAAATTACCTTTCAAATAAAATTTGAATCATCCTTCTGTCTCAATTAGGGGCTAAGATATGGTAATTTGAAATTGAGGGGTCCCTGAGCACCCCTCCCCAAAGTTGGAAAGGTCATAACTTTTGAACTGTAAGTCCAATTAATCTGAAACTTGAAATTTTGGGTTTTTTGGCATAGACAATGCTATGCAACAAATTATAGGAAAATTGGAAGGGGTGTGATCTGTCCTGGAATTACCCACCTCATTTTCCTTTTATTATTAAGTACCATTTCCTTACAGATTGTTGATGATGATTCCACAGACTCATAAAACTTAACTACTACTACTACAGAATCTTTGGTGAAGAAAATTATCTAAACAGTCTGCCATAGCCTATGGTTCTTTAGAGTCATATTAATTCTAGGGGTGCACCAGATATGATATCTGGCTGGATATTGCGAAATATCCGGTATCCAGTATCCAGCAGGATATGCTGGATATAGGCCAAGACATTAGAAAATTAATACCTGTATGAAAATCTGCAATAATATAACACATTACAAATAATATTTTAAGGGGGTTCCAAAAAACCTTAGCCCCCCCCATTTGCAGCTTACATGTTTACTTACATCAAAATAGTTTTTAGTGATTATAAAAATATATAAAATTCTTTATTTATTGCAGGTACTAAAATTACTCTAGCTGATAAAGTGATAATATAATGGCTTCTCAATTAATTGGTGATTCGGAGAGGCAACATGTGATAGATCGCATACAAGCAATATTATTTCGGGAAGCTCGTGATGCTGGAGCCACCTTTATAACATGTTCTTGGGTTGCCAAAAAGTTGCAAAGAAGTGAGGACTTTGTCAAAAGAAACTGGAATAAAACTTTGGATAAATGTGAAATGGATACAACCATATCTGGGCACTCAAATTTGCCACTCTCAGGAAACAAAGGACATCATTGAAAGCGGTATGTGTAAGCAGAAAAACAGCTGTGCTAAACTTTCTAGAGAGATCAAAGTGTTGAGAGGAAAGATCGTTAGTGGGAGGGTTCCAGCACAGGTGAAGCAAAAAATTTTCATTTTGACACCCGACCATCTCAGAACTTGCTTATTTTGGGTGTATAAGGTAAGTTTGTGTAAGAATGCCAGCTGTGAAAGTTTCAGCTTTCTACGACCATTACTTCACGAGTTATGAAGGTCAGAAAAATCAAGGTTATGGTCAAAATAGCTCAAGGTCGGCATCTTTGGATGCACCTCACACATTCACTAATTATCGTAACCATAAGAAACTATATGTTTTTGGACTCAGAATGAGCTGTAGAATCCAAAAACGCAACAAAATCAGCAATAGGAGAACAAATAAAAATGTTCACCCTTTTTCAAGGAACGAATTGACCTTTTGACCTTGAAGTTCACACATTTTGGGGAAACATTTCTTTACACAAAATGAAGTTCCATCATTGCACTTTTAATATAAACAATAAAAATGTATCTTATTCACCAACTATACTGTCTTAAAGAATTTTTCAAATTGGCTATTTTTCAAATTTCTGGCAAAATTGCCATATGTACCGTTAGCCCTGTTCAAAAATCAACTTTTTCTTATTTTCATAGGTTTCTGTACTTTTTCCCATGCTTTTTTACCTGAAAAGGCCGACAATCACAACCATTTTGACCTAGGTTGTTGGGAAGCATTGCCGCATGGAGCTTTAAGTTTTCTGCCTTGAAATCGGCCAAAAGCACCAGTTCCAGGGTCCCTTGAATCATGTTTTCCACTATAACTTTTTATCTAAACAAGATAGAGCAACAAAATAGGCACCAAATTAAAGTGTTTTTAATCCTCTTTCTAACTTATACAATTATGATAGTCTTGGAACAAGAAATGGCACATTGGTACATACAAAGATTTCAGAAATATCACAAAATTCGTTTTCTCACACTCAAGGCAGACAAGGCGCCTTATTCATGACACAAATTTGAGATTAACATTTTGTCATAAGTCTAATCGATCAAGAAGTGAAAGCATTACATGATGATTAATTTCATAATGACATTTACACAGTCAGTTGTTGAGAGTTTGTTTCTTGAAGCTGTCAAAGCGGCGTCTGTTGAACTCCACAGCTTGAAGGAGATAGTCCCTTTGCTTGGCATCTGTTGTTATGACATTTGCAAAGTCGCTCATCATCTTGACACCACGTTCAGCAATGTCATTCACCGCTTTCAGATTCTTAACATAGTCCAATGCTTTTCTGTAGTCCTCATTCTGTGGCCAAGACGTGACAGGTTCCAGAAGCCACTCGGATCCATTGTTCAGTGTGTCCAGCAGGAAATGTGATTCTGGGCCAATGAGATCAACCAGGGTGGTCTTAGCTGTGACTCTCTGGAATAGAGGCTTTCCTGTTCTGAAGCTGTCTGGCTTCTCAGTGGCATGTAACTGGGCAGCAATGTCGTGCTTCAATGTGTCACTCAATCTACTGCTGAACAGGGCAAATGGCACGACTTCCTGCGTCAGGTACCATTTGTGGTTTTCCATCTTATTAAGTACTGCATCAGCAAGCTCTGGGTCAGTTTTCTTGTACTTCAACATGTCCTGGATTAGACTTAGATCATTCATGGGAGCATCTGCAGCAGACATTGACATCATCCATACAGGAGTGTAGAACAGCGCAAGGAAGGTGTTGAGTCTTTCCAGCTTTGATACAGTGTCTTCGTCGTACTCAAGTTGATCTGCAAACATCAGCATTTTCATGGAGTACAGGTTTCTGGCCATCCATCTGGCCTGATGAATGGCGCCTGGTCGACTCCAGTGAATACCTCGAGGAGGCGTTCCTCCAAGAACAATGACTGTCAGTTCAGCCATTTCCCTGTAGTCGGCTCTTGGAAGCATTTCTGCTGTTAGAATGTCTTGGAGTATTTCTTCACTGTTCTTCTTCTTTTCCTTCAGCCATTTGCTGTTGATAGCCAGCATCTTTGGGTTTTCCTTGGACAAGTCCGTCCAAACATCCTTCAGATGCTCAAACCAGGGATTATCTGGCCCCTTCACCTTCCCAAACAGCTTCTCCCAAACTGCTCCTACTAGGATTTCCAGGATGTGATGTCGACAGGCCAGATAAAACACCTTTTTGTTCAGCATTTTCTCTTTCATTCCTCGCTGCTTGCTGCAGGGATCTTGTCTCAAAAATCTTGTCATGACCAGACATATGACCTTTCCTCTCATTCTTTTGGTCTTCGTAGAACCTGATATCCTCATCTTTCTTCTCTCTGGATAACAGTCTGTTGTTCTGTATTTCCTGGATTGCATCTGGAGCTCCTATATCGAACAGGCTGTCTAATTCCAGCACAAATGCTCCTCTTTTTCCTCCAGGGTTACTTGCTCTTCCTTTGCTTTTCACCAGAGCACGATGTTTCTCATGTAATTTCATGAAGAGCTTCATTGCGTTGTACTTGGTCATTGTCTTGATCCTAGCCATCTGCCAGAATGGGATGATAGATTCAACTGTTTCATATGCAAGGTCTTGAACCATGGGCCTCCCTGCATTTTCCGGTAAATTCTGAAGATTAAGGAAATACTGGAACGCCTGTCTGTTGGTGGGAAGCTGAGAACCACTGATAAAAGCTGAAGGGTATCCAACCAGGAAAGTTTCAGTGAGAGATCTGGTACATGGCCCAGTTGACACATGCCTGTGGACAGTACATGGAGGTTCTGAGATATCAACTGTGCGCCCACGGAGCTCCCTCAGCTCCTTGCTTAATGCCATTGTGAAGTTGTAACTTGTAGATGGTTTTCTAGATTCTGATTGAGTTTCTGTTGTTTCCTGAAAAATGATAGATATTATTATTTATTATTATTATTATTAATTATTTATTTATTATTATTATTATTATTTATTAATTTTATGCTCTTTCATTTGATACCTAATTTGTTGCTCTATCTTGTTTAGATCAAAAGTTAAAGTGCAAAACATAATTCAAGGGACCCCGGAATTGGCGCTTTGGCCGATTTCAAGGCAGAAAATTTAAAGCTCCATGCGGCAATGCTTCCCAACATCCTAGGTCAAAATAGTTGTGATTTTCGGCTTTTTCAGGTCAAAAAGCATGGGAAAATGTACAGAAACCTATGAAAATAAGAAAAAGTTGATTTTTGAACAGGCCTAATGTACCGTATATGCATATATGTACTGTTAAAATCTAGATATATTCATTATTTAAACTACTTAAGCAAAAATAAATATTATTAGAAACGTGATACAAAATCACTTAGATATAAGCTAGGTACCATAGGTATAACTATGATATAGATCTCTATTTTATTGTGGTCTCCTCCACCCCTACAACCACACCTTTCCACCCTTAGAAATATTTTACTTTTTTTTATAATTACTTTTATTAATAATACATTAATACAAACATATATATATAGGAGTATCATATAAAATAGGAGTAAAAAAGGAGTATCATATTATGTAGACCTGTATTCTATAGATACATATTAAACTAGAGCTCTGTACACTTTCGACTCAAGAACAGGAAACTGTGGCAAACAGGTCTGCATGATTACCCTCAGCTGTTAGCATCTCATGATCATCAAAGGCATACTGAATTATTCTTGAACCTGCTGTCAATGATGGAGCAGTCATTGTCTGGATAATATCAGATGATAACATCCAACATGAGTCAGGACGAGAAGGGAAATTATGTTTAGAACGTCTTCCATGTGGAGACATAAAATTGACCTTATAATCACTAAATTCTTCTGATACTTCAACCACTAATCCAAACCAAATTTTATTATCATAGTTACAAGCTACATATACCCCAACTTGTATATCTTCAGTTGAAATGTGCTTTTGCTCATGTAAATTATCTTTAAATGATGGATGCACAACTATCATAATTTTTGTAGGACCTGAGGAAATCTCACCAACCTCCAACTGGGTATGACTAATAGGCACAAATCTATGAAATCTACGAGTACCTGGGATGGTTACAGAATTTTTATATCTATTTTCCAGGAATTCAGTTGTCTGCTGGACATTTTGTTTCGATAAGAATACAAATTTTGTGCTGGTATCTTTCTCATCCAGAAATTTCATCATGTCAAGTGGTGTCAGAATTTGGTCTTTAAATGTACGTTGAAGACTGGCACGAGCCGTCATTCTTTTTGCTGTGCCTCCAACTCCATCACAAGCACTTTTGCCATGTGAAGTTGCAAAAAAGTGCCATTCAGCATCTAGTCCAAAGTCCTCTTTGTGGTGACACAAATTGGTGAAGTTATATTTATTCTTATACTGCCCTCCGCAACCATCAGTAAAGTAATGAATCTTCCGCAGGCCTGAGCTCTCTTCTTTTATCACGGGGATCAGTTGCTTTAAGAATGCAAAGACAAGGTTTGTACTATGTTTCATGTCATCAGAAATGAAACAATAACTTTTAACTTTAATTTCAACATCATTTTCATTTACTTTATAGTAGAACACAAATGGATGAACTGTTGCCTGACTATTTTCCCAATGGTAACCTTGTGCAGCATCTTGTACAATAAATGAGTAGTTTTCAGAGAAGTCTCCTAGGAGAATACCTTCAGTGACCATCAGATTAGCTTTCAGTTTTTTTAGGAAACTTGCTTGTGCATCAGCCACATAAGTGTGTCTTGTTAGTGCACAAATTCTAGTTGCCAAAGACTTAATGAAGTTTTCAAGGGATTCACCAATGTTAATAAGGGTTGTCCAATCCGTGGAAGTCCACTGCTTGTATGTAATTATGGTGCCGACTGCATCCTGAACAGATTCCAATCCTTCAAGGAATGCAATAACACCTTCTTCTCCTGGACACAATGCACATTTTTGTAGCATACACTCTTCCTTTTCACTGTCTCAAACTGCATAGAGAATGAGGTCTTTATATGATAGTTGTTTTTCCCCCAAAGCTGATAGCTGAAGTTTGGGATTTTGGTGGTAGGTACAGACACACACAGTGTGTGTTCCTGCAGCTCCTGCCAAGACACACCACTTGGGTCTCAATGCAGCAAATGATGAGAAACCTATTTTTGGATTAGTGTCATTTGCCTTGAAAACAGCGAAAATCTCACGTGAATTACCAAGCACCAATCGTTTCTGCTGTAGTTGCTTCTCTCCTTCATGATTCCTAATTGATAGACAATCCTTCTTGCCTGGACATATTCTGCTTATTTCATCTGATTCATAGAAAGTGCACACTGCTTCCTTCTCTTTCTTTGTTATAACCCGACCTTTGCTAATATGTGGAACTTCTGGTAATATGCCATGTTCTTTCTTTATTTTGCGGCTGGTTGAAACCATTCTTGTAGATGCATTGAAGAAAGATGCTGTTCTGTGAATGGTGTATGGTGAGTGTGTTAGTATTTGAATCTTCCTCTTGTAGTCAGTCGTCTCACTGAAGGCATTCTTGAGTGCTTGCATCACTCCTGCATGCCTGCGAAAATGATATACATGTTTGAGTAAATTTATATGAAAACATATGATCTATATATAGGCTTAATATACTTTAATGAAGGTACTACAGATATATATACAGTACTCACAAATTATTGTCATCCATTTTAGATTGCTTTTCTTCACTTTCTTGTGTAAAACTTGTGTCATATGAAGTTTCTAGCTTTCTCTTCAGGGATGTTGATGCCATTTCAAATTTTGTTTCAGCCTTTGAAGATCTCCCTTTTCGTGACAGACCCTCTGAAAAACAAATAAAATAAATTGTTATAACTTTTTTTAATCAACTGTAGGACCCCGCAAGGGGGTTCTAAGCTCGTGCTCTTGAGTGCTCTTTGTGCTCGTTTGTACGTGCTTGTTCCTGGAGGTTTCACGTGTGCCCTCCCGGCCCTAGCACCCAAGGATGATGGGGCTCGACCCTGCAGTCCTTGTCATCCTTGGTCTTTTTCCACTTCGACTGTCCCCTCCACCCTTTCTTTTTCCTCTGTCTTTCCTCTCACTTTTTCTTTGTTTTTCCGCTGAGATATGCCCTTTAAATAGAGGCGAATCAGTTCTTCCCTAAAAAAAAAAAAAAAAAAAAAAATCAACTGTAGGCCTATAGATGTACATGTACATTACATATGAATTTGGTAAATACCGTATATATAATCATAACTGTATTGATCTTCATTATATAAATTGATATGCATACATCTGAATTTGTCAAATATATAAAGGTTGTAATGTTCATACATGTAGTTATATATATTGATGTTTTGTTGCTATAATATCTACATAAATTAACACTTTAAAAATACTTAAACTTACTTGTCTTCACTGGTGTCACATTCAGCATTGGAAGAATTGTGTCTAAATCTCCTTGGAAATCTTCAAACATTATTTCAGTAGTACACCCATAGGCAGAGGAACGTTTTTCTGTGGCAGTGGCATCAGTGTCTGAGTTCGAATCTGAGACAATATCAGAGACTTTTTTGTCTTCAGCTTTGATTTTATTGATATCATTAACACAATTTTTACAAATGTAATCTCCATATATTAATCCGTGAATTCCTTGCAGTGTATTACGGACTGGCACGTGCTTTTTCGATCTTCTTCTTATGTTTTCTAAGAGGATCAGCACAAACTTTTCTACCCATCTTGTTTATCTGTAAGAAAGGCATAAAATAAGTAATTAATTTATGTTCACAAAATATATTATTTAACAGTACAATTTGAAAAATTCTTTAAGACAGTATAGATGGTGAATAAGATACATTTTTATTGTTTATATTAAAAGTGCAATGGTGGAACTTCATTTTGTGTAAAGAAATGTTTCCCCAAAATGTGTGAACTTCAAGGTCAAAGGGTCAATTCGTTCCTTGAAAAAGGGTGAACATTTTTATTTGTTCTCCTATTGCTGTTTTTGTTGCATTTTTGGATTCTACAGCTCATTCTGAGTCCAAAAACATATAGTTTCATATGTTACGATAATTAGTGAATGTGTGAGGTGCATCCAAAGATGCCGACCTTGAGCTATTTTGATCTTAACCTTGATTTTTCTGACCTTCATAACTCGTGAAGTAATGGTCGTAGAAAGCTGAAACTTTCACAGCTGGCTTTCTTGCACAAACTTACCTTATACACCAAAAATAAGCAAGATCTGAGATGGTCGGGTGAGATCATTCGACTGTACCATCATAGGCAAGGTTTAAAGCCTTGGCATGAACTTCCAAAGCCAAGAAAAACTCAACTTAACATTGATGACAGAATGTGGTTTGCCCATTATCTTGAAGATTGGGATGTGGATGATTTCATGCATTTAGCTGTCTCCGATGAATTTTTTGTTTACGTAACACGTTGGCCTAACTACCAAAATGATTGAGTGGGCCACAACACCAGATGAAATCGATGACAATGAACATTATTGTGAATTATTAAAAAGTTCAGACTGTGTTTGTTTTGTTCACTGCAAAGAAGCTCATGTGGATGCTGAAGCCAAATGGTCAGAGTTGGGATGGACAGTATTTTCGTGATATTATTCTATCCCAGCATGTCATTCCTTTTCTAAGAAACCCAAACAATGTTATGGATGTCTATCAGGTCACGCTTCTGCATGATAAGGCCCCCTGCTTTAAGGCATTAGCCACTCAACAGTTGTTGCAGAGCCATGAGATTGATTTCTTTGGAAATGAAGAATGGCCAGGAAATTCTCCTGACCTGAATGTCTGTGAACACATTGGATCAGTTATAAAGGACAAGGTTGAATGTCTCTTGTTTCAAGAACCTGCAGCAAATCGATTTTCGAAGGATACAATGATGCAACACACGTTACTTTTCTATTCACGTTACTTTTGGCAAGCTACCCAAAGTGAATGCAGGCTGTCTTGGAAGCCAATGGTGGGAACACCAAGTTTTAATTGTTTCTCATTAAATGCAGGATTAAATTCTCTTTTGTAAGGTGTGTTTAGTTTTACTGTACCTCTAATGGTTTAGGCCATGGGAGGGGGGGGGCTAAGGTTTATTGGAGCCTCGTATATACAAAAAAGTGGAAAGCCCTCCAGGGCCTACCCCTAAACCAGTCCAGCAACACTTTTTATATTAAATCAACACAATACTGATGACAAGAATAAATAAAACATCTGTCCATCCTTAACGATTACAGTTCTATTAATATAATCAGAGCTTTTTATAAAAATGTCTAGGCATTAAATTTTTTAAAGAGAGTAAAATATTGCTAGACCCCTGCACTTGCTTTCCATTCTTTTTTCTCCTTTTTTTCCTTTATTTTCAAAACAATACAAAACATTACAAGCTTGACAAATGTAAAACAATACATTGAATACAATATAAAATGCCTGGAATGAAATCAATGAATGGAGGGCCGTATTGTGAAGGTCAGATGCCACCATTCAGCCTGGAGGTCTTCAGAATAAAAAAAAACTCAACAACAGTGATTTAGAACTTTTTTCCCATTATGGTGTAGAAACAAGAGCATTTCTTTTAGGCAATATTCAGGATCGCCTTGCTTCATAAATGTTTCCATATTCAGAAAACATTCTCTCTGAAAATACAGAGTATGCAGGTGTGCAGAGAAGCTTTGAAACAATAGTTTTAAGGAGAGGAAATCAGTCCTCCTGCTTCCAAATTTGAACTGGACAGCGTTTCCTATCTACAAGAGGTTCAGATGCATATCGGTCTAACTCCCCTGCAATCAGTAGAACAGCAGCAGTCTTTTTTTCAACCTTTCTTCTCTTGCAGCTTACTTCCCCAGATTGCTCTCCTTTTGTGATCTCCATAAAACACACTTCAAGAATGTCCTCTTTGTCTTTCCTCTTTTGCATAGAACTGGAATTTGAGCTTCTTTCGCTTCCACTTTCATTACCTTCACTTTCATTAGAATCATTACCACCATCGTCATTTTCAATACCTATGACTTCTTTACTCAGCCAGGATTTAGCCTGCTCTTTTTGATCTTGTTGAAAGAAAGATAACTTACACCATGGATCTATTGCAGTCGCAGTCACATAGGCCCTGTTTTTCATTATGTTCAAAGACTTCCCATCATTACTCTCTGACAAGAAATGTGCTCGAAGAGAAGTCAGGAGTTCTCTCTTTGTTGTTTGAACAACTTGGTCATCATGGCCAATCTTTGAAAGAAATCTCTGTAAAATACAAATGCTTGGGATTATGGAAGACAAAGTTGATTCTTCCAAATTCATTTCCTGAGTTAGTTGGAAGAATGGTTTTAATATTTTAAGGAGATTTCGTATCAGTGTCCACTCAAAGGATGTGATGGTAGGTAATTCACTACGATCAGCCAAATACAGTTGCACTGGAATTTTTAATTTATATAATCTTTCTAGCATCAAATATGCACTGTTCCAATGTGTTGAGACATCTTTAACCAATAGGAGAGGCTCAAGATTTTGCTGCATTTGAATGTGTTTGAAATTGTTACAGGCCAGAGGAGAATGATTAAAGTGAGTTGCAAGGTGGCGACTTTTTGCAAGGATATCAATTACACTCCTCTGAACCATAATTGAGTCACTAATAACCAGTTGGAGTAAATGAATGCTGCAGTGTATTGAAGGTATTTCAGCCAGGTCACTACCAAGAGCCATATTACTAGCTCCATCCCTCACCAATAAATTCCTCTTATTTGCATCAAGATCCCAACTATCCTACATAGAGCGAAACTTTTCAGATATATTCTTGCCAGTATGCGACTAGTGATGTTAAAAAACGGGTTTTTTTTATGTCCATGTTGTTGTTTTTTTTGTTTTTATTGTTTTTTATTGTTTTTTTTTGTTTTTTTTAATAATTAATATAGATATTGCCAATTTAATTATAAGGTATACTTTTGCAATGATATATATTATAAAAATAAATAAATAAATAATAAAATAGGCCATATGGTACCAGTATAGAATGTCCTTTTCAGCCTATTTACAGAAAAAAACTGGCCTCTTTCTTGCACTGAAAGTCTTGTATCTTGAGATCCATTAAACTTGCGAGAACACTGGCTGGGAGCTGACTGCCCATTGTCCAACCTTTCCAGGACTCTCCCATCCATGCCTCGGATTTTGAATCTCCCACTTAACTATCCTTTAGACCCGCGATGACATATTTTCCCCCCCCGAGACCATCCATAATCCATATATATACATACACATACACCCATATACATATATACTTATATACACATATTTATATCTATTATATACCCCATACACACGCATACATCCAGAATTCAAGATACATACGCACACATACTCACATATATACCTACACAAACTCATACACCTCTATTTCGCCCTTTCATTACCTCCGAGATCATTTAGCACATACAGTAATATCCATACAGCCAAAAGAAACCGATTAAGCACAGACAGAGCAGCAAAGCTAGTATTTATATCCCAAAATGCAAAATTCCAAGAAAGTGAAGTAAAACATGGTGCTACATTGGCTTCATCAACATCCAAATCTGCAATAAGTACCAGTACCTGTGATATTGAAACTATATGCTCTAATCAATTTAGTGATAATGATTCTTCAATGGAAATAAATCAGATAATGAAAGTTAAACAGCATTAGGTTAACACAAAGGTTAAAGAAAGAGATGAATATTTTTATTTTTATTTTTTCTATTTGGAATATATATATATATATATATATATATATATATATATATATATATATACACACACACTGGTATTCTTGCCAATCACAATTATATATATTGTTTTATACCAGTATTATCTATTTTTTATTATATATATTATACCAGTACATGTGATATTGAAACTAGCATATATGCTCTACCCAATATAGTGATGATTCTTCCATGGAAATGAAGGTTAAACAACATTAGGTTAACAAAAAGGTTCAAAAAAAGGTGAATATTTTTTTTTCTATCTGGAATATATATGGTACTCTTGCCAATCACAATTATGTATATTGTTTGAAACGAGGAAGACTGTTTTATGTTCTAGTTAAAAAATATATATACATATAAAAATGAGGGTTTGTTTTTCCTTTCTATTATATACTTTTTGCGTGATTCAGTTTTTCTAAAAGATGACTATGTATTAGGGTGTGTTTATGGTATATGGTGAAAAATGCGAAATGAAAATGCAAGGGAGCGGAACCCTTTATTTTGTGAGGATACATGAGAAAACAGAACTGGCAAAATTTCTTTGTAATCCAACAACATTTAGAGGTTGCCCACAGCTGATAGGTATTTTCAATTTATAGGGCAATGGAAATTTTAATTCTCAGTTTAAATGATAAATTGCATCTCCAATAAGTATTCAGAACAAATATATCGTGTGAGTATATTCACTAAATTCATAATTAACGATTAAAGTACATGACACCTCGAGTGTTGGTGTTCATTTTTTCATCAAAGTGGCTTTGGGGGCTGTCGGCAAGACTTTACGATGTTCTTCGACGATTTGAATCATGAACTGCATCTGCTCTTCGTTCCGAGTCCTTCCAGCCTTCGTGAATTCTTGAATCAATGCTATGCCTCGCTCTGCTGCATCATTCACTACATTTAAGGAATCCACCCTGATCTTTGCTGAACCAAAGCTGGTGTTGTTTTCCCAGTGTGATGGATCCTCTTGCAGGAAATCGACCGGAAGATCTAGAAGGGTGAACAGATTGTACGTATTGGAAGAGCAAAAGTCTGCCAGGGTCTTTCCTCTTGGATCTGGAATCCAGACTCGTCGGGGGGGCTTCTGACCCTTCAACGGAATTCATATTCTCTACCATTTTCCGCTTCTCATCATCATCAACTGCAGGATCGAATAGTGCAAGGCCCACGTTTACCTCATTGAGGTACCAGAGATGCCGATTAAAACTCTTGTACCCAGCGGCGTTGGTGTTTTGCAACTTTTGAAGGAGGGCTAAGTCACTTCGTGGAGCGCTTGCTGCTTCTCTTGCTGAAAACCACGGAAGGACATAATCTTGAGCAACGAAGAGACAGAAGTCCCGCAACCCAGAAATCAGGCGGTCACTGCTACTTGCTCCACGAGATGTTGAAGGACATTGGTAAATGTGCATCGTGAACTGGTATCTGAACAAACAAATCTTGAAAGAGTAAATTCCACGCGCCATCCACCGTGCTCGGTGCAAAGCCCCTGGAGCCATGAACACAGGACTCCGACGTCCGTGAGGTACTCCTCCCAAGAAAATGACTACAAGTTCAAGAAGCTCTTTGTAGTCATCTCTGGGATGCTTCACTTTCAGAAGGTCATTTGCTTCATGAATCATCTTCTCGGCCCAGGGACTGATCACTGCAGCCGTGTCCTCTTCATCCGCGGCAGTGGAGTATTCATTCAATTTCAGTTGCGGCCAAACATTACGGAAGCCCTGGAAAATCGTAATCTCAGGTCCTTTGGAAAGGTCTCCAACAAGGAAAGAAAATACTGCTTCAAGCAGCAGTTCCAGCACGTGATGTCGACACGCAAAGTAAATCATTTCACGCCCGAGAGCCTGCTCTACTCGCACACACACTCCTCCATGGATGCCGGTGTTGGTGGCTGTCGTGTCAAAGCAAAGAGCTTTGATCTTCTGGCCAAGATCCCAGTTTTCGATGGTTTCGATGATGACGATTGCTGTCCTTTCTGCCTTGGAGTCTGGGAGTTTGGGGATGGCTAGAATCTTGCTCATCCCATCCCTGGTAACTAAAATGGCTAAACGGTCGATTTTGTCTCTTCCCATTAAGTCTGCCATAAGTTTTCCATCCCAGTGAAGAACAAGAGGGCATTCAGGCTTGTAGGAAGCTCTCACCTCTGCTTCATGGGCTGATCTGTACCTGGATCTGCTGGCCCGAATAGCACTTGGACTGAGGCACATCTCACTTATGTCCTGACCCATTTGCATGCCAAAGGGGATGAGAACACGAGCAGCTGCCCTGTCGCTCATCCGCGTGCGGTCCAATGCCGCAGCGACCTCCGAACTGATTGCCGTCGTCCCACGGCGATGTTTTGGAGCCGACGATGTAACTGGCTTTCTTTCGGGACTTGTTTCCTCACTTGATGACGCTGATGATGAGGTTTCCATAACAACGGTAGCAGAGATTTCTTCCATTTCCTGCACATGCCTGTCTTTCCGCTTCAATTCCTGAGCAGTTCTTTCTTGGGCCCTTGCGACTTTTTTGGCAATCTTCTTGTCGACATTTCCAATCCTTCCTCTCCGACCCTCCTCCCTTTGAGCAAGCAGGAAGTCCTTGTCCTCCTGAATTTTGATAAGATTTAGGGCATTTTGGTGACCAATGTCGAAAAGGTTATTCAAGCTTGACCTGAACGCAGCCTGGTTGTCCAAATTGGTCTTCGTTTTCCGCGAAATTCTCTTCTTCAAACCCTGCCATTCATCATGCAATTTCCGGACGTGCTTCTTGACGTCATGCGGATGTTTCATTGGTAAACCTTCTGTCACCCAGATTTCAATGATGGCTTGTGATGTCGAGGACACACTCTCAGCTAAGGATTTCTTCTCTTCATTGTGGAGATGGAAAAGGTACTTCAATACATCACCTCTTGAAGGTAATTGCTGACCGGCAATAGTAGGACTTGATGACCCCACAAGCCAGATTGATTTCTTCGATCTTGTACATGCCGCCATCGTTCACCAGTTATCTGTGAATAAGACAAAACAGTGAAATTGGTAAGTTAATTTAACTCATTCATGGATAAAGTACCTCAGGAAAATGTGTAGAAATAAGCCACCCTCTTTGTAACCGTAATCTGTGTTCAAACAATGATTGGCTGATAACCCATGAACACAATATGTATTAAAATTATAATAATTTTGCGAAATCATGCATACATAACCATTTACAGCATATCCAATCCATATATAAATTTAAAATAATCTACGGTACACTACACTATTTCACTCAGACGATGCGAAAAAAGATGATTGCAATACGCTGAAGCAGAGAGCGTCCAAAATTTTATACGCTTAAAAATTAAACCTTATAACTATTTTTGGAAACAAAAATATTGCCGGTAAAACAAGTCATTATACTTACAAACAATTCATAATACCATCCATTACAGTGCTAAGTAAAAAAAACATTTGAAATATATGAATTATTTAAATAACACTTACCGTTATGAGAACTGTGATGCTTCTTGGCCACCATTACATAAATGCATGAAAGACGTGAGTAATTAAGAGAAAACGATTTAGAATTAAAGAAAATTCATTTGTTGGTATACTGAAGTAAAGAAATATGGATTATCAGAACGCAATTGACAAATGCAATTTCTAATTTTGGGGACGCTGTGTATCAATGGGTTAATAAACACTAGAAGTGACTTAAAAAGGGCACATAAATAAATGAGCATATGGGTAAAACTTTGGGGTCTTTGGGCAACCTCTAAATATTTGATAATTTTCCAAAAAAATCATGTGCTTTATTTGCTCCCGGAACCTCATCATTTGCGGGGTTCCGTGACCCGAAATTCACACTTTCAGTTTTTAAAAGCACCCTACTATATATACTAGGTATAACCGTATAAGCATGGTAGTATAGTAAATTATAGGTAATACTAATATACTTATTAGATTAAAGGAAGAAAAATATGGAATAAGTTTAAAACAATAAAAAACAAAAAAAACAAAAAAAAAGACTATCTTCGTTTTAAACAAAAAAAAAGACAAAAAAAAACAAAAAAAACGACACAATAAAAAATGACACATCACTATATGCGACCCTGAGAAATGAGAGGCATGTAGCACAGCATCGTATCTTTCAAAATCTTTACCTATCCAGTGACCCGACAATGATATAAAACTTTCTTGAGAGGTTGTGCATGTCCATATATCTGAAGAAAAGCTGACATGCTTTACTTCGTCCAGCTTCTGCGCAATTTTAGACTTGAACCCATTATAAAGACAAGGAATTATAGTATCAGAGAAGTACCTTCTGCTCAGTAAGAGATATCTGGGTTGGAGGTAAGCCATTAGATCAATAAAACCATCATCTTCAACTAAAGTAAATGGCTGGTTGTCCAAAGCCATCATTATGCCAATTTTATGGTGAATCATCACAGACCTGGAGTCATTGATGTCCCATATTTTTTTAGGTGAAAAGCTTTCCTCTATTGAGATCTGCTTACTATTTGGTCCATTTTCTTTTCTTTCAGAGTACTACCAGTAGAAGTTGATGGTCTAGCCCGTATTCTACTGTATCTATGCCTATTTCCTTTGATTCAGTCACAGCTATTCTTTTTTTGTCATTTTCATTTTTGGCTTCAGCATACTCTTTTGGGTGATTAATCTTCAAATGATTATGAAGAGGTGTTGTGCTAAAAGACTTTTGGCCACCTTTCTCCATCCCACATTTGATAATCTTTTGGCAAATATTACACTTTGCAGTGATATCGCTAGGATCATTTATTGTATACAGTGACCACACACAAAACTTGTCATGATTAATACTTAATAGTTTAATACAACATAAGAACCTGAAAGAGAACAAAACAATCAAACATCTGAATATACTTAAATTATTATTTATCTTATATTTGAGGGGGGTTTGCCCCCAATGCAAAACAAAACACAGCAATATGAGTGTAAACATAATATGGTACCTAATAATATATATCCGGCTGGATAGATATGGCCATATCCGGTATCTGGCCAGATATGAAAAATTCATATCCGGTACACCCCTAATTAATTCCCTGACCACTATCCAATTTTTTTCTGCTTTCCCTGAAATTTTGCAACAAAACTATTTTGCCTGAAATTTTGCAACAAAACTATTTTCCCTGAAATTTTGCAAAAAAACTATTTTCCCTGAAATTTTGCAACAAAACTATTTTCCCTGACCATTTTTCAATTCCCTGACTTTCCAGTTCACTATGAACCCTGAGTACAGTATTAGCAAAAAACCATTGATAGGTTTATGGTGTAACTTAAAATCAGATTAATAAAAATGAAAGCCAATTTCATCAATTTAAAAGGTTCAGATTTCCTGATCAAGAAGCACAGGTACAGTACCATACAGAATAGTAGCTATGGGTGGTACTTAAGGCAGGCCTACAAAATTTGATAAAGCTTTAACTAAATTAGTATATATTTTAAACACTTACCAACTTTGGGTTTGCAGACCTGCAATGACAATCTATGAAAGGTTGGTATTAATGTCTTCAAGGCAGCCATACTTAACACTAAACTATAAATTTATTTCTGAAATCAAAAATAAAGACAAAAAATGTATACAACTATATACTACATATACTGTATATATACACTGGAATGCCCACTATGCCTTACGAGGCAAAAGGCCCCTGAAACATAACCTTGGGGGCAGACTGGGAAGGGCAGGTGATACTAAACCCTCCCCTCATTCTCTATGAATGTGTATACTAAATTTGGTGCAGATTAGCCTACCCTACCCTACTTTAGGTATGTATAAATGAACAAATGAATGAAAACAGTATGGTATTATTTGTATTATTGTAACATAACAGTAATTGGAATATTGTAATATATTTATTTTTGAAATAAATTTATAGATGTAAATAAAAAAAAATATCTTCACAATGATTTAAATTCATTGTCTAATTTTGAACTATTAGTTTTTGTGCATTTGAAATAAATTAATACTTCTTAATCATAATTCATATACCGTATTATTAATTAATTAATCAAAACTATCAATAAAGCAATATTTTATCTTTAAAGAAGAACCCAGCAAAGCTTAAAGCCAAATTAAATTAAATAAATAGTCCACTTTCACAATTATTTACTTTACATTAAAATTATTGTACAAAATTATAAAATTGTATTCATTTTATAAATTATAAATAAAGAATTATTCATTCATTCATATATATATATATATGTATATATATATATATATATATATATATATATATATATATATATATATATATATATGGTCATCCCATTAAGTAATGTTTTTTTGCACTGCTAAATTTGCATCGTGTTTGCACATGTTTCTGTGTACCATATATTTTGTGGAAAACTTGAATCTGTGTGTGTTTAGATACGTTACTTGCAAGAAGAAAATTTAAGTAACTTTGATTTTAATTCTTTAGATCCTGTAAATTCAGACATTCTTGATCATATTCATATAAGGAAGGATGATGTTCAGCAAGTGATTCATACATTGAAGTCAACTAAGGCTGCTGGCCCTGATAATATATTTGCTAGGATTCTCAGAGAAGGGGAAGAAAGTTTATCTGAAGCACTAACTATTTTGTTTACTAGGTCAATTGATAGGGATGTACTGATATATCGCTAGATTTTTACCAATATCGGCCAATTTTTAAAAATATTAGCCAATCTTTCAAAAGTACGATTTTTCCAAAATTATGAATAAAAGACTATTTAGAGGATGACATTTCCAATATTTTATTGTTTTATCACTTCACATATACTATATAAAATATATATATATATATACTGTATATAAAATATATATTATATATACCGTATTATATATATTATTATATATAAAAATTATATGCAATATATAAAAATTATGCTATTAATACGCACATCTTTAAATAGGTCAGGATATGGACATCGATACGGACAAGTGTAGCTAAATCCTTTGAGAAATAGGTATAAAGCCTAGAAAACCAAAAAACTATCTTGTAGTCATAGCTCACAATTTATTAACCCAGCTAGCTGGTTAAAAACACATTTACTAAGCCTAACATAGGGCCACAGTCCAATTGTATAACAAACAAAACTATGGCATCAAATGAAGTGTTGCCATCTTTAATGAAAAGAAGTATTGCTTTGTTGCCAAATTTTCAACACAAAATAAACTATGACTATGTTACAAAAATATGAAAAACTAATAAACCCTAGCTGGATATTGGTATCAGTAATTGGCCGATACTGTTTTTAATTACAGTATCGGTTATTGGCTAAAAAGCGATATCGGTACAGCCCTATCAATTGATTATGCAGAAGTACCAGATGAATGGAAAAAAGCTAATGTAATACCCATTTACAAAAAGGGTAGTGAGGAGGAGGTAGGAAATTATAGGCCTCTTAGTTTGACATCACTGGTAGGAAAGATACCAGTACTAGAAAGAATTATAGAGAATAATATTCAACATCATTTGGAGAATTTTAATCTTATTTCAAGTTCACAATATAGATTTAGATCAGGAAGGTCTTGTTTGTCTAATATCTTAGACTTTTTAGAGTTTGTAACTGATCAGGTAGATAATGGAAATGATGTAGATGTTATCCATTTGGATTTTAGTAAAGCATTTAACAAGGTTCCACATAGGAGATTTCTATATAAATTAAAAGCTCATGGGATATTAGGGTCAGTTATAAATTGGGTAGAAAAATGGTTAGAAGATGGAGAACAGAGAGTAATTCTAAATGGTCATCAATCTGGGTGGCAGAAAGTGAAAAGTGGGGTACCACATGGATCAGTTTTAGGTCTATTACTCTTTATTTTGTATCTAAATGATTTAGAAAAAGGGGTAGGTTGTAAAATTTCTAACTAAATTTGCAGATGATACAAAAGTAGTTGCTCCAGTTACAAATATAGAAAATTTTTATAAACTGCAAAAGGATCTTGATAGATTAGTTGCTTGGGTTAGTAAATGGCAGATGGAATTCAATGTTCAAAAATGCAGTCATGCATTTTGGTAGAAATAATGAAAACTTTAGTTATGAGATGCAAGGGAACTGGTTGGAGGATGTTAGACAGGGAAGGGATCTTGGCATTATAATTTGTAGTGATCTAAAATTTTCTAAGCAGTGCTTAAGTGCTTAGAGGGTAGAAATAAAACAAATAAAATGTTAGGTATTATTAAGAGGAATGTTAGGTATTATTAAGAGGAATGTTAGTTACGAGAGTAAGGAAGTCATCTGTAATTATATAATTCTTATGTTAGGCCTCACTTAGAATACTGCATTCAAGCTTGGTCCCCTCACCTTAGACATGATATTGAGATGCTTGAAGGTATGCAACATAGGGCAACCAAGCTTATCCCTAACCTAAGATTGGAATACAGGGATAGATTAAAGAAATTAGGTATGTTTAGTTTTGATAGACATTGTATGAGGGGAGATGTGATAGAGATGTTCAAAATGTTTTCAAGTTTGGACAATTTAGATGTATGTAACTTTTTCTCACTGGATACTGATGGGATAACTCATGGGCATAATAAGAAAATTAGAAAACAAACTTGTACACTTGATCTACGAAAATACTTTTTCAGTCAGAGTGATGGATTTTTGGAATGACTTGCCATATGATGTGGTAAATAGTAGCTCATTAGTTAATTTTAAGAAAAATTTAGACACTTTCATGAGTGATAAAGATAGTTTGTAGATTGTATATAGTGTATATTGTTTGCTTCAGCTATATAGGCTACTATGGTGGTAGTAAATAGTTGTATATTAATTAGCTGATTTGAGTTTGACATCTTACAAGATTTTATGACTTGGATTACCTCGATAGGCCTGAGTGGCTTCATGTTTTCCAAGTGAAATGTAAATGTAAATACTTCTCAGTCTAAGTGAAGTTTCATCACATTGCTGTGGTGGCTGCATAGGTGTAATCCCCAAGCATCTGTATCATTGAGCCACCCAGCACCCTTTCACATTTCTGAGTTTGTGATAGTCAAAAGACTGGGAAAGGGGATAGTTTCCTCAGGTATCCACTAATGCCTTTCTCACCAGTTATTTATTTCCAGGTTCAACTTGCATATTAACTGTAAAGGACTTCCCAGAGTTCTATTCACAAAATCCTTGCCTTCATTCCAGGAGATTATTCAGGTCCAACTCACACATTAACTGTAAAAGACTTCCCAAAGTTCTGTTAACTAAATTCTCATCTCCATTGAGCAAGAGACCCACCAACTCAGAGTCCAAGAAAGGGGGCTGGAATTCCAAGGTAAACCTAACTAGAAATAAACACTACTCTATGGTTTTTTTCCTTTATTATATCTGGAATAAATACAATTATTCAGTATAAACACACAAAACAAAAACATGGTAATGAATCACAATTAACAAAAACCCCTGGAAAACAAATAACAATTAGTGAGATTCGGCAGAAATGATAAAAGCAAGTGGGACATACAAGTACCAGAAATGACTTGTACCAAATGTGAACCCTTGTCTCAGCCCAGCTACCCTCCAAACTTGACCCTATGAACTGATTTTTGTTATACAAAGCGGCTATCTAGTTAGTAGTGTTAGGGTTACAAGCCTGATTCCAGGACAGATCCCAGTGGCCAACAATGGTTGACAACCTCAATGGACTTCATAGCTCCAACTGGATTAGATCAACAATCCTAGCCTGATGAGTCTGTACTAGTTGAGTTGAGTTGATTGACATCAGGGAAGATACAAGTTTACGAACCAAATTTCAACAGAAAACTGTGTACAATTGGTTGATTGGATTAAAAAATGAGTACCCACATTTAGTAAGTGCAGCGAACAATGCACTTCTTCCATTTGGATCTATATATCTGTGTGAGGTGTCTTTTTCTGCTATGAGAGGTATTAAAACCAAGAACTGAAATAAACTGAACTTGAAACCAGACCTTCAAATCGCTGTATCACAAAGTGTCAAACCAAGATTTTCAGAAATTATGAAGCACAGTCAACCACATTGTTCTCATTAAATTATATTGGTAAGTATATCTTCAGTCTAGGGTGCATCAAAAATGGCAACTTTCAAAAATTGATTTGGCCCTACATTATTATGGTTACATTCCCTAAAAAAAATTCACATGCAAAATTTCAGGTCAATTGATTAATATCTACTGGGTCCACCTAGCTCCTAAACTTTTACAAAAATGACAATTTTTGGGATAAATTGCCTTAAATTATTTTTTTCATGTGTACCTTTATTTTATTGAATTGAATGATCCTTAAGGTACTATAGGCCTAGTATGTTTAGTTTGCTTGTGTTTAAGCCATAGCTACTATTAATAAACATCATTTGCCATCATGAAATACCTATAGCTATTTTTTCTTATTTTCAGGCATGTAGACTACTTTAATATTAATCTACCCTATGTTTCTATTACAGGTCAATTTTTTATATATGTTGGTGATAATAGTTGATATATGATATAATGGATAATAGTGGTAAAGCCAGTGAAGCCACTTCTAGTGGTAAAACTTGTTCAAGTGGTGCAGATAAAGTTGATGTAAAAACACGAAAAAAAACCTGTATATTTGGATTAGGTCCTGGCATCACAAATAATGATGCAAAGATTGTAGGATGTCGCTTGCCAACAAGTGAACAAGTTCTTAGATGTTTCCTATTTCACCAGCAACAGGGTCTAAAAGAGAGAAGAACTAAGCGAGATATAGCTAAAATTGTTTTAACAGAAATTCAACCATTCTACAATAAAGCCAACATACCAATGATTACTGAGAAAAAAGCATGTGAGAAAATAATTTCATTGTCAGAAAAGAATGCGAAACAGAGAAATTCCATTGAAAAGAAGAGAGCTACAAAGTACAAAGACAAGACTAGAAGATATGGAAATGCAACTTAAAATGACTTTTCCACTGTGGATTAAAAATGCCAAAAAAATTATGAGTAATCCAGAAGATATACAATTTCTTCAATCTATGCAAGAGGATAGAATTGCTTCTTTTGGAGCTCATGATCAAACTTTAGCATCCAAAATGAAGCGCATTAATTTTCGAAAATGTGAAGAAAATGCGAGAAAAGAAAAGGAATTGAGAGATGCTGAAGCTTCTTGCAGTTATGTTGAATTAGAAAGCAGTAGCACAAGCGATACAACTACCATTGAGAGTGAGTCAGAAGCTAATGATGGAGCTGAAAAAGATAGAAAATCCACACAGTCAACAGTCTGTTTAGGTACTCAAGCTATCATTCCTCATGACATTCTGAAAAGACCGAAACTCGTTTCTTTGGCATCAAGAATGAAAATGACTCTGGCACAACAGGCTGCATTCACAAAAGCTTTTGTTGAAGAATGTGGTGGTAACACTAAGGCAGTGGCAACTTCATATGCTACAGCTGATAGAGCAAGACGCGAAGTAGCCCAAAAAATTTCAAGTTCCATTAAAAAATCCTGGAATCCTCCTAAATTGGCCTCTCTTCATTGGGATTCAAAAATAATTTCTACTCTGCAGGATAAATATGTTACAAAAGAACGATTAGCCGTATCAGTTGGAAATTCAATGGATCTCAAACTACTTGGTATTCCATCATATCATCCTAGTGCTAGTGGCAGTGGCTAGTGATGTAAAAAAACCGTTTTTTTTTTTTTTTTTTTTTTTTTTTTAAATATAGATATTGCCAATTTAATTATAAGGTATACTTTTGCAATGACATATATTATAAAAATAAATAAATAAATAATAAAATAGGCCATATGGTACCAGTATAGAATGTCCTTTTCAGCCTATTTACAGAAAAAACTGGCCTCTTTCTTGCACTGAAAGTCTTGTATCTTGAGATCCATTAAACTTGCGAGAACACTGGCTGGGAGCTGACTGCCCATTGTCCAACCTTCCCAGGACTCTCCCATCCATGCCTCGGATTTTGAATCTCCCACTTAACTATCCTTTAGACCCGCGATGACATATTCCCCCCCCCCGAGACCATCCATATATATATACATACACATATATACCAATATATACATAAATACTTATATACATATTTATATCTATTGTATACCCCATACACATGCATACATCCAGAATTCCAGATACATACGCATGCATACTCACATATATACCTACACAAACTCATACACCTCTATTTCGCCCTTTCATTACCTCCGAGATCATTTAGCACATACAGTAATATCCATACAGCCAAAAGAAACCAATTAAGCACAGACAGAGCAGCAAAGCTAGTATTTATATCCCAAAATGCAAAATTCCAAGAAAGTGAAGTAAAACATGGTGCTACATTGGCTTCGTCAACATCCAAATCTGCAATAAATACCAGTACCTGTGATATTGAAACTATTTGCTTTAATCAATCTAGTGATAATGATTCTTCAATGGAAATAGAATCAGATAATGAAAGTTAAACAGCATTAGGTTAACACAAAGGTTAAAGAAAGAGATGAATATTTATATTTTTTTTATTTTTCTATTTGGAATATATATATATATATATATATATATATATATATATATATATATATATATATATATATACACACACTGGTATTCTTGCCAATCACAATTATATCTATTGTTTTATACCAGTATTATGGATATTATACCAGTACCTGTGATATTGAAACTAGCATATATGCTCTACCCAATCTAGTGATGATTCTTCCATGGAAATGTAGGTTAACAAAAAGGTTCAAAAAAAGGTGAATATTTTCCTTTTCTATCTGGAATATATATACTGGTACTCTTGCCAATCTCAATTATGTATATTGTTTGAAACGAGGAAGAATGTTTTATGTTCTAGTTAAAAAATATATATACATATAAAAAATGAGGGTTTGTTTTTCCTTTCTATTATATACTTTTTGCGTGATTCAATTTTTCTAAAAGATGACTATATAGTATATATACTAGGTATAACCGTATAAGCATGGTAGTATAGTAAATTATAGGTAATACTAATATACTTATTAGATTAAAGGAAAAAAAATATGGAATAAGTTTAAAACAATAAAAAACAAAAAAACAAAAAAACAGACTACCTTCGTTTTAAAAAAAAAAAAACGACAAAAAAACAAAAAAAACGACACAATAAAAAACGACTCACATCACTAGCAGTGGCCAATCTGGGAAAAACTTGACTGAAGAAGTTATGAAGCTACTGAAATTGTGGAACTGCTCCGATTCAATAGTGAACTTGGTTTTCGACACTACAGCAACCAACACGGGACATGTGAGCGCTGCATGCATAACTATCCAACAAGAGATTGGATGGCCTTTATTATGGTCTGCATGCAGGCATCATGTTGGTGAAGTTATTATGAGTCATGTGTTTCAGGACATGAAAGTAGAAACTTCAAGTGGACCAGAAATTAATGTCTTTAACAGATTTCAAGAAAAGTTTCAGTGGATTTCCAAGGATGAAAAATTGAAAAAAATTGACTTCAATCAGTACTCCAAAGCTGTCCAGGAGATTCTTCAGGAATGGACTGATTATGCAATTCAAATAAGTAATATAGAAAAGCAACATACACGATATGACTACAAACAATTTTCTGACTTAGTTGTGTTATACTTAAATGCAGGACCTAGTGATAAGGATATAACCCTTCAGCAACCTGGTGCTATACATAGAGCCAGATGGATGAGTAAAGCAATATATGCTCTAAAAATTGCATTACTAGAAGATAATATCTCTAAACTACCTTCAGTAACAATCACAAACAAGCAACAAATTCTGAAACTAAGAGACTTTGCAACCTTCATTTCACTGATTTACTACCCATGGTGGATGACCTGCTCTTCAGTTTTTGATGCACCATGGCATGATTTGCAGCTTTACAAAAAGCTTCTTAGATACGAGGAAGTAAACAAGCAAATAGCAAAAAGTGCTCTAACATCTTTGAAACATCATCTCTGGTACATTTCATCAGAGATGATTCCTCTTGTATTATTCAGCGATTTGGTTCCAAAAAATGAACTTCGTGCTATAACAAACCATCTACTTTCCTATAAACCACACAAGATTGAGACAGTGATTCCAGAAGGTAGACATGGATCTAGTTTTGGAAAGCCTAATTTCCCTACCAATCTACGATCGGAAACCACACTAGCTGACTTGGTTGACAAAAACTCATGGTTCATATTCTCTTCACTACAGTTAGACTATGATTTTTTAATGGTTGAGATTGTTGAATGGAAAACAACAGCATCATTTATATCTTCCAAAGAAAAACTTTTGGCTATAAATGTCATAAATGATGGCTCTGAGAGGGCAGTAAAACTATGCAGTGACTTTTATGAGGCTGCAAGGACTGAAGAACATCTTCAAAATGTTCTCCAAGTTGTAGAAGCTGACAGAAAAGCCACTCTTAATCTGAGAAAGAGAGAAGCTTCTTTATCATCTGTTTTAAAAGAAAAAAGGACAAAGAAGAATAATTAAGATATCAATAAGCAATAAATCAATTTTTACAAGTATTTTATCATGAAATACCATTTTTAATAGGTGGAGGTGGTCGGTGGGATGCTTGGCAAGTTGGGTCCTCATCCCGCATCCTGGTAACTCACTTCATGATTCTCAGAATAATACAAAAAAAAGTCTAAAAAGACAGATAATTTCATGAATTGAGGCTAAAACTTGCCTAAAACTAACTATATTTACAATTTTTTTTTCAAACAAAATCTACAATGCTTACAGTGTACACATAAGATTTTCTAGTCAAACCATAAAATTCCACAATTGTCAAATTTTCATCTTCAAGGTGGACCCACTAAATATTGTCAGAACAGCTTGAAACGTGGACACTGAAGGTTTGTTGGGGATTGTAACCATAATATCATAGGGCTGAATCAATATCCGAAGTTCGAAATTTCACCCCTTATAGGCTGTTGCACCCTAATTCTTCACCCTATCATATTTCTGTTGTATACTATTAACTTACTAGTAAATAATTAAAGGATATATATATATATATATATTAGTGTGGACCAAAATGGGGGTTAAATTATAAAGTTGAAGAAATCTTTGTTCCACATTAATGCCCTTGTTCCTTTGGACCAGATAGACACGTCAGCAAAATTTTGGTCAAATATGAGAATATTTAGGGGTCCCGAGATTTAATGACATAAAAATTTTCCAATGAATAGGCACGCTTAGAACATCAATGATCAACTCAACTCTTGAGTTGCAACTTATGAAAAAATTTCTTCTTATTTAAGAAATCTTTGGTGTTAATAGAGTACAAAAACAATCTTAGATCATTATTTCAGAGAAAATTATTAATAAGGAAAACAAAAATTTTGGATAAAATATATTATCCTTAATTGGTCAACTCTAAATTAAAGGCTTTGCCTAATTGGCTTGAACCTTTTAGTTATCCTTTTTATCTCCTAATTTAACTAGTTTATTTTACTATTTCAGAAATTTAATTTTTTAAACTAAAAATGGCTACTCGTTCTAAAACTAAAGTTTGGCTCATTGGCCATTTATATAAAGATATACTTTGTTGCCACTTACCTACAAAACTGCAAGTTTTGCAAAAATATTTCTTCCATCAAAAAGAGGAAAAATTGGGACGAAGAAGATCCATTAATCTTTGCTTAAATGAAGTGATGACCTACTGGGAGAAAGCCAGGATTCCCACAATGCGTAGAGACAGTGCCATCCGAAAGATTGACTCTTTAATAAGCTGTTATGATAAATTGATGAAAAACAGAAAAAGGCCCGAGGAAAAATGCCGTATTGAAGAAGCTATGTTTAAAGATGAAATTAAGGCTGAAATTCTTGATATTGGTCACTCTAATGCCCTTTTGATGATGTCAAATGAAGAAGACATTATTGGGCTGTCATTTGACACAACAGCATCCAATACCAGAATCCATGCTGGAGCTTGCACTAAAATTGAACAAGAACTTGGAAAAGAGCTTTTATATTTAGCCTGCAGACACCATATTTATGAGATTGTCCTATCTCAAGTCTTCTGGACTTCTATGGGCCATTCCTATGAACCTGATATTCCAATTTTCAAAAGATTCAAAACTCAATAGGATTTTATGGATCATTCTCAAATCACAACTGCTGTTGATTCCCAAAGCTGCAGAATAATTGAAAGAGTTCAAGATTTAAAAAATCAAACAGTCTTAATCATGAAGGAGGCACTCAACTCTAAACAGCCAAGAGATGATTATAAAGAATTTTTTCAACTTGTTCTCTTGTTTTTTGGAGAAGAAAGCATTTCTAATACTCCCTTGAAGAGACCTGGAGCGTACCATCATGCAAGATGGATGGCAAAAGGAATTTATGCATTTAAGCTTTTTCTTCTCCAAAATCAATTTAAGATGACTAAAAAAGAACTTGATGCAATAACAGAAATTTGTTTATTTGTTGCATTGGTATACGCAAAATCTTGGGCAAAAGCTTCTCAACCAGAGGAAGCCCCAAATGTTGATCTTAAATTTTTGCAAGATCTTGCAATAATGGAGGAAAATTCTTTGATATCAAGTGTTATCAAGCAAGCCCAAAATGCCATTAAACGACATCTGTGGTACCTCTCAGAAACACTTGTTGGATTAAGCTTCTTTGACAAAAGCATATCCCTTGAAGAAAAGGAGCAAATGCGAAATAATATCAAAATGCCTCCAAGAAATAAGGGACTGAAACGTTTAGAAGCAAAGGTAACCCTAGCTTCTTTTAAAGAAAAAAGTATTTCTGATTTTGTTACTTCAAGGACTAAATCTCTTTTTGATGCTCTACATCTCAATTCTCTCTCCACTGAAAATTCTGCATCAACATGGGGAATAGATCCTGAGTACCAAAGAGGCTGTGCTAGAGTTCGTGCCCTTAGAGTGACAAATGACACAGCTGAGCGGGGTGTTGCATTGATTGAAAAATTTAATCAAGCAGTGACAACTAAAGAAGAGGACAAACAATACCTACTCAAAACAGTTTTCAAGAATCGTAAAGAATTTCCAACAAAAAATAAAGCAGAACTTATGAAAATGAGGAAAAACTAATTTTTTCAGCATTAAAAGGAAAAGTGCAATTTTCTCGGGACCCCTAAAACTTGATGTAGAGGTTTCAAATTTTGTAATTTGATTAAGGTAAGCAAAAGGAATAACATTACTCATGTGGAACAAAGATTTTTAAACCTTCATTTTTTTGGTCCCCACTAATATATATATATATATATATACTGTATATATATATAATCTTCATGTTCATTAGGGGTGCATGTTATTTATTTTTGCTGATTAAAGGGTGTGTGATCAAAAAAGTTTGGAGACCACTGGCCTAGACAACACAAGATTACTAGTTACATCCACCAGGCACCATTAATCACAATCAGGGATGGGAAACTGCTAAATTTTTAAGTCCAGTTTTCAATTTAAGTTTGAAAAATATCAATTTCTGTTTCAATTTAAGTCTTTAATTTTTTTTCTATTTGAGTTTATTTTTCAATTCAAGTTTTATATTTTTTGGTTTGATTCAATTTAAATTTTTATTCCAGTTTTTTTTCAGGAGAGGAGAGGAAACACAAGGAGATTATAGGAACATTCCAAAGGATAAACATTTTGAGAAAGGAGCAGTTTGAGGGTGGTAGAAAAAGACACAAGAAATGGAGGTATATTCCATTACGTTTTGGCACAAAGCCTTGCTCACACAGAATGACATTCTGTGTGAGCAAGACTTTGTGCTGAAACATAATGGAATACAACTCCATCTCTTATCTGTGTCTTTTTCTCCCACCCTCAAACCACTCATTTGTCTATATGGATAACACACATTTGGAGAAATACCAAGAGATTAGAGTAACATTCCAAAGGAATGATATCTACTATATAGTTCCAAAGAAACTATATAGATATAGTTTCAGTATCAAAGTGAAAAATTTAATGGTCAGAAAAAACTGAAGGCGTCCTTACCAAGTGATTAAACTTAGGTCAATGAAAGGAGCACAGTCATTATTGAAAAGTATTTTGATATGGGATAAAAATTTTCTCCCTAATTCTTTTTCTTTCATTTTTAAAATCATTCTCTCTCATACCATACTTTTAGCTGCGTTATTTTCTACATCAAATTAAAGGATAAATAGATATTTTAAATCCATACAAATGTTAAGTCACAAAAAAAGGAAAATAATTCACATTATTTATATTTTTTTGCAATCCAAATGCTCCTCAAAATTTAAACACAAAACTGTTATTTTTAATCTATTCAAATTCAGATAAATTTTAGTTTTTGATTGTTTTTCAATTTCAGTTCAAATTTTGATTTTAGTTGTCAGAATCTTTTTCAGTTAAGAGTTTTTTTTATTTCAGTTCATAAAATAATATAAGTTTTATCAGTTTATCAATTCCAGTTTGATTCAGTTTCCCATCCCTGATCACAATCATAAAATAAGACAATCAGAGGCGTACCAATACTTTTTGCCACTCAGGGCGAAAATGCCTCCCACCCACCCACCCACCCACCCCCCGCAACAATTTTCAATTTTAAAAACAATTCCTTTACAAAAATACACTTCTAAACAAAACTTTTATTGGAAGAAAAACTTAAATAAAGCAACTTCAATTTTAACAATACTACATAATGTACCGTACATAATACACTGCATAATTTTAACAATAACTATATAATGTATAATGCCTAGTTAAATTTTTGGACTTTCATAACAGAAAATTCATGAATGATTTTTTCTATGTCCATTGTCTCTGCAACTTCGCGTTCAATTGAAATAATCGCCAAATTGCTCAGTCTAGATTGACTTATAGTTGACCTGAGGTAAGTTTTTATAAGTTTCAGTTTCGAGAAACTTTGTTCGCAACTTGCCACGGACATGCATGTAGTTAGACAGATCCGGAGGGCAATTGTTATATGAGGCAAAGATTCCACTAGATCCCATTTAACGATCCACTGAAGTAGTTTTAACATATCCCAGTTCTTTGGATCATCATCGACGCTTATGCTTTCGAAACTGAGCAAATGTCTGCGCAAACGCTTTATTTCTTCCAGTAGACTTCCTGGATTAATGTCATTGTAGATGGAAGAAAAATTATTGACCTTGGTATTAATTTCTTCATCTTTGGACTGATTCAAAATGTACAAAGGAGACAGAAATTCAAAGCGATCATTCATGTTTTTAAGACAAACTGTGCGTTTTCAATTTCTGCTAATAAACGATCCATGATTTCAAAATATTCTCTGCGTACATCCTCTTGCACGGTCAATCCAGCATCACAAGCTTGCTCTCCAGGCATTCTTCTCCATCTCCTGACTCTGCGGTCTATACTGATATCCATTTCATTACAGAACTCTTCGGCGGCATCTGCAGCGTTTGATACTACTGCCTCTCGTTCATTAGTTAAAAACACGGATAAAGAGTTCATTTTTAATGCACACTGGTCCAAAGCAAGTCCCTTTCTTTGAAAATATAGCTGAGCATCATTGATTTCTTTCAGCACTGGATCCCAGAAAAATAAGTACACAATGAATATGTATGACATGATGGAGGTCAACAGAGCTTCAGCATCGCCCTTCTTTGTGTCCAGATTTTCGGAGACCCCTTCACTCAGTTCTTCCAAGGCACTAACAACATGAGTCAAGTTCTTCTTAAGACTAGAAACAGCATCATACTTAGCACTCCACCGTGTATCAGAGACTCGCTTGACAGTGATTTTGGAATGTTTTGTTAAGACATCCCAACGATGAGTAGAGGAAGAAAAGTAGATGAAAATTTGTTCAATTGTTCCAAAGAAAGTTACAGCATTAGGACTCAGTCTTGCGGCATGAACTCCAGCCAAGTTCAGTGAGTGGTTATTGCAAGGAATGAAAACAGCGTGTTTGCTAACATCAAGAATTCTGCGTTGAACTCCAAGATGAATACCTGCCATCGTAGCAGCATTGTCATACCCTTGACCATAACAATTCTGGATATCCAGCCCATCCTCACGGAGCTTAGTGACAATGAGATCAGTAACTGCCTCAGCAGTCTTCCCCTCTAATTTAATAAAATCAACAAAGGATTCCTTCACCTCTACATTACCATCTTTAATCGACACATAGTGAATTACCTGAGACATCTGATCAATATGCGATATATCTGGTGTACTATCGAAAATTATTGCAAAGTACTTTGCACTAGACACATTATCAATTATACATTTTCGAACATTACAGCCGATTAGTGTGACGAACTCATTTTGAATGTTAGGTGACAAATACGTAGTGGATATCTTGTCAGTCATTCGTATTTTTGTAAGATGTTCCCTAATTACTGGGTCATATTTGCCCATTAGTTTTATTAACTCCAAAAAGTTTCCAGAATTGCCAGCTAGCCCAGCTTCTTCATTTAAGTTCTCTCAGTGCCCTCGGAATGCAAGATCTTGTTTTGCCAAGAACATGATGCAGTAGCCCTGTTCAAAAATCAACTTTTTCTAATTTTCATAGGTTTCTGTACTTTTTCCCATGCTTTTTGACCTGAAAAGGCCGAAAATCACAACCATTTTGACCTAGGTTGTTGGGAAGCATTGCCGCATGGAGCTTTAAGTTTTCTGCCTTGAAATCAGCCAAAAGCACCAGTTCCGGGGTCCCTTGAATCATGTTTTGCACTATAACTTTTTATCTAAACAAGATAGAGCAACAAAATAGGCACCAAATTAAAGTGTTTTTAATCCTCTTTCTAACTTATACAATTATGATAGTCTTGGAACAAGAAATGGCACATTGGTACATACAAAGATTTCAGAAATATCACAAAATTCGTTTTCTCACACTCAAGGCAGACAAGGCGCCGCGCCTTATTCATGACACAAATTTGAGATTAACATTTTGTCACAAGTCTAATCGATCAAGAAGTGAAAGCATTACATGATGATTAATTTCATAATGACATTTACACAGACAGTTGTTGAGAGTTTGTTTCTTGAAGCTGTCAAAGCGGCGTCTGTTGAACTCCACAGCTTGAAGGAGATAGTCCCTTTGCTTGGCATCTGTTGTTATGACATTTGCAAAGTCGCTCATCATCTTGACACCACGTTCAGCAATGTCATTCACCACTTTCAGATTCTTAACACAGTCCAACCCTTTTCTGTAGTCCTCATTCTGTGGCCAAGACGTGACAGGTTCCAGAAGCCACTCGGATCCAATGTTCAGTGTGTCCAGCAGGAAATGTGATTCTGGGCCAATGAGATCAACCAGGGTGGTCTTAGCTGTGACTCTCTGGAATAGAGGCTTTCCTGTTCTGAAGCTGTCTGGCTTCTCAGTGGCATGTAACTGGGCAGCAATGTCATGCTTCAATGTGTCACTCAATCTACTGCTGAACAGGGCAAATGGCACGACTTCCTGCATCAGGTACCATTTGTGGTTTTCCATCTTATTAAGTACTGCATCAGCAAGCTCTGGGTCAGTTTTCTTGTACTTCAACATGTCCTGGATTAGACTTAGCTTAGATCATTCACGGGAGCATCTGCAGCAGACATTGACATCATCCATATAGGAGTGTAGAACAGCGCAAGGAAGGTGTTGAGTCTTTCCAGCTTTGATACAGTGTCTTCGTCGTACTCAAGTTGATCTGCAAACATCAGCATTTTCATGGAGTACAGGTTTCTGGCCATCCATCTGGCCTGATGAATGGCGCCTGGTCGACTCCAGTGAATACCTCGAGGAGGCATTCCTCCAAGAACAATGACTGTCAGTTCAGCCATTTCCCTGTAGTCGGCTCTTGGAAGCCTTTCTGCTATTAGAATGTCTTGGAGTATTTCTTCACTGTTCTTCTTCTTTTCCTTCAGCCATTTGCTGTTGATAGCCAGCATCTTTGGGTTTTCCTTGGACAAGTCCATCCAAACATCCTTCAGATGCTCAAACCAGGGATTATCTGGCCCCTTCACCTTCCCAAACAGCTTCTCCCAAACTGCTCCTACTAGGATTTCCAGGATGTGATGTCGACAGGCCAGATAAAACACCTTTTTGTTCAGCATTTTCTCTAGCAGTTTGGCAGCTCCTCTGTGAACTCCACTGTTACTGGATGTAGTGTCAAAAACAAGGGCAGTAACATTATCCGTAAGTTCCCATGTCTCCAGTAAATCCATTGAAGCCTCAGCCTGAGCTGTGCCAGAAGAATTGTCGATGACAGGTACTCCCAATAACTTTCCTTCAGTGTATGAAGGTGGACCAGACACTAGCACAGCTAAAGTCTCTGAGGTACTTCCAGGTTCACTGCCCAAGACATCTTTGAGCAACTTTCCATCCCGGTGTAAGGCAGCGTACTGTGGGGGGTTTTCACAAAACTTGGACATGTGACTCTGGCTGATATTATACCTGGACAGCATTCTGTTGCAACGTGTTGTTGAGGTTGAGATGACGAAGTTATCCAGATCAGCCCCTCCAACTTTCTAGGTGGCAGAAACCATGGCAGTAACTTGATTGTCTGATAAACCAAGACGATCAGCTGTATTGCAGATGACATCACATTCCATGACCTTCCTTGGAAACGTCAAAGTCACACTAGTCACGGTGTCTTGATGGTGAGAACATCCAGGACGAGGCTGATGGTAATCCATGTCCTCTGTGTTAGCGTCATTGTCAGTTGAGTCACCCCAGGTAATGTCATCCACATGAACAACTGCCTCTTGTTCTGCTGCAGCTGTAAAATAGTACAACATGTTAAGACAGTAATTGTTAAGTACATGCTAAATATCGCAATGGAGTAAAACTTAAAACTTTTTGTAACGTTCAAAGTAATTAGTTTTGCCTTGTTCTTGTCTATGCTGCAGTCTTTCATCCCTCGCTGCTTGGTGCAGGGATCTTGTCTCAAAAATCTTGTCATGACCAGACATATGACCTTTCCTCTCAGTCTTTTGGTCTTCGTGGAACCTGATATCCTCATCTTTCTTCTCTCTGGATAACAGTCTGTTGTTCTGTATTTCCTGGATTGCATCTGGAGCTCCTATATCGAACAGGCTGTCTAATTCCAGCACAAATGCTCCTCTTTTTCCTCCAGGGTTACTTGCTCTTCCTTTGCTTTTCACCAGAGCACGATGTTTCTCATGTAGTTTCATGAAGAGCTTCATTGCGTTGTACTTGGTCATTGTCTTGATCCTAGCCATCTGCCAGAATGGGATGATAGATTCAACTGTTTCATATGCAAGGTCTTGAACCATGGGCCTCCCTGCATTTTCCGGTAAATTCTGAAGATTAAGGAAATACTGGAACGCCTGTCTGTTGGTGGGAAGGTGGGAACCACTGATAAAAGCTGAAGGGTATCCAACCAGGAAAGTTTCAGTGAGAGATCTGGTAGATGGCCCAGTTGACACCTGCCTGTGGACAGTACGTGGAGGTTCTGAGATATCAACTGTGCGCCCATGGAGCTCCCTCAGCTCCTTGCTTAATGCCATTGTGAAGTTGTAACTTGTAGATGGTTTTCTAGATTCTGATTGAGTTTCTGTTGTTTCCTGAAAAATGATAGATAATTATTATTATTATTAATTATTATTTATTTATTATTATTATTATTATTATTTATTTTTTATGCTCTTTCATTTGATACCTAATTTGTTGCTCTATCTTGTTTAGATCAAAAGTTAAAGTGCAAAACATAATTCAAGGGACCCCGGAATTGGCGCTTTGGCCGATTTCAAGGCAGAAAATTTAAAGCTCCATGCGGCAATGCTTCCCAACATCCTAGGTCAAAATAGTTGTGATTTTCGGCTTTTTCAGGTCAAAAAGCATGGGAAAATGTACAGAAACCTATGAAAATAAGAAAAAGTTGATTTTTGAACAGGCCTAATGATGCAGTCATAAATTCGTCTCAGTATTTCTTTCCACTTAGCAGTAGCATGTTTTATTTGCAACTGATGTGCATTATCTATTGTAGCATTCAACTGAAGGCGCATAGACAACTCTTTCCATTGTTCAAAGCATCGGGTATGATATGGACTGTTTTCATGTTCAGGTACTCTTGGATTCAGTTTCCTCCAGGCCAAAAATCCTTCTTTTCCAAATGCACTGGAGATGTTGTTGAAGAGACGACAGCAAAAGCAATGCAAGCTACATTTTGAAGGTGAGAAGATTAGCCATGACCTTTCAATTTTTTCGCCATTTTCCAAAGTTTTGAAATACCAAACTTTTGACATTGACCTATTGTTTGAATCAGCTGGAAAGGGTCCATTCATGTTTTTCAAATGTGATGGTCCATGTTTAATGAGTTCGATTCTCAAATTGTCCATCATTGGAACGGGCCAGTTGCCAGAATCGTTAAACTGACTCTGTGGGTGATGGGTGGGTAGGTGATGGGTGGGTAGGTGATGGGTGGGTAGGTGATGGGTGGGTGGGTGACTTTGTGATGTAGATGAGGGTTGATCCTGATTATTTGGGGGTTCACTTGAAGTTGCCGCTTGAACATCTATCTCTAAAGATATATCACATTGCGGTTGATCTCCTTGCTTCCCAGAAGGCACTGAAGGTGTGTCTGAGAATCCTATTAACTGATGAAATCGCTTAGCAGCACGCTTGCCTTCCTCCTCTTTTTTTCCGCGAAGATTCTTGTATGCAGCACCACTCAGTCTCTGTCGTTTGCTCATGTTTGCTAATTCAGTAGGGTATCTGCAAAATAAAATGACCATTAATTATTAACATCATCAAAGCTCAAAGAATGCAAGTAAATGTACAGTATTACACCCATCTCCCTTTCGAGGTGAAATTTATGTTTTTCCTATGGTTTTTGATGTGTTTTGAACGAATCTGACCTTCAAAACCGTCAGAAATGACTCGTTTTTGAGATAACCCCCCTCCCCCCAGCCGGCAATCGAAAATGAGTCATTTCCGACGGTTTTGAAGGTCAGATTCGTTTAAAACATCAAAAACCATAGGAAAAACAAATTTCACCTTCAAAATTGACAACCTATCCTAACCTAAATCACTTATAGTCTTGTAGGCAGCCCAGGAATCACTATAAATCACAGAGCCAGGCCTAATGTACTTCTGAATGAGTGGAATGAGTGTTCCATTCCGGTACGAAAGTAATTCAAATTCGAAGTGGATGGAGCGCAGTGATTGGGCAGACATGTAACGAACACACAAATGAATGTACGAACACACATACGTTCGTTTGTGTGTTCGTACATTCATTTGTGTGTTCGTTACATGTCTGCCCAATCACTGCGCTCCATCCACTTCGAATTTGAATTACTTTCGTACCGGAATGGAATACTCATTCCACTCATTCAGAAGTACATTAGGCCTGGCTCTGTGATTTATAGTGATTCCTGGGCTGCCTACAAGACTATAAGTGATTTAGGTTAGGATAGGTTAGGATAGGTTGTCAATTTTGAAGGTGAAATTTGTTTTTCCTATGGTTTTTGATGTTTTAAACGAATCTGACCTTCAAAACCGTCGGAAATGACTCATTTTCGATTGCCAGCTGGGGGGAGGGGGGTTATCTCAAAAACGAGTCATTTCTGACGGTTTTGAAGGTCAGATTCATTCAAAACACATCAAAAACCATAGGAAAAACATAAATTTCACCTCGAAAGGGAGATGGGTGTAATACTGTACATTTACCTTGCATTTGCGACGGAAACGCTATAGAAGGAAAGTGTCTTAGAATTAAAACATCTACTTAATGAACATATAATAATTGCTGGACGTTAGACGGGTGTAATAGTAGAACAATACCGAATGCAAAGCCTAACCTAAATAATATAGGGAAAGTCTGAAAAATAGGGCTGGCAACCTTTCCGATGTGAAAATTTAACGCAACTATTTGTGGAAATAGTGGCATTGAGGTGGCATATATAGCATTTAATGATGATTTTTCATCAAAACCATGGATATTTTGTACACAAATAACGCGCGACAATGATGATATAATTTTTTGGAGGGTTGCATTTTAAAACATAAAAACCCAAAATTTTGCATACTGCGCCCGCCTGACAGTAATTTGCTGCCCCTCGGGAAGTGCCACTCGGGGCGGTCGCCCCTCTCGCCCCTTCCTTGATACGCCACTGCAGACAATTAAACAACAAACATTAACTGGAATCAGGACTTCATAATTCATCACTGGAAAACATAACTTACTCATGAAATCAAGACACACAAATAATAAATAACCAATATAACAATAATAAATACAAACATTGACAATTATGGCAAACCTATCTCACGTAAGTTAATCAACCTATAGCCTAATCAGTGCCAAACAAGCATGGGCAAAACCCAAACTCTGGAATAATGTGACTGTGTCCTATAATAATGATAATAGGTTCTGTAGCTAGTTACGTACATGAATGGATCACAGAAGAACTGGATTTGGTTAAAGGAAACTCCAGGGCTCAAGCATGCATTGCAAACTGGGCAATAAGTAAAGATCTGATGTCTGCTTCTAACTTGGCTGACTTATTACACCTATCTATACTCAGTCACAATTTCAATAACATATATATCGGGTTGGCAAACAAAAAGGGAGAACTCGAACTTTGGCTGTAAAATCCAAAGTTATGGTCAGATTTCAATTTTTTTTTTCACACCCCACAACTAAGTAAATTTCATATACAATGAGTGGATTTCAAAGAAAACTAATGAAAATTACGGATTTATTGAACATTTCTTTATACCACTGGAAATTCTTCATTTACACTACTACTGCAGGGTCAGGTCGGCATAAAAAAAGGGAGACCTTTTAAATCATTCATATCTCAGCAAATACAGTACATAGAACCATGAAATGTTAGTATGGTACTAGGCAATTTTATGGTTTGTATGCCATCTTTTAGCATTTTAGCTGAAAAATTGGATTTATGGCCACCAAACAGTCCTGATTTAAATCCTGTCAATTACAGCCTTGGGAAAATTTCTCTCTCAGAATTTATCAGGTCAAAGTAAGAAATGTCACTCATTTATGACAGCTTCTTCTGGAAAAATGGGATGAGTTACCATAAGAACAAATCAATAAAGCCATAGATGAGTTCCATCCTAGACTGAAAAAGGTTGTAAAAGTTTGTGGTAAACATATCGAGCAGTTTTTTTAACATCAAGGTAGCACTTTGTAACTTTTTTTGCTGAACCAATATATGTCTACTTTTAATAATAATAATTCATAATAATAATGATGGTGAAATACAATACCACCACAATAACTAGGAACAAGAATTATGAACAAGTCTTTCTTCCTATTGTACACTGGCCAAAGGTTACAGCTAGAGTACTTAACATCATACCTTTGAAGGCTTTCTAAACTCCAATGGCTTCCAACAGGACACATCTATCTTAAATTTCTGCCTCTGTCTGTCTGGCAGTCTACTCCAGTTTCATAACCTTTTAATAGGCTTCCAGGTTCTAGGATCAAACAAGGTCTGGAGCAGTTACAATATTTTTACAGTTAATAGGTTTACTAACTAGACTCCGGGGAGAGAAAAACTTGTGAGAAGAACCAGATAGGACTTGAAAATTGGGGGAGTGAGGGATGGGGTGGAAAACTTTACAACCCCCACATTTTTTCCCCAAGAAAAAAAAACCCTCTCACAATTTTTTCAGTTCTTCCTTCATGTTCTTTACCAGGATAATGCATCTATTTACAATCTAAACACAGGAGTATAAATCACAAAAGTTATTGCATCAAAACAATGCTGAACCTCCCAGTTATTTAACTTAAACCCATTGCCAGTATTTACTGGAGTTTCATAGGGGCTGCCAAAACAGATCGTATGATGGCTGTACCAGTTATTATTGAATGTTTCACCAAGTTTCATAACTTTGTTTCAGTTCATTTGCGCAAGATATGAAGGTCATATTTGAACAGAACACACCAAAATACATTAGAAAAATGGGTAATTATTCATTTTTTGACCCAGTCTCTTTTTATAATGAGAGCAAACGTTTCTGGTCAATTTGGAGGTGCTCTGCACGAATCTGCCATCCATTTCCTGTGCAAATGCGTAGTTTTCAGGATATCGTCATCTCGAAAACTACGCATTTGCACAGGAAACGGATGGCAGATTCATGCAAAACACCTCAAAATCAACCAGAAAAGTTTGCATTCGTGCTAAACACAACCTAACCTAACTAGTCACCTTATTTTGGAGGATATAGTTCTGCAATTGCAGTAAGGAAGTGATGCAGAACTGTAGAATCGTCAGGATGTTCTGCCAGGAACAAGTATCGTGCAAAATATTTCCAGTAATGAGGATGTCTATTCCCAGCATGTAAAACCCACGATTTCACATCCTTCCATTTTTTTTACGGCACCTAAACACCTTCAAGTCTTGTCTTAAAATACAGGCAGTATTACATTTAGGGCAAATCACGGATGTCGGAATTATGCCGTGATTGGAAAAAAATCTAAACTTTTATCTTCATCGAGGCCAACAAGGCGGATTAGGTCTTCGAAATCAAGTTCACAAGATTGACACATCATACCAGTAGAACGAAAATTACCACACTAACCAGAAACAGAAAGAAGTAGCCAAAGCAAGACAAAGTAGCCAAAAAAAGCCAAGAAAAATCTCCAAAAAAGTCCAAAAAAGGTAGCCCAAATAAACAAACCAACCAAAATTTATATACATACATATTAGAAAGTAGAAAATATATTTTTTTAAAAAGTACATTTTATACAAATTTGCACAAGATAATATATATATTTTCTTATTCAGTTTTGATTGGTTATTCAATATATATTGCTGTTATAGCTGGGTGTGACTGGGTCAAAAAACGAATATGAACCGAAAAATATATTTTGGATATTAATTTCAGTGTTGGTGAAACATTCAATAATTACCGCTGTACCAATGAAGACTGCAAACATTTTCATCTCAAGATGTCAACCTGATCTTACTGATGAGGAGCTGTAGGCATTTGTGGAAGATAAGGTGAACCTTCAGGTTACATGTAGGAAAATTGACTCCAGATGGACTACGTACAGTTCCTTTCAAATTACAGCAGTCTGTGATGATCCAGGGGTATTTATGGATCCAGCAGTATGGTTGGAATGGGTATATGTATGGCAGTTCTATGAGAAAAAGGGAAGAAAAACACCTGCAAGTGCTGGAGAGGGTAATTATGGAGACATCATGTGTCATACTTAGTGTTGCAACCCAAAAAAAACAAGGTTTTTTTTTTAAAAAAACGTTTTTTTTTTTTTTAAAACATTTTTTTTATAAAAAAAAACACCAACAAAAAAAAACTTTTTTTTTTTTTTTTTAATATTAGCTAATTCTGTTGTGTATATATACTAGTATATACTACTATATATATATATCACATCTGGTCCGAGCTTTTATATTGTCACGACTAGTGTTGCAACCCATTTTATATTTAATGTGTTACAAATTGTATTTCAGGTGGATGCCATGGAAGTCATACAAGAGATATCTGTAGCTGTTCCATCTGTGGATGATAGCAAGACATTGGGAGAGTTAGCTGACTACCGATCAAAAGAGAATATCTTTGCAAAGCCTTTTGTCTGGAAGGCAGCTGCACAGGCAAATCCAACAAGCTGGTGGAATGGAATTTGTGGTTCGACCCAGCTCTCCAAGGTTGCAGCAAATATTCTCAACCTGCCCCCAACTAGTGCAGCTGTGGAACGCTCTTTCAGTCGCCACTCATGGATCCACTCAGTCAAACGGAACCGACTGACAACTGATAGAGCATCTAAGCTAGTTTTCATCGCTCATAACCATGCATGAATCTGAAGCAGGTGCTCAGCAGAAGCAAAACATGTCCCAGACAACTCTCCAAGCACAAGAATGGCCATCATCAAGCAGAGAGTATGATCATGAAGAGAATGAAATGTTTTATTCAGAGTCTGAAGCAGAGTCTGAAAACTCAATGTATGATGAATGACTCTCTATGACTCCTCAAATGATGAATGATGATGAAAAAAATGTTGAAAGTGTATTTTTTTAGTTAATTAATATAAATTTACAATGGATTTTATAATTGGGCTTGTGTCTGGAGTCTTTTTAGGGGCAATGTCAACCATGACTCCAGATTCCTGGGATCTTGGGAGCATTGCTCCAGTAAATTTGACCATGAGAAAAAGTAAATTTGGGTTTGGGTTTTGTTCATCCGCTAGACGTTATGCAATTTTTTTGCGTATACGTTCTTGTACAAACCAATTTTTTTAAATTACAAATTTAGTTATTTTAAGTTTAGTTGGTAATTCCATATTTAACAATTATTTTTATTTTTTGTTAAGCTTCAATGTTTTGATAATTAAAATTTTATTAAAACGTATATTTTTTTAATATAAAATTATCAGGATTGGACTATGTTCCATTGATCTCAGCCAGGTTTGATAAATTGGCCAGATAATTACTTGTGCAGTTTTAAGTAATCCACCATGACTCTAGAATTGAAAAGTTTAGTTAAGTTTAAACTTACTTTTACTTACCTACTTTTACTAAGTTTAAAGCACTTACTTTTACTTACTTTCATTGTACTATATTTACTTACTTTTACTCACTTTTACCATACTATATTTACTAACTTTTACTTATTTTGTATTTTTTCAGGTAGTCAATAATCAATAATGGATCCTAATATTGATGAAGTTGGAGAGAAAAGTGAGGGTGTTAAAAGGGGTTACTTTTGTGGTCAATGCAAGAACAAATATTCAAAGAAGCAAAACTGGGAGGAACATTTTAATTCCAAAAAAAATATTTGTTACAATACAAGAGGTCCCAGAGTTTGGGCCCACAGCTTAGATATTGCAGTAAAGAAATACCAGGATGAAGTGCAGCAAAGAGATAGGGCAAAGCAGTCATTTAGTTTGTTCACAAAATGTGCTAGTGCTAGACCTCAGAAAAATGAACAAACTTCATCAACTGCTAATCTAGAAAATGAAACTTTTTCACTAGATGTTTCACAGACTGAAGAAAGTGCTTCTCCTCCACCTAAGAAACAAAAGGTAAGTAAGGAATCTGCGCATCAGACTAACAAAACTGCTTTAGAGGAATTTGAAAATTCCCAAATCCAGAAGACATTGAATGCAATTTTGCGCCTAACAAAAGAAACTCACCAAGCTGTTGTGGTTAATAAAGAGAAGAGTCAAAATATACCTTCAAGTTCAAGTGTTGCATCCAAATCTAATAAAGCAAAAAGCAACAAATTTGACATTTCCATAGCCCATTTAAGCAAGTGTAAATCAATACAAGAAATCCTGAACAATGATTTGATCAAATCTACATTCAAATTGGTGGAAAAGAAGGATCTAGGGCATGCTGATGATTCATTTTCAGTACCAAGTGATATAATGGAAAACATTGCAAATAGTGACACTAATATGCCTGATGTAGATATAGCTGTTGAGGATGAAGATGATGATAATCAAGAAGATATTGATGATGCTTCTGATGATAAAATGTTTACATTATATTGCATAGCTTGCACAGACCCCAAAGCATGTGCTTCAGACAAACATTCTAACATAAAAGGTTACTTCAATGTTAAAGATTTAACCTATGTATGCAAACAAGGAGAAAATCAAGAGAGATGGTTTAGAAATCTGAAAACCCACCTGAAGAGACATTTAATTAAACTTCAGCATCATCAAAGAGCTGCTGTTTATGAAGTGATGAAAACATCTTCTCGGAACACTACTAAACGCATAGAAGACTTATGTGGCAACATCTTATACTACATAATGAAAACAAACACTGCATGGGCTCTATATCCAGTACTTCTAGCTGTATTACATAGGTCAGGTTGTGAGGTTGGAAATTTGAATCATAGCACACATGCGTGCGAGACAATTTGTGAGCTATTAGATAATCAACTTAAAGAACAAACTGTAAAGTGGTTCTTAGAACAAACTTCAGTAATAATAACAGCTGACATTGGAACAATTTTGGGATTAAGCATGCTAGTTATATTAGTTATGAGTGAAGAAGATAAGACTGTAAAACTTGCTGGGATAAATTTAGTACGCAGCAAATCAGGAGTTTATTTGGCCAATGAAATTTTTGATGTGTTGAAGTCTCCTAATCACTTGAAACTATCTGAAGAAGCAATTAAATCCAAGGTATCTGGAATGGTTGGAGATGGGGCTTTTTGTAAGGACAACGAGCCATTTAAAAACGAAATGAAAAAGTTGTTTGGAGAAAAATTTCAAATTTCGATGGGACTTAATGCATCTTGTGAACAGAGCCCACGTTGATGCATTGAAGAAAATTTGTAAACTAAGTGAGCTTTTAGACTTTATTCAGAATCACTCTTCAAATCTGAGATCAGGCCTTGACTATACCAATATGGTTCTTGACAATATCATTGGTTTTAAGAGACCAAAACTCAAATCTGATACTCGCATGGTTAATTACAAATTTGATCAATTTGACAGATTTGTGGAAAATTGTGTGTTTTTTATCATCCACAAGAGAAAGAAATTAGTGCCAAGTTCTATGTATTGATTTCCTATGTAACAAAGATTATGTTGCAAGTAGCTCAAAAAACCACAGTTAGTGCAGAATTTGTAGAAAATATATTTTATAAAGAAGGAGGGAAAACTGTTATGTTAAGAGTGATGGAAACAATTTCCAAATTAGCTAATGGAGGAAATGCAAATGATGTAGTTTCTGAATTTAAGCACGATACCACAGGGCAGCAAAAGGAACTAACAGCTGAGGATTACATCCTAAATGAAGTTTACAAATACATCAAGAAACGTTCTGATTACTACCAGGTTGCTGAAGTTGCTAGACCATCCAGAACCAGATCTGAAAGTAGTTTTACAAAAGACTCAGTGATAAATTGGCTGACAGAATATATAGAACAGCTGTGGAAAGGAATCAGAGAGAGATTAAAGCATTTTGATAAAGATGGATCAACTGCCTGGAGTGAAGCACCAGCTGAAGGGACATTCTCCATTCTTGGTTACATTGTTGAACACAAAGGATCCATTAAGCCATCTCATTTGACTAAGCTGTGCAGAATTGTGAAGGAGGGTCCAGCTCCAGGCACTAGATCTGCTGTAATGATCACACAGAAAGCCATTGATCAGTGGCCAAGCATACATGGCGGTAAATTCACAACAAATGCCTACATGCAAGGTCTAACATCGTCCACTGTTGCTGCTGCAATGAATAAATAAACTTAAGGCGAGTTATAAACTGTACATTATTGTATTATTATGTTTAGCTAGAACAATTTGTAATTGGTATGTCATCAATTCAAGAGTTTACTATCATTAACCTATCTAGTGGTGTAAGGGGAAAAAAAGTAAATTCAGAGCTGTGCTCCAGTAAATTTTTTCAAATCTGGAGTCATGGTGTCAACCTTTATTAAAAGGAAAAATAATGAAAAATGGATTTAAACCTTTTTTGTTTTCGTTACTCCTTGAAATCAATGTTACAATGAGAACAACATACGTGTACTTTTGTTTCAAAATAAAGAAGGGATAATATCTATATACCAATTTTATAAAAAAAAAAAAAAAAAAAAAAAATAAAAAACCATAAAAAAACATTTTTTTTTTATAAAAAAAACACGATTTTAAAAAAACAGTTTTTTTTGCAACACTAGTCATACTGTGGAGGAAAATCTAGCTGAGTCTAATGCTGTAACCGCTGTGCCTGGTATAAGTGGAATGCAACATGTAGAGATAGCTGGCAGGACTCCTGCATCTTCCTAATTGCAACATTCAAGGTAATCTCATAACTGTAGAGGCCTAAGCTTAGGCAATAACAGCAAACACAGTTGAATCATAATTGATAAGCTGTTAGAGGATGCTGATATTCTGTCTGCAGGAAACATAGCTATGGAAACAGGACTTAAAGAACTTGAATAGCCTGTCCAGTAATTTTCATTTCATGGGATATGGGAGGCCACCAAAGATAAACAACGTCTTCTTGCAGGCCACCCACCTGGTGGGGTAGCTATTCTATGGAGGTTTGGGTATGGGAAATATATTAGTGAATTAAAACTTGGTTTGAATTGGCTAACTGCAATAGAAATTCTCTCAAACTCAAATCTCACTCAATGACTCTCAAATTTAGTCTTTAACGAGCAAACCCTCTCAAGGGCCTACTCGGAGAATTACCAGATCGCCACCCGGCCTATCACTCATTCCCGACGAAGCGCAAGATATCTTCTAAGTTCTAACGGGTTTTTTTCCCGCATCTGTTTACATACTCCATCCCTACTACATCAGAGTCCGAGGCGCGCCCAATCAACGGAGACTAATTGGTGGGGGAGAGCGCAACTTAGTGGTTTGCGTCCTGTTGATGCGCTGTTCAAGCATTTAAGAAAAAAAAAGAAAAGAAAGAAAAAAAGGGGGGGGGGAGCGTCCACGAGTCGATGAGGACACTCGAGGTTTATCTCAAGGGCTGTTTTAAACATTTAAAATAAAACATGGGGTATTATGGGAAATCAAATGGTTTGTGTATAACAAATTCGTCCCTTCCAAAAAAAAAAAAAAAAAAAAAAAAGAGCATTGAATCCCCGAGGGAACTTGAGGCCGAACGAAGGACTTCAGTGGTCCGTGAATACGGAAAGATAAATGCTCCGTGAGAGGAAATGATTCGTAGTGGAGAGGCAATTCTCAAAACACGAATTTAGTTTACTTAGGTCTATCCAGTGGTGGGCACCGTTAACCAAAAAGTTAACTTCGTTAACCGCTAATCCGTTAACCAAAAAGTTAACTTCGTTAACCGTTAATCCGTTAATTCGTTAAACATGTAACGGAAGTTACCGATAAACCGTTAACGTTAACTTTTATTATAAAAAAAATGAAAAAACACAATATATATAATTTAATTTTCCTTCTTCTTCTCGTTCTCCATTTTGTCCATGAGATGCATGTTGCCCTTCATGAAAATTAGCATATCAAAGTTTTCATCAGACAGGGATGATCTCTTGGCCCTCAGGATGTCCTTGCCCATAGAGAACAAACGCTCCACTGCAGCACTGGAGGGGATGGCTGTGTTGAACTTGATGAACAAGTCCACCAACACTTGCTCACCCAAGAAGGCAGCATCTGTCAGCAAGTCCTTGGAGGTGGTCTCCAGCCAGGTCTTGACCAAGTTGGGCCTGCCCTTGAGTGACCTGTGGCTTCTGCTGCTCTCTTTTGTCTGGATGACAGCACTGAAGAAGAACAAGATAAAAAATAAAATAACCCTTACCTTTGTTATTTGGAACAGATATGGCACAGAATATTCGGGAAGTAATTGCACTGAAATTTCTTCGGACTTCACAGCAGAGATACTAAAGAGTAAACAGCCTCTGGCGCCACACGCTCACATTTACTTCTCAACGCCATCTATTATCTCATAAAGAAACTAATTCACATTGGGACTTGAAAGTACCGGCAGGATCAACCGGGTAGAAAAATAATTATGGAGATTTTAAAGATGTGGTACCTAGAAGTACCGCCAGGACATAAAGGGTTAAGGTGAAAACGCTCCCATTGTAAGACATCAATTGACTTAATTTATGTCATCAAAGTGACATGAGAATTGAAATCTTACCTGATCAGTTTTATGGTTCTTGAAATGTATCAAGGAGACTACTAATAAGGTACTCACAGACATATTATAAATATACATGACTTACTTGACAACGATTATTTTTAAATATTCACTAGCACAAACATGTTGCGCAAGAGACAGACTGCAAATGAAACGAATGTAGTTATTTGTTGTAATTGTTACATATATATTATTGAAAGTGCCTTAAAATGCTCGTGATATTTCTTGAAAGAAGTTGAAACATTCAACTCAAATGGCAAATCTTTCCGCCTGATTTTACAGTCGACCATGTTTTGCTCAAACCAATGCCATAAATAACTACCATATTTGGTAAGACACAAATTGTGGCGACGGAAACAAATATATCGCCTGATTTTGCACTGCGGAAATGGAAATTCGTTCATCACTATTAACAGTGGCGGATTAATTGCGCACCTGCTCAGCACTGAAAATAATAGAAACTTTTAAACGTTTATTTATGAATTTTTTGGGTTAACGGACTTGAGTTAACGGAAGTTAAATGTAACGGAAGTTAATTAGTCCGATAATGATTTTCAAAGTTAACTTAAAAGTTAAATCGTTAACGAAAAAGTTAACTTCGTTAATTAACGATTAACGGATTAACGGTTTGTGCCCAGCTTTGGGTCTATCCAGATACGTTAGAACTCGTAGTTACAATGAAAATATGAGAAATTCAATAGAACATTAATCTAGTTAAACTTGCTTACTATTTATAAATAAATTGAAAGTTGTCAAATCAATAGCTGAAAATTAAATTTACATAATAAATACTGAGTCAAACAACATATACGAATTTATTCTGAAATTACATTCATAGAATAAATATCGTGAGTACTGAAAGTATGCATCTTAAATATATGCAGGAACAAGGGTTGAAAATGTTTGTTTACTCACTGCATAACCAATATATAATCAAAGAAAGGGTAGGTTTAAGAAGAGAAATACATCAAGAAGATCACATTATATGGGGAAATTTTAATTTCTGAATGCCTTATAAGGGCAACACCCTTCTCTAAATTAAATAATCCGATGTGGAAACGGATCAGCCTTCAATATAGTGTCATTTTCATTTATGTTAACATCATGAAAAATGCGTCTACCGGTTTAGGACGACTAATTCTTGTAACTTGGGGTGGAAAGTGCTTTCTTTAGGAGGAATAATTCGTACGACGAGTCGCCTAACGACTCTTATAGTTTTTAAAAGGGATGACTAAATTAAATTTTCATAAATCTCATAAAGTTCATAAATTTTATAAGTAAAAATGGAAAAAAATCTTTTTTTCTTTTTTCTATACTAAAATTTGCATACTCAACGGAAAGACGAAAGCCTACATTACGAGGGCCTACATTATTAGTTAACTGAATGAAATTATATGAATTTATATTTTGCAGTATAATTTAGTTATCAGGTACGGTCAGCAATTAGTTCGAATGCAAGCGCTTCACTCGCATCGTCAGCGCAAAAACAAGTTGGTCAGCATCCGATCTCTATTTACAGAAAGTTGCTTTCGAGAGACAACTTTCACAATCTCGCTTTATGACAAAATTATATTATAATGGTTTTATGAGTTAACATGCTTTTAAGATAAATAAAGGAAAGCGATATAGCAGGGAGAAAATTTGAAATACACAGACGGAGAAACTTATAAGTTGTATAAAGAGAGGTCATTTCAGTAAGACTCGTAAATCGAACACTTATCGCTAATTACCAATTCGTTAAGCACTAATCACTGAAGGAAAATATTATGTATTTAATTAAATTAAACACATCGCTAATTATCAGTTAGTCAAGCATCAATTACTGAATGAAATTATTAATTAATTAATTCAATTTTACCACTAAATCTAATCAATTAAATTAAGCTAATCTTACTTGTTTTTTTAACGTAAGTATATTGGGAAAGGGGGAAAGACATTAAAGGTTTAAATTGGGGAGATGGTTCAGGTCTTCGTTACGGGAATAGCCCATTTCCTTGTAGCCAACGTTAGGTGCTGATTCGGGCGTACGATATGACTGAATTGCCGAGGGCAATCTTCTGACGGAACTTGGGCTCGTCGGTGAAAAGCGAAATTGATGAGGGGGGCTTCTTGGGGACGTTGACGATCTGGTCACCTGAGCTTCCGGGGGGCCCCGATTCAGGGATTTTAAACCTGGGCAGTTGGTACCGGTGGAGGATCTCGGCGGCGACAGCATTTCTTCCAGGTCGCAATTCCAATGACGGCTATTCCCAATACGAAACCAAGGGTGAGGGTGGAGTAGGAGACGAAGGAGGTCGTTGCTTCGTCTGACTTCTTGAGGGTGACTCGTCGGAGGTATCGAGTCATATCCCGGAGGTCTATTCCTTGTGACAAGGAAGCATTGAAGTGGTGTAAGGCTTCTTTCGTAAACGAGGAGTTTACTATGTAAGTGATCTCGAAATCGCGGGGCGGTTCAGGATCAGCAGGTTTCGATAGTTGGGCTTCAGACTGAGACGTGCGCTGAAAGTGTAGGTGGGGCCTTGCAGAATTAGGGAGCCCAGGTTGGAAAAGGACTCCGTGATTTGAGAGGGTTTGCGCCCCAACGTGTATGGCGCATTAGGTTAAGAGGACGGGGATCATGATTAATTTCAGGGAAAATTCTGTCAGGAACTTTCTAAGTTGGGACAAAAATAAAAGAATATTTATATAAGCAATGATAAATAAAGGGAAATTTCCTTTTCTCGTAATCTTAATGAATCCTTAATAAATCCTTCACTCGGTTCCCCTAAGCTACCTCATGCTACCATTTCCGGCCCATGTATTTATACCGACTGTTTTCTCGTGAATATTCCCTCGGTACCAATTTCTGAGTCAACTGTTACGATATCAAATATATAAATTTATCAAACATTATTAATAACATAAAGTGATATAAACCAGTATGAAACACGATATAAAATATATATAGTTACGTAAACATTGTTAACTCCAAACCGGAATCATGCCTTTCAGTCAACTTTCCGAGGGGGGGGGGGATTAATTTGATTATATATTAAATGGTAAAAGATTTGTTAAAGGAAAGAACATCTTCCTTGATTGTCTCGGGGAAGAGTTTAACCCATTTGTTACCTTTGGTTAATTCGTGTGCGTGTCTTGTTTACTCGTTCGATCGCCTCCTAAACGTTAGCCGATAAGTTCATCTTCTAGACCAGCAATCAGGGCCTTTAAATTACTTCCGGCGGTCGACCAGCGTGCGACCACAGGCCGTCCGTTTCCAAAGCTGGGCACTTGCGGTATTTTTGCGGTACTGCGGTACTGCGGTACTACCGCACTACCAAACCGGTACCGCATAACGCAGTACCGCAAAGGATCGCTGAAAGTACAGCAGTACCGCTACCGCATTCAAATTTCCCGCGGTACTTTCCGCGGTACCGACAAACACGACTTTTCAAAAAATTAACACTTTTTTTGAAGTAAACCTTATTACAGGAGTACAGTAAGACGAATGCTGCGTGTGTTGCATCAGCCTAACTCTAGACACGTTAAGTTTTCGTTCAGAACATGTTACGTTGCCATCCTATCACAACGCCTCAGTGCAGTGCTTGCTTTTGAGCCGGTTGCACGTGTGTTACATTTCTGTGACAAAGATCGATTTTTAGCCATTATGGCAGAAAGTTCAGGTGCGAAATCGCCGATATGCAATTTCTGAAAATATGTGCTATTACTTGTGTTGTTCTTGTGTGCAGTACCGCAGTACCGCAGTACCGCGGAACGCACCAGGGGGACCTGAAAAAGTACCGCAGTACCACGTAACGCACTGGGCATGCTGAGGTACCGCAGTACCGCGTAACGCACCCCCAAATTTTGGTACCGCGCCCACCACTGTCCGTTTCCTCGTACCGACTGCGGAAGCGGTGCGGTTCATTGGTTATCTCTTCTTTCCTTTTCGTTTCGTCAATATAATTGCGTTTATTCTTCTGGCGTACGTAATTCATCTCGTTTGTTTCTTCTTCTTCGGTTGCAATTTCAGTCTCGTTTAATTTTCTCTTCTTTTGTTCAATATAGTCCTTAAGAGGGTTTTTTAATCTCCTCCTTTCTTCTGGGTCTAATTTAGGATTTATTACAAATTCTTGTACTTCCCTTCTTTCCGGCTCTGCAGACTCAGGGGGTAACGAGGGGTCACTCATCATTTCTCCGCCATCAATTTCCTCTGAAATTTCGTCTTCGAATAGTGTACGCTTCCGGCTTATATGTCGATTAACTTCTCTTTCACTCACTTCTTGCTCCATTTCCTCGCTGTTGGAGGAGCATTCGTTCGGTGCGCTACAGGATCTCTTCTCTTCACACTCGCAGTATCGTAAATTCTCTCCAGCCAGCTTTATTCCTGCTTTCTTAACTTTAGCTCTATCATGAGCAGATTCATTTCGCACGGTAACGGATACATTCTCTCCTTCGTTCGCGCAAACCAAGTGCGGTTCTATACATTTTCGCTCAGCGCTTATTTTCATTTTTATCTGTCCCGTGGTGGCTAGGACTTAGTCATTCACAGCTTTATAACTATGACTCGTAATTTCGACTTGGGGTCGAAATTCAACAGTGTCAATTGACCCTTCCCTTGCTAGACCTACATCGGCCCCTTCGTTCAAAAGTTCAAGGGATACCATGGAACCATTTACCTTCATTATTTTTCTCTCTGTATTTTCCATCACACTACTTTCGTTCATCTTAACCCGGGTCGCTTCCCCGGGGCATTTATACGAGGGAGCTACTTCATTCATGCCCCTTTCACTGAACTTAGTCATTTCCCGTATAGCCAAACCATCCGCGTCCATTATCACGATATTGTCCTCACTCGTTTTTAATTCATTTTCGCAATTTACATTTTTGTTCGCCGGATTCAAACTGCTTCCGTTCCCACAATATAGACACGAATCACTCTTCGTCATGTTATGTCTCATACTCACGTCACATGAACACATATTATATACTCCGTTTACCCATTTCATTTCCGTTGGGGGATCAGTCTCCCTTTGGTCTATAGTGTTCTCATTTATCGTACTGTCATCTAACTCGCTCTCAGGTTTTAATCCATGCATTCTTTCTTTTTCTCTCTCGTTTAATTCGTACATTGCATACATTTTTCTCGTACATTCCGCTATCATTCTCATCGTGTCTGTGTCCTTCGACTGAGGCTTTACCTCAAAGTCAAGGTCACTTTCTGTCCTTTCCTCGCACTCGTTTTCAGGTCTGCCTAATGCAGACTCCACTCTCAAGGTCAAATCACTCTGCAGACACGCTCCGTCCTCTCGCATCGTATATGTACTTTCAATATCACTCGTTTCATAGGCATTTAAACACTTCTCTTTCGTATCATTATTTAAGCTGCGTCTTTCGTTCCTTTCACTCATTTCATTCATCCCTTTCGTTTCCTCATTCTTGCATGTTGTCCTCTTTCTCATTCCATTCATTCATGTTCATTTTCTCACTCGCGTTTCTTCTATCCCGGTTCATGCTTTCGTCTTCTTTTCTCCTTACCAATATCGGCTTCAATTCAAGTTCTTTTGTCTTGTGTGTTACTCTTCTCCTTACCAATATCAGCTTCAATTCAAGTTCCTTTGTCTTGTGTTTTGCCTCTTCCTCCTCCTTGAATGATGCTCGACGGGGGGAGGTGTCCCTTTCGTTTGATGAGTCATTCCTCCGGGGCCACGGGGAATTTCTTCGCCCTTTCTCCCACTCTTTTTCGGGCGTTTTCCGCGGTTGGTTTCCCTCTCCTGGTCGTATCTCCGATAGGGCGACGGATTTCGGTCCGTTCTTCTGTCGGGATACCTGCCTCCATTCCTGTTGGGGGAGGGGTAACCTCCGTTTCTCCTGTCGTAAGGGGAGTAGTTTCTGTCGTAAGGGGAATAGTCCCTTCTTCTTCGTTGTTCATAGGGCGATGGAGAGCGGTACCGATTCTTGTACCTGTTGTCGTATTTGGGGTTACCCTCATACCTGTCGTCGTATCTGGGGTTACCCTCATACCTGTTATCGTATCTGGGGTTACCCTCATACCTGTTGTCGTATCTGGGGTTACCATAGCTATCTCTGTTTCATACGGCGAGAAGTTCCGTCTTCTCGAATATTCGGAAGGGGAGGAGTACCTACTTCCTCTTTTTTCGTGGTATTCGTACCGTCGGCCTCCTCTTGGGGTCCATTCCCTCCGATGATCTCTTTCATTCTCTCGCCTATAGCTCTCATCCCTTTCACGCACCCTTTCACTCTTCTTCAATGTCTTCACTCCTTCAATCAGGGGGCACTGACTAGCTTTGTGTCCCTTCTCCTCACATAGAAGACATTGAACGTGATTATACCAGGCATTATTTGGATGGGACTTGGGTGCATTACTCGTGTTATACGGGACAGTATTAACGTGTGGATCGGGGAGGCCTACATTGGGGGAATACAAGTGAGGATACATTGGATAGAAAGGGGAAACATAGGGATGAGGGAAGTGGGTAGGGAGTGGTTGCTGATACATGGTTGGGACTGATTTCTTCTTGGCCAAGAGGCATGTTCTCGAATGAGATCGGCCAAAACCCGACCGTATTTGAATCTCTAAAATTTGTTACAAATGGGTTCGGATCCGGATTAGTCTCAAACTCGAGTCTAGGGGAACCGATTGGAAGGAAAGGTACTCTATTTATATCAAATTTTGGGGGAAAGAAATGAACTGCCCGCTATAGGGAGGCTCTCCACTCGTCCTCTGAAACCTCTCGCAACACAAGATGGGTCGCTTACCTCTCTTTTCGCGTTGGTGGGAAAGTTTACTCCTCTTGCCGCTTGGTGTCCAGTAGCAAGTTGCGATGTCGACTCGGCCTGAGCAGCAGCAGCCCACGCAGCGGTTCTCGATCGGGTAACCCTCACGTTGTCGTTCGTCTCTGTTGCGAGCTGGTAGCCCTCATATACACACTTGGAGAGCACTTTTCCTTTTTCACTTAGGTTTTTAGGGGGGTATCAGAAAGGGAAGATCCCACTTCTGACACCAGTTTGTAATAAAAAGTCCGTTGTCAGGGAGCCGGACCCTTATCACAAATTGTTTGTTTCTCGAAGGTCACTACGAGGACACGATGAGTAAATTGAAGTTATACTAAATCTTTCTTTTAAGTTAGTGACCCTCTGCGTGAATTCTTTATCCTCCGCTTACTTCTGTACCCCCGATTTTAGTGTGTATTTGATAATGAAATAGTTTGTTTGAATAGCTTTTAATCAATAAATTGAAGTCACATTTGGCTACAAGTTCAATCTCAAATTCGAAATATAATACGATTAAGTTCAGGTTTTTTCTTAAACTAGTCTTAACATTAATTAAACAATTTAAGTTATAACGTTGCCCATCCACTACATCCCTCGCAGTAGTTTAGGTTAACGGTTCTCAATATTTCCTCATAAACTCTCTATTCTCTCAAATTCAATGTCTCAAAACTCAAATCTCACTCAATGAAACTCTCAAATTTAGTCTTTAACGAGCAAACCCTCTCAAGGGCCTACTCGGAGAATTACCAGATCGCCACCCAGCCTATCACTCATTCCCGACGAAGCGCAAGATATCTTCTAACGGGTTTTTTCTCCGCATCTGTTTACGTACTCCATCCCTACTACGTCAGAGTCCAAGGCGCGCCGAGGCGCGCCCAGTCAACGGAGACTAATTGGTGGGGGAGGTGCGCAACTTAGGGGTTTGCGTCCTGTTGATGCGCTGTTCAAGCATTTACGAAAAAAAAGAGAAGAAAGAAAAAAGGGGGGGGGAGCGTCGCACGAGTCGATGAGGACACTCGAGGTTTATCTCAAGGGCTGTTTTAAACATTTAAGATAAAAATGTGGTATTATGGGAAATCAAGTGGCTTGTGTATAACATATACGATATACCCATTCTGGCCATACTGCTGGATCCATAAATACCCCTGGATCATCACAGACTGCTGTAACTTGAAAGAAACTGTACATAGTCCCCTTGAAGTCAATTTTCCTACATGTAACCTGAAGGCTCATCTTATCTTCCACAAATGCCTGTAGCTCCTCAGCAGTAAGATCAGGTCGACATCTTGAGACGAAAATGTTTGCAGGCTTCATTGGTACAGCCATCATACGATCTGTTTTGGCAGCCCCAATGATACTCCAGTAAATACTGGCAATGGGTTGTTTTTTAACACCACTTTCATTTCACTTAATCTACACATTGTTCACTGGTATAACCCCCCTTTTCACTGGCACAACCCATAGTTTCCTCCCATAGCACCTCCAACACCTTTTGAATCAAAACATTTACTGTGTTTTTCTTGCTTGATTTGCTTCACTGTCTTTATTTCTCATAACACCAGATCAAGAATCCAGGAGGACCCATAAATTTGACAGTAGTATTCTTCTCACACTATAACATGGGGTCTGGCAAATACCCACTTTGTTCATTCACCACTCTAGCCAGGTGTTTTCAATCACAAATCAGCCAGGAATTCAAGTTGGAAGAGGGTTTTTTTTTTTGAAAGAGGGGCATTCCAGGACAAATCACCCAAAAATTTAAAAATTTGTCACCACTCCGACCCGGATTTTAATGAAAATTGACATATGGGGTTCTTCCAGGTGCTGATTTCACTGGTTCAAATAAAAAAGTTCTATGACTCATAGTTTTTGAGATATGGGCCCCCCAAATCATGAGGGGCCCCTCTTTACCACCTAACTTTAATGGGGAATAACTCCCAAACATCTTACCATAGACCTATAAAACTATACATTTTTAGAATCAGCATGAAGAGATCTATTAAATGATACCACATTCAAATGTGTAGAACAATAATGAAAAATCCCCCCCCCCTTTTTTAGTTGTTTTTTACCCCCCCCCCCCTAGACAGTGAAAACAAAACAAAAATTTCATTTATTAAACTTCCATTAATTGTTAAAAGATACAAACAATAAAAAAATGTGGGTATCAAGTTGCAAGATATTTTAAAAATTATTGAAAAAATATGTACATTGACATTTATACATTGTACGTTGAAATTTTGACACTTTTACGCAGACTAAAATAGAGAACTATAAATAATATATTTACATCCTATGTATAACTCATATTCACGCAGTCTCTCTCTCAAATGTTTGTTAATTATGTTTATTTTTATTACAGATGTGCTTATTTTGAGTCAAATCATATCTTATTTTTGAGATTTACAATTGTGTATTTTTAGTAATGAAAAATGGTTAGATACTGTGATGATCCTTTAAAAAAACATAAGAAAAAGATACACAAAGATATAAGAACCATCAGCCAATCACTTTATGATCGATGTAAATGGAAACTACAAAGGAATACTGTACTCTGTAGCAACTGTAGAAAATTATTGACCCAGAGACCAGAGTTGCTATCAACATCACAAAATGAAGAGTCTGATCACAATCAGTCTTCTGAGAATGTTATTTCAGAAAGCGATGAATATGATCCAAGTATATCAAGTAATGCCAAAGAAGAGGTTTCTCAAGTTCTAGAAAGTCTTGCTGTGACTCCAGTGAAGAAGCTAAGTATTTAATGATAGGTACTTTTTATATTTATAATTTTTTTATTTATATTATTTATTTATAATGCATTTACTTTCAAGACAGTTTTCAGCAGTTGCTGAAAAACTTAATGAAATTAATATGTTGACATATTAAATTTATTAAACTTATTAAACTTATGAAATTAATATGTTGACATATTAATTATTATTGTCCATATATATCAAATGGAGTCAAATATTTATTAATTCAAAAATTTCAGATGGTTTGGGTTCCTCAAGAAAAGAAGCAAAAACTATTCAAACAATAGAAAAAGCACGTCGTTCTTTAAAACGAAAGCTAGATACAAGTTTAGAGATTGAGATCCCAAGCCCATCAAAAGCTACAAAGTTGGATCATGAAACTCAAAGGTATGAATTTTAAATTGATACACTATTATTAAGTAGGAATATACCTAATCTAAAACTGAAGCATAAAAACAAAATGTAGGTATTCACCTTTGATAGTAGAAACTAGAAGCACAACTCCCTAAAGATTGGAGATCAATGGGCCCATTAAATCATTTGGAATTCATTTCGTCACAAAATAATTTTTGGTTTAATTTGACTATTTCAAAGAATGCTCATTTTGTTACACTTGAAATCAATATTATAATCCAAAAAATTTAATATGCACATGTAATGTTTTGTTTATAGCTATTATACTGTACATTCATGAATTTGTTTCAGGGCAATGATTCATCTCATGAATGAACTGGTTGAAGCTTTCCATTCTACTGACAGTTATGAGAGGAAACTCAAAATATTGACATTATCTCCATTTACCATATCAAAAACTATAAATCTATTTCAGACAAGTGAATATTTAGTTAAGAAAAGCAGAAATATAAAACAAAGACTTGGAATTATTCTTGAAATTGAACCCATGTCAAAAGGAAAAGTAATAACTAAAGGTACTAAAGATTCTGTTCAGAAATTTTTTGAATCAGATGAAATTAGTCGTTTGTGCCCAGGTACAAAAGACTGCCTGAGTATCAGAAATGAAAGTGGGTATAAAGAATCTGTGCAGAAAAGACTGGTGTTAATGAATCTGAAAGAAGCTTTTAGTCTCTATAAAAAATAATCCAGATAATCCCCAAATTGGCTTTTCTAGTTTTGCCAGCCTTCGCCCCAGACATTGTGTTTTAGCTGGTGCTGCTGGTACCCATTCTGTGTATGTATGTACATACCACCAGAATGCCAAAATAGGTACAGTACAATTCTCAGCTTTGGGTGTCAAAGGGTTGGAATACACAACTCTTATGGAGAAAGCAGTATGCGATGTCAACAACAGGAATTGCGTGATGCGAATATGTAATCTCTGTCCAAAAGAACAAGGTATTAAGAATTTTTTGCTCACTTTTCAAAGTGTTAACGATCCTAAATGTGAGGAAATAAAATATAAACAATGGGTTACTACAAATCGATGCAATATGGTTGAAAAAACAATCTGTAGATGATTTTATAAATTCATTAAGCACAAAAATTGTCAAATTGACACGTCACCACTTTGTAGCAAAGAATCAGAGTGCATTTCTAAAAAACTTGAAGAATAATTTAAATAGCCATACAGCTGTAGTTCTTGGTGACTTTTCAGAAAACTACTCATTTGTAGTACAGGATGCAGCCCAAGGTTTTCATTGGGAAAATACCCAATGCACAGTGCATCCCTTTGTGTTATATTATAAGGAACCAGAAAGTAATGAAACAAAATATTCAAGTTATTGTTTTTTATCTCCAAATACAAAACATAACACTACAATGGTTTACACTTTTTTAAATACACTCAGACCTATTATGAGAAAATGCAACCTTCATATCAAAAAATTACATTATTTTATTGATGGATGTGCAGGACAATATAAAAATCGTTTCAACTTTGTTAACATTTGTAAACATGAAGAAGATTTTGGGCTGGAATGTGAGTGGCATTTCTTTGCCACAAGCCATGGTAAGAGCGCTTGTGATGGGATTGGGGGTACAATGAAAAGATCTGTAGCCAGAGCGAGTATGCAGAGAACATTCGCAAATCAAATATTAACACCAGAAGACATGTTTGAATTTTGTTCAAACAATATAAGTGACAGCATAAATTTTTTTTTAATAAATTCTGAAGAAATTGAAGCTATGGAAAAATTTTTAAGTGACAGATATGAAAAAAGTATGCAGCTAACAGGAACACAAAAATTCCACAGATTTGTACCTATTAATGGAAATAACAAAAACATTTGAATTATCTTCTGATGAAGTTGGTGAGGTGAGGATTATAAGCAAAGCTTTTCCGGGTGAAGATAATGTTGAAGTTAATCCGAAAATAGGAGAGTACATAGTTTGTACTTACAATGATCAGAAATGGTTGGGATTTGTACATTCCTATAATGAGGAATTTGATGACTTTGAGGTTAGCTTTTTGCACCCATCAGGATATAGTGTTTACTATTACTTCCCACAAATTAGAGATACATGCCACATATCAATCTAGCACAGTTATAGCCCTCACAGAAACACACCTGAACCCCATGATCATGAGTAGTGAAAGTGCATTCAAAGGGTACACCACCCATTAGCCCTGTTCAAAAATCAACATTTTCTTATTTTCATAGGTTTCTGTACTTTTTCCCATGCTTTTTGACCTGAAAAGGCCGAAAATCACAACCATTTTGACCTAGGTTGTTGGGAAGCATTGCCGCATGGAGCTTTAAGTTTTCTGCCTTGAAATCGGCCAAAAGCACCAGTTCCGGGGTCCCTTGAATCATGTTTTGCACTATAACTTTTTATCTAAACAAGATAGAGCAACAAAATAGGCACCAAATTAAAGTGTTTTTAATCCTCTTTCTAACTTATACAATTATGATAGTCTTGGAACAAGAAATGGCACATTGGTACATACAAAGATTTCAGAAATATCACAAAATTCGTTTTCTCACACTCAAGGCAGACAAGGCGCCTTATTCATGACACAAATTTGAGATTAACATTTTGTCACAAGTCTAATCGATCAAGAAGTGAAAGCATTACATGATGATTAATTTCATAATGACATTTACACAGTCAGTTGTTGAGAGTTTGTTTCTTGAAGCTGTCAAAGCGGCGTCTGTTGAACTCCACAGCTTGAAGGAGATAGTCCCTTTGCTTGGCATCTGTTGTTATGACATTTGCAAAGTCGCTCATCATCTTGACACCACGTTCAGCAATGTCATTCACCGCTTTCAGATTCTTAACATAGTCCAACGCTTTTCTGTAGTCCTCATTCTGTGGCCAAGACGTGACAGGTTCCAGAAGCTACTCGGATCCAATGTTCAGTGTGTCCAGCAGGAAATGTGATTCTGGGCCAATGAGATCAACCAGGGTGGTCTTAGCTGTGACTCTCTGGAATAGAGGCTTTCCTGTTCTGAAGCTGTCTGGCTTCTCAGTGGCATGTAACTGGGCAGCAATGTCGTGCTTCAATGTGTCACTCAATCTACTGCTGAACAGGGCAAATGGCACGACTTCCTGCGTCAGGTACCATTTGTGGTTTTCCATCTTATTAAGTACTGCATCAGCAAGCTCTGGGTCAGTTTTCTTGTACTTCAACATGTCCTGGATTAGACTTAGATCATTCACGGGAGCATCTGCAGCAGACATTGACATCATCCATACAGGAGTGTAGAACAGCGCAAGGAAGGTGTTGAGTCTTTCCAGCTTTGATACAGTGTCTTCGTCGTACTCAAGTTGATCTGCAAACATCAGCATTTTCATGGAGTACAGGTTTCTGGCCATCCATCTGGCCTGATGAATGGCGCCTGGTCGACTCCAGTGAATACCTCGAGGAGGCGTTCCTCCAAGAACAATGACTGTCAGTTCAGCCATTTCCCTGTAGTCGGCTCTTGGAAGCCTTTCTGCTGTTAGAATGTCTTGGAGTATTTCTTCACTGTTCTTTTTCTTTTCCTTCAGCCATTTGCTGTTGATAGCCAGCATCTTTGGGTTTTCCTTGGACAAGTCCGTCCAAACATCCTTCAGATGCTCAAACCAGGGATTATCTGGCCCCTTCACCTTCCCAAACAGCTTCTCCCAAACTGCTCCTACTAGGATTTCCAGGATGTGATGTCGACAGGCCAGATAAAACACCTTTTTGTTCAGCATTTTCTCTAGCAGTTTGGCAGCTCCTCTGTGAACTCCACTGTTACTGGATGTAGTGTCAAAAACAAGGGCAGTAACATTATCCGTAAGTTCCCATGTCTCCAGTAAATCCATTGAAGCCTCAGCCTGAGCTGTGCCAGAAGAATTGTCGATGACAGGTACTCCCAATAACTTTCCTTCAGTGTATGAAGGTGGACCAGACACTAGCACAGCTAAAGTCTCTGAGGTACTTCCAGGTTCACTGCCCAAGACATCTTTGAGCAACTTTCCATCCCAGTGTAAGGCAGCGTACTGTGGGGGGTTTTCACAAAACTTGGACATGTGACTCTGGCTGATATTATACCTGGACAGCATTCTGTTGCGACGTGTTGTTGAGGTTGAGATGACGAAGTTATCCAGATCAGCCCCTCCAGCTTTCAAGGTGGCAGAAACCATGGCAGTAACTTGATTGTCTGATAAACCAAGACGATCAGCTGTATTGCAAATGACATCACATTCCATGACCTTCCTTGGAAACGTCAAAGTCACACTAGTCACAGTGTCTTGATGGTGAGAACATCCAGGACGAGGCTGATAGTAATCCATGTCCTCTGTGTTAGCGTCGTTGTCAGTTGAGTCACCCCAGGTAATGTCATCCACATGAACAACTGCCTCTTGTTCTGCTGCAGCTGTAAAATAGTACAACATGTTAAGACAGTAATTGTTAAGTACATGCTAAATATGGCAATGGAGTAAAACTTAAAACTTTTTGTGACGTTCAAAGTAATTAGTTTTACCTTGTTCTTGTCTATGCTGCAGTCTTTCATTCCTCGCTGCTTGCTGCAGGGATCTTGTCTCAAAAATCTTGTCATGACCAGACATATGACCTTTCCTCTCAGTCTTTTGGTCTTCGTAGAACCTGATATCCTCATCTTTCTTCTCTCTGGATAACAGTCTGTTGTTCTGTATTTCCTGGATTGCATCTGGAGCTCCTATATCGAACAGGCTGTCTAATTCCAGCACAAATGCTCCTCTTTTTCCTCCAGGGTTACTTGCTCTTCCTTTGCTTTTCACCAGAGCACGATGTTTCTCATGTAGTTTCATGAAGAGCTTCATTGCGTTGTACTTGGTCATTGTCTTGATCCTAGCCATCTGCCAGAATGGGATGATAGATTCAACTGTTTCATATGCAAGGTCTTGAACCATGGGCCTCCCTGCATTTTCCGGTAAATTCTGAAGATTAAGGAAATACTGGAACGCCTGTCTGTTGGTGGGAAGCTGGGAACCACTGATAAAAGCTGAAGGGTATCCAACCAGGAAAGTTTCAGTGAGAGATCTGGTAGATGGCCCAGTTGACACCTGCCTGTGGACAGTACGTGGAGGTTCTGAGATATCAACTGTGCGCCCACGGAGCTCCCTCAGCTCCTTGCTTAATGCCATTGTGAAGTTGTAACTTGTAGATGGTTTTCTAGATTCTGATTGAGTTTCTGTTGTTTCCTGAAAAATGATAGATAATTATTATTATTATTATTATTATTATTGTTAATTATTATTATTATTATTATTATTATTTATTATTAATTTTATGCTCTTTCATTTGATACCTAATTTGTTGCTCTATCTTGTTTAGATCAAAAGTTAAAGTGCAAAACATAATTCAAGGGACCCCGGAATTGGCGCTTTGGCCGATTTCAAGGCAGAAAATTTAAAGCTCCATGCGGCAATGCTTCCCAACATCCTAGGTCAAAATAGTTGTGATTTTCGGCTTTTTCAGGTCAAAAGGCATGGGAAAATGTACAGAAACCTATGAAAATAAGAAAAAGTTGATTTTTGAACAGGCCTAACCACCCATAGATGTGACAGAGAAGACCGTCTAAATGGTGGTGTCCTGATGTACATCCCTGAAAACATTCAAAGTAAACTGCTCATGGTATACTCAAATGGAGCCTGTGAACTCCTAATCATCATGCTCAGTATAAATAAAGAAGACATAATACTCGTGAATATCTATAGCCCCCCCAGATAGCTCCATCTAGAGCTCACTAGAGTCCTGGAAAAAATCAGGCAATGCCCAGCTATTGTAGACTCAACAAGAGACTTAATCATTACATGAGACCTTAATCTCCCGAATTGCACCTGGAACCAATATGGTGGTATGAAATCAGGGACAAAAAGGTCCAAATCAAAACACCTGAATGAGTTTATGGAAAAACTGCTCCTCGTACAACATATTCACTGCCCAACTAGAAAAAATAATATCATAGATTTAGTGCTGACAAATAATGCAACTACAATTTACCACATTGTTATAACACCAACCATACACTCCGACCACAATGTCATGCACATATTCACAAACTTGTCTCTCCACAAATGTAAGCAAGACCCATGCCAAACGGACTTGCCATACTCTGACCTAAACCTGCACAAGTCAGACTGGACATCAATAAATAACTGTCTGGGAGAAATAAACTGGGAAGATGAATTAGAAAACCTAGAACCAGAAGAATGATGGAGTAGAATACAATACCTGCTATCAGCAGCATTATACAAGCACACACCAAAAAAAAACGATAGTGCAAAGAAGCACCTGACAAAAGAACACAGATACAGAAGGACACTTATGAGAAAGAGAACAAAGCTATCTAAACAACTGACAAAGCAATTAAGTGATACAAGACATAGTAACATCCGGAATCAGATACTGATGTTAGAACTTAAAATAAAGGAGTCAACCATGAGAGAGAATATTGATAATGAACACAAAGCTATTGGCACTATAAAGGAAAATAGCAAATTCTTCTTTAACTATGCTAAATGCAAAGCAGTCATCAAAACGAGCATTGGCCCATTGCTTGCTAAAGATGGACTAACTCTCACATCTAATACACAGGAAATGGCAAACATTCTACAATCTCAATATGCTTTAAGCTGGAATACCCCTGTAGTAGCAAAGAAAATAAAAACTACAGCATTTTTTGATAGAGAAGAAAAATGACCAAGACAGACCATTATTGGAAGATATACAAATAACCACTAGAGATATACAACAGCAATAACAGAGCTACCGGGAGTTCAGCCCCTGGTCCAGATGGAATTGGAGCCAAGATTCTTAAGGAATGCAAACATACTTTATCTCTGCCTTTGAAAATCCTGTGGAGATCCTCACTAGACACCAGTAGAATACCACCAATCATGAAACAAGCAAATATTACCCCAATCTACAAAGGAGGCAAAAGAAAGGAAGCCAAGAACTATAGACCCATATCTTTGACTTCCCATATTATCAAAATATTTGAGAAAGTCCTGAAAAGGCACATTGTCAGTTTTATAGAAAATGAACATCTCTTAGAAGACTTTCAACATGGCTTCAGACACAATAGATCCTGCCTTATTGAACTTATAGACCATTGCAATACAATCCTACAATATTTGGGAGAAAACCACAATGTTGATGTCATCTATCTAGACTTTGCAAAAGCTTTTGACAAGGTTGACCATGGTATATTATTCCATAAACTAAAAGAACTTGGTATTTGTGGAAAAATAGGAAAATGGATCCATGCCTTTCTCTCTGACTGAAAACAAATAACAATTGTAAATGGAGCAAGATCTATAGAAAAAGAAGTGATTAGTGGAGTGCCGCAAGGTACAGTACCGGGACCAATTCTATTGATTATAATGCTAAACAATATAAACTGTAACCTAGGAAGCTCTCTCTTGTCATTCACAGATGATACCAGAATACTAAGACCAATTACAGAAAAAGAAGACTGTGTAGAGCTACAAAAAGATCTACAAATTTGAACTAATTAAGTATGGACCAAATAAATACCTGAAAGAACAATTCAACTACACTGGACCCACAGGAAAAGATATTGTACAAACTGATCATGTAAGGGATCTAGGGATTATATTATCTGAAGATGCAACATTCAACAGGCACATTGACAAAGTAACCTCATCATGCAAACAACTAATAGGATATACAGTATACTGAGGACATTCAGAACTAGGGACAGTATGACCATGCTTACCCTGTGGAAATCACTTGTTCTTCCACGCATTGACTACTGCTCTCAATTATGGTTTCCCCACAAACAGAATGAATTGCAAAAAATTGAGGGCCTACAAAGAACCTTTACCTCGTATATTAAACAACCTGATGGTCAACAGGTGAGTAAAAACAAATTAAACTACTGGGATAGGCTCAGAGGTCGCAACCTTTATTCCACAGAAAGAAGGTTTGAGAGATACATTCTAATCTACACCTGGAAAATCCTAGAAGGGCTTTTAGTTGCCCCCAATACTGAACCAATTGTGCCCACCTTAATTAACAAGAACTGGCAGAATGTGTCAAAAATATCACCTCCCACCAAACAGTCTGAGAAGGATTCAAACCCTTCAATATAATAGTATCTCTAGGCAGGGTTCTCGCCTGTTTAACTCCTTGCCTCAATACTTTAGAGATATAAGTGCAGTCCCAGTAGATACTTTTAAAAAACACTTGGACATGTTTTTAGCCAACATACCCGACCAACCCACAGTGCCAGGGTAGTCCTCTGCCAGACCAGCCCCCACAAATTCAATAGGGGACCAAATCGTATGGCAGGAGCAAGAGAAAAGAAGGGTGGCGACCCCGTCGTGGCCCCGCCTCAAGGTAAATCTGTTTGCAAGGAATACATGTGTCTGTTTATGAAATCTGTTGAGTGATTCTTCTTCCAAAGAAGAATTGGATGCTTGGAGTTGCATGTATATATTTATACTGTATGTATGTGTGTAAATGTACAAGGGTAATTCAATAAGTATCCGCACTTTTTATTTTCACAATTTTATTTTTACATCTGATAGATTATAAACACATCACTTCTCAACATAGTCTCCCTGTTTCTCAATACACTTACAGTAGTCCAGCGATCTACAAGCTTCCTAATGCCATCACAAAAGAATGTTTTTGGCTGTGTGCGTAGCCAGTCATGCACCGCCTCCTTCATCATCGCCAGTTGACAGAAGAGCACAAACGTAATCGTATGGACATCTGCTCTCGTCTTTTGGCGCGGTATCATAATGAAGGTGAAAACTTTTTGGAGCGCATTATCGTTGGAGATGAAACCTGGATCCACTACTATGAACCAGAAAGCAAACGACAGAGCATGCAATGGAAGCATCCAACATCTCCCGTTGCAAGGAAGTTCAAAGCGCAACCGTCAGCAGGTAAAGTTATGCTAACACTGTCGTGGGATTAAAACTGATTTTTCGAGTGGTTAATAGGTATTGTACCTATGTGCCTCTCAGAAACCAACCGCTAAGTTCACCTCAGCATAGAATTTAGACGAATTACAGGAGGGGTGCGGGGAAGAAGTTCCCCCATCCCCTACCGATGTTGGAGGTGGAGTTTTGACACGTGACCGACCGATTTACCTCGGGGAACGGCCTGTGATTCCAGTATCGGGCTAATGATTGTGGAAAAACCTTTCCATTGATCTTTTATCCTATGGATTGGCACGCAGGAGAGTCCACACCTCCAGCGGCTATAGCGTCCCCCGGGTCGCAGGTTCGGTAAGAAGTTGAAATGTGGGCCGGGACACACCTAGATTTTTCCAGACGAGGCATGTAGCCGCGTGTCGCCGTTTAATTAAGTCTTAGTTTCCCGGGTTCCTACGTTAGTTTGGACGTGTCGAAACGCACCTATGGAGTAGGAGGACCGAAGGCTTTCCCGCCCGGCCCCGTGCTCCTCGATGACCTATGCGTTGACTTATAAGTAGCGCCGATAGGCCTTATAATTCGGCCAAAGATTTTCCATCAATGTCGTAACTAACGCCTAGTCACGCGGGAGACGCCTCCTCCCCGGTGCCTACGGCGGCCCCTAAGGGGTACGTTCGGCAATAAGTGCAAGAATGAAGGTCGCAGATTGGGCTCTAAAGGCGCCGTAATCTTGTGAGTTTCAATAAGTAGGTAACATCTTGCAAGGGGTGAGATTGTGAGTTTTAGACCCGCGCTTCTCACGAATCTACCAGCTGAATTGATCCCCGTAGCAATGTGAGCCAGGAGTCTGCCTAATCGAATTCTCACAACTTACCCTATTGGGTGTTGTCGACCCGTTTTTGGATACACGAGGCCCTATCCTTGAATATTATCTAGACTCATTCTAGAGTGTGGAACTACAATAACAAGTGCATCGTATTCTGACATGCTTCGGAATGAGTTAAAGCAAGCAATTCGCACAAAACGGAGAGGGAGATTGTGGGAAGGTGTTATTCTGTTACACGACAATGCGCGCCCTCATACCGCTGCACAGACTAGAAAATGCCTTCAAGAACTTAAACTTGAAATTCTCGACCATCCAGCCTACAGTCCAGACCTGGCACCTTCGGAATTTTACCTCTTTGGACCACTAAAAGACGCTTTGAGAGGTCAGCGATTCCAAGGCGATGATGACCTGAAGGAGGCGGTGCATGACTGACTACGCATACAGCCAGAAACATTCTTTTGTGATGGCATTAAGAAGCTTGTAGATCGCTGGACTAAGTGTATTGAGAAACAGGGAGACTATGTTGAGAAGTGATGTGTTTATAATCTATCAGATGTGAAAATAAAATTGTGAAACTAAAAAGCGCGGATACTTATTGAATTACCCTCGTATATTTTATTGTAGGGTTTTATTTTTGAGTTTTGTGTTAGGTTAACCAATTTGGCTGAGCAAAGATCCTCATATGTTGCATTTGAGACCCTTATATCAAGCCTTGTCTGTTTTATGCCTATGTCAAATAGGACTTAGAATAGGTTGCGCCTATATGTCAAATGGGACTTAGAATAGGTTGCGCCTATATGTCAAATGGGGCTTAGAATAGGTTGCGCCTATATGTCAAATAGGACTTAGAATAGGTTGCGCCTATATTTCAAATAGGACTTAGAATGTGGTACGCCTATATGTGAAATAAGACTTAGAATGTGTTACGCCTATATGTCAAATAGGACTTAGAATGTATGTGTTAGGTGGGTGTAGGTTTGAGTTCGTGCAATTGCTTTAGGTCTGTGTGATGTTAAAGTTCTGAGTTTAATTTTGTGAGGTTAAAGTTCTGAGTTTAATTTTGTGATGTTAAAGTTCTGAGTTGAATTTTGTGATGTTAAAGTTCGGAGTTTAATTTTGTGATGTCAATGAGTCTTATGAGTAAGTTAAATTGCTGAAATAAATTTTATAACTTATACCACAGGTTGAATTAAAATTTTAGTGTTTTTAGTTAGGATAGGCCTTGAGTGTAAAGAGTAGGGCCTATTTTGTGGAGTAGGCTTCTTGTATATTTAAATTGCACATGGTAGTGTTTGAAGTAGGCCTTTAGTCTACGAGTATATTAGGCATATTAGGTAATGTAAAGTGGGCCTACTGAATAGGCTTAGGTTGAAATTCGGCCTAATTTTTATAGGACCTAAAATGAGTTAAGCCTGTTAAATAAGCAAGGCTTTGTTTACGGTTAGTGTAAAGGTAAAGGGATCGGTTCCCCATGGACGGGCCACCTTATAAAAAAACTATAGGGGCTTATGATTGAAATTGGCTTCAACCTTCGCCGATCGGAAATTTGCCTTCGGTATTTTAGCGCTGCCTAATGGTAAAGAAAGAGACTGCCTTACCTTATTATTTCGTTGAGCCTCGCTTCTGTTCGTAGGACGCGACGATGTTTTTCGATGTAGGGCCGCGGTACGATGGAGTTACATAACGAGTTCATTTGATGTAATTAATATAATATAGCAATCACTATATTTAAATTCCTGAAGGTATAGGCCTATCCTTTTGCGTTATTAGGTTTATATCACATGTTATTCACTCAGAACTTATAGGAAGATAAAGTACATCTTCCTTGCTTAAAAGCAGGACTTAACATCAGCAAGCTCCGAGCGAACCGCTAATATAATATCGTTCACTTAGGAATCTACTGATTTTACAAAGTTCGTTGACTCTTCCCTTGATGTAATTTTCATGAGTCAACAATGGAAAATGTTGAATACAAAATAATAAATTTGGTTTTCTTGTTGTCATGCAGGCCCAATGCCTACATATGGGGTTCTATGTATGTATGACAATTATTTTCATTCCCAACAGGCTATGTCGCCAATCCCGAGGCAATTCTGTAGATATTTAATTCAATTAATTAATAATTTATATTTAATTAAGAAGTAAAGGTACCACATACAATACCATGTTGTAAGCATGTATATTATAGGGTGGATCGATTTTACATTGTTTTCGATTTCCATATTCTAATAGAGACAAAAACTTGCGCATGCATGAGAAAATAGCCTCTGCAAAATCTTAGCTTAATAGGTAATCATCTTCTGCCCCCGGCAGAGCGATGAAAATCATATTTTATTAGTCAAAAATGTATTTTCTTATAATTTTTAAAATATTTCAATATGCATCAAAATTATTCCTAATAACTATAAAGTCGATGAAAAAGACCTCATATGATCGTTTTTCCAAGCGCGTTGTCCTACGTTAATATCTTTTGCCCCCGGCAACAACGTCAAATGTTGAAAAAATAGGTAATTTATATACATATTTTCAGATCGGCTCTTTGTCTTAAATAATGCATTTATATATTTCCCATAGCATTTATATCGTTGCTTAGGCATGAAATAACACACACGCATATTGAAATATTTTAAAAATTATAAGAAAAATACGTTTTTGACTACTAAAATATGATTTTCATCGCTCTGCCGGGGGCAGAAGATGATTACCTATTAAGCTAAGATTTTGCAGAGGCTATTTTCTCATGCATGCGCAAGTTTTTGTCTCTATTAGAATATGGAAATCGAAAAAAATGTAAAATCGATCCACCCTAATGTATAAGTTTTCCATAAAAGTGTTTGTTTGTTTGTTAGTATCTCCTGACATGCAGTAAAACGTGTATGCCTGACATGCAGTAAAACGTGAATGCGCAGGGCTAAAACTAACACGGCGAGACTGAGATTGAGGAACTTGATGTGATCCTGGCTTGGGATCAGTGAACCCAAGGAATGAATTCTTCAAAGCACTCAATGCATCATTCGTTAGATCTAAAGACTGTTGTACAAGTCTCAATGATTGCCGCGCCAATTTTAATTCATCTAATGGAGCATCTTCCTCAAGTCTGTCCATGTGTTCATGTGAGTCAGTCAAATTACCCTGGACTTCAGTTTCCACAAACTCATTTTCAGAAGCAGCACACCACAACTGATTTTCATGTAGTGGAGATCTGATTCGGGGACTCATGAGGTAAGACTCATTAATGGGAGTACTGGAGAAAATCGGTTCTAATGACCCTGTCAAAATCAAAGAGTTCTCATATCCAAGTGAAGGTATGTCATTACCTTCTGACTTCTGCATAGTTCGAAAGGCTTGCTCTGCCACTGGATGAGCCTCTGCTTGAATATCCTTAGCTGGTGTACGAACATCTGTCTCACCCAACTGCTGAGTTGGTGGAGGTATATCTTCACAGTTTAGCTCCACTTGCAGAAATCCTTCCATTCCAGCCGTTGCCTCAGAACTAAAATTACTGGGCTCATCATACTCCCAACATTCTTCCAAAGGATCTCTCCAGGTAATACTTTGTCGTGCATTCAGTAGTGTATTCAACTGGTGATATTTTTCCGAAGAAGAGATTTCCTCATCTGTATCTGAACCACTGATTCCATCACTGGGGTTCCCCATAACAGCGACCGCGGATTCTGCTTCAGCGGCACCAAAGCCTTCAAAAGAATATTCAGAGCCATCGTCTGACTCATCCTTAGGCCAGGCAAAGGGTATGCTTCTCAGTGCAATTGATGGTAAGTCTGGGAACCGGGTCTCAGGTATCTCAGGTGCTTTCTGCAATTCCTGTTCTCTTCTATGCTTCTATAGATATTTCGGGGGTTCATGGCAGGCCTTCAAATGGGTATGATGTACTTTTATAACTCGGGGGGAGGGGAGGGGCCTCAACAGTTGACGTAGTCAATTCATAGGATACTCCATTACTTTGTACTTGTTAGAAAATCTAGAAGAGGAAGAGTCATTGTTGTCCCAAGGCGATATGATGACTAAGCTGATTGATGCAGCATTGCTTGTATATATTAAGTTAAGGTGTATATATATCCATCTCGTAATTGTAAGGTTAGTGAAAAATTCACTTAATTTAGAGCTAGCATTTTTGGGCTCTTGTGGCATAACTGTTTGGGCACTCTTGTGGCATCATTTTTTTGGGGCACTGGCGCGTCCTTTCTACTCGTTTGTTGAATGCGGCACTTACAGGGCGTGGTCTTACAGAGAGCTCTCTTGCAATTCAGTTTGGTTGTTTAGATACAATATTGTTGCATCGTGCAATGGTGCAGGTTGTGTTGTTGCAAGGTTTAGAAAGAAGACCATGAATAGTGCCCCTTTTGGTTTTTCTTAATTTTATGCAACTGAGGCCTAAAGTAGGCCCACATCGAGTCAGTAACCCTGAGGTAGGACCTAATAGGACCCCCAAGTCCGTAAGTTTGTTTTCGTCTAGCTTAACTTAGGCTATAAGTTAAAGTAGCCTCTCAGAACTTGGCCGTTCAAAGCTCAGCTGGGATTCTGAACCCAATCAAAATAACAGTACTTGACTAACCTTGTAAGGACCAGTATACTTGGGGGAGAATTTACGCAAGGCACTCCGGTCACTGGTAATGATCTTCTTAACTACTTTCTGGCCAACCTCGAAAGGTTGGTGGGGGGAGAGATAACTACATGGTTGGGGGTTGCGGGGGAGATAACTACAGTAGCAATATTCTGGCGACTTTGTTCCAAGAGACAGTCAGCTGGGGTTGTTTTTATTTCAGAATGGAAGGTATTGTTGTAGGTAATCACAGCCGTTACTAGATTTGTATCCCATTCCACTCCAGATTGTCCCAAGCTTCTCAAGGATTCTCCAATTGTTCTATTTAACATTCAACATCACCATTGCTAGCAGGCTTAAGTGGACTAGAATAGACATGCATAATCACATAGCGATCAAGGAACTCCTGGAACTCCTCTGAACGGAATTCAGGCCCATTATCTGTAAGGAGCCTCAGAGGAATCCGTAACAAGTTGGGGAAAATATCATGCTCTATCAACTGGATAATGGTAGAAGACCTTTTTGTTCTTAATGGGAGCGCCACAACCCACTTGCTAAAATGGTCAACCATCACCAGACAACCACCAGAAAAACCACAATATCTCCAGCCACTAGTTCAAAAGGATGTTCAGTTTTTATCTTCAAGGTTGATGGGATGATAGGCTGACTAGCTACTTTATACAACTGACAGGTATCACAGGTAATGCATATATCACTAGCTGCTTTATACAAATCTGGGTGCCATACAAACAATCACAAAGCTTCCACCAACTAATTACGCCCAATATGTGCCATTTCAGTGTGGAAACTGAGGGCCATATCCACGAGCAATGTGAAAGGCATTATACAGCTAATACATCCAGTCCTACTTTGATGTACTATCACCCCACTCCTTAACTGTAATTCCCTCCAGTTCAGCTTAAACTGCTTCAAGGCAGGTTTGCCCTCTGGTAGGGATTTTGACTGTGCCAATAGTCTATATACCTGTCGCAATAATCGGTTCCGCTTTTGCATTAGAATCACAGATTCTAAGTCAAGCAATTCTCGGTTCACTATCCACTTCTTGCCTTCCTTGAATACTGTACACAACTCTTGCTCCTCTACTTCGGTGTCTGGTACCTCTTCCTCCATGCACGCTGACTCATCTAGCGCCTCTACTTCTAAACAATCCACTAACTCTGGGTCTCCATATGACCATTCAGCTACATCAAACTTCATTTCAATGTCAGCCATAATTAGATAATTTGAACCTAACAAGAAACAGTATGGGAGACTATTCTCTGGGGTTATTGCAAAGGGTAGTTGAATCTTTTCATCTCTACCTTGAATAGTCAATTTTACCAGTCATAAACAGGGTACTAATTTCACACCAATCCCGGTCGAGATTATCTGGCAAGACTGTACTGATATGATCCAGTGGCTGCTCGTGACTAAAAATTCTAGGGGTGCTGTCTCTAAGAATGGGTTGAAATAATTACTGAAATAAAAGGATGAGCATTGAGCAATGAATAAAATTTCAAAAGTTATTGAAAAAGTTATTCAGTGAGCTCATCCTTATATTGTTCTTGATTATTTCAATTGTAAATAAAAAATTTAGGGGTACTGCAGTTCCGCAGTGCCTACCGACGAGCCGCCACTGCTGATATTTCTTCCTCTTCACTCACTTTTAAACCCTTCACCACTGACTCGGATACTAAGCTAATCTCTGTTCCTGAATCCAACATAGCACAGTAATTGACTGCGACCAACTGTACCCAAGTCCAAGCAACCGGTCCTCCCTGGTGTCCACAGGTGACCATCTCATTCCTGGCTTCCAGATCTAGATTCTGCAATAGCAAATTCCCTTCACACTGTTCTATATGACTTCTTTCTACTACCTCATGGCCTATTTCCTGCTCCATACTGTGCACCTGTTCCACCATCACTTCTGCTGGCTCAGCAAACCACTTCTGTTCTATTAGTGAATTGTAGTGTACTCCAGAGATACACTGCAAATGGACCCTTCTTTCCGGAGTACCAGGAATAGTTACATCAATAACATACTGTTAAAAAAAGTGGTTAGAAATAACCGCATATATTTCCACATAAACTATAAACAAAATAAATATAGAATAAAAATAACAACCCTCGTTTCTAACCAACTAGTGAAGTGGAATTTCCCTAATTAACAAAAATAAGAAAGAAAAAAAGTTTCCGAGATAAAGAAAAAAAGAGAGCTTTGTCCATTCTTGAAAAATTTTGACTGCATGAAGCGGGCTAGTTTTTAAAAAAAGTAAAATTCTCGTGGTTCCCCAACTAACCGGGCAACTTAAAGTCAACCTTTAAACCTCACAACCTTTAAATCTTATCCTTAATAACCACTGCAATTAAACAAGAACCCTGTTTAACTAAATCGAGGCCTATCAGAACTAGGTATAAGTAAGTTAATTAAAGAAAATAACTAAGGTAAGAGAAAAACTAGGTACCTAGAAGAAACTCGAACCGGGCTACAACTGCCCTAACTCAATAATTAAATGGCTGTTATAGCCCCTATTAAAACCTAAAGGCAATATAGCCCTAACTTAACTTGAGTAAAACCTTCAAAACCTTAAACCTTAAACTTTTAAAAACAAAAACTTAAGGGCAATACAGCCCTAGCCTAACTTAACCTGCAAAACCTAGGTCTGGGAAATAGCCCCTACAAATAAATAACCTAGCAGTGTGTTAAATAATAACTTAAAACTTAACAAATAAAATTCAAACCTGGAAACTAAATGAAACTTATGGATTAGTTAGAAACAGAAAGGGTAACGTTCAACTGGCAACTTCATTTTTGGTAAGTCTAAATTAATTTTAATGAATTTAGCTTCACCATAGTTAGTAATCTGGCTGCTGACCAAATTTTAACCTGAAAACCACTGCAACATACAGTGAAAAAGTCTGTAGCTATGTTGACAGTGTAAATAAGCCATTATTATTTCTATAATTACTGTGTCTATTTAAAGTAAACTTAACCTTAATATTACACCTAAATAAAAATAATCTCTCTCAAGCTAAATAATAAATTCTTCAATAAATTTTTCAATATGGCGCCCCCGGGCGGGTAGTCGAGAAGTTAGTTACCCTTTTTTGTTTTATTTCTGATACAATAGTTTTAAATCCAGTGAATTAAATTTTTTACATAATCTGAAAATTTTATAAATATCATTGATAATATCATTTATAATATTAAACCTAAAAAATGGATAATGAAACTGAAGCCACTCCAGGAAAAAGTATGGAGACATGGTTGGGAAGTGATGTGGAAGCACTTGAAACTAGTAAATTGGTAAAAAGGAGGGGAGCAATCAGAACCTCAGCTACTAAACTTTTAGCTACAATCAAAGAGAGATTGGATGATTGGACTGAGGAACAAAAAAATTTATATGCTCAGCTTTTGTCCTCACAACTGGACAAGTTACAAAATTTAGATGAGGAAATCCTTAGAATGTATGTTTGTTCCGAAGGCTTCTCAGAGGCTAAACAAGAAAAACTAGATGAAAAAAATAGTTATTACCACATTGAAATAGGTCAAATGATACAAGCATTAACAACTAAAACAGAAAATAATGCCGAAGCCAAACCTAAACCAAGAATAAGTACGTACTAAAATTCCTGAGCTTCAAATATTACCATTTGATGGAAATCCCTCTAAATTTCAAAACTTTAAGACCTCATACAGAAACATTTATGATAACATAGGTCTTTCCGAAGAAGAGAAATTTGCCTACCTAAAACAACATTTGAGTGGAAACCCTGCCATTCAAATAAACTGCATGCAGGAAAGTAAAACATCTTATGAAGAAGCATGGCAGCAGTTGGAGGGCTGTTATGCAACACCAGGCCAAATTAAATTCTCCATAATAAAATCACTTTTAACCAAATCCATAATAACCAAAAATTTTAAATCACTCCATGACTTTCAAGCAGATATGCACTCTACCATAAATTTAATGCAAACTCAAAAATTAGAATTAGAAGATATACTCTTGTATGTATATTATAATAAACTAAGTCAAGAAACTCAGGAGTTTTTAAGAACTTGTGGGTTTAAACTCTATGACCACTTTGATAGATTTAAAGAAGCCATTGCTGAAGCTACCAAAACCTTAGCTAATGTTAATTTTGATCTAAGTCAAAGTGAATTAACCACCTTAATACCTAAACAAAAAAGAAACTTCTCTCCAGAACCAGCCAGAAAACCATGGTATTCTGGCCAAACTACAGCTACTCTGGCAGTTTCCACCCAAAGACAATCCTCAAGAAGAGCTCAACATACTGACCAGAGAGAACTTTACTGCAAATTGTGTAAGAAAACCTCACACAGAATCTCAAAATGTGATTCTTTCCCTGAAAGTTGGGATAAACTGAAAAAACTTGCTAAATTAAATTATTGTACTAAATGTACCTCATCTAAACACCAAGCCAAAGAATGCCCCATTTCTTTCCAACCCTGTTCATTTTGTAGGTTTTCTAACCATTTATCCTTCCTTTGTACCAAACAAAAAGGAAAACCAGAGGAAGATAAGAAAACCAAAACCAGTACGGAAGTAGCTACCCAAAAAGAAAACTCAAAACAAGGGAAACAAGTTACTAACTTATTAAGTTTAAAAAACACTGATCAAGAAGTAGCATTAATTCCTTCCATGCAGATGAGAATAAGAAACTCAGAAAAATCAATTAAATGCAGAGCACTTTTGGATAATTGTAGTCAAGCCAGCTACATTACCAAGGAACTTGTGAAAAAATTAAATCTTCCAACTAAACACTACGAGGAATCCATAACCATAACAGGATTTATAGCCAACAAGAAACAACCAAATTATGAAGTAGCTATAATTAAATTGGAGGATTCTAGAAACCCTGGAAACTACCAAGAAATAGAAGCCATCATAATTGATGATATTAATATTAAATATGAAGTTCCGGGATTACTGAAACTTCAAACTTATTTAAAATCCTTAAATTATCAGCTTGCAGATCACTTTGAAGCTGATGAAGTGGCGACTTCATGTTAATTTTTGGGGCTGCAACCCACAAACTTTTTGCCCTCAGCACTCATCAGATTCATACTGCCTCTTGTTATAAATCTCCCTATGGAATACTTTTATTGGGTTTCCCTTCAGATTACTACCCTGAAAAAGAAAAAGAACCAATAAGAGATCAGATCAGCTTCTGTATTACCAACCCGCTACTTACTAGTACAACTTCTAATGAAGATCTAGAAAAAATTGAACACCAGATTGCACAATTTAGCAAACTAGAAAACTTGGGTATTTCTGGGGATGAACCATTTTCAAACAAAGAAAAAGATCTGATTGCAAACTTCGAAAAGGAAGTTAAAATAGAAGATGAAAGATTGTCTGTTAAGGTACCATGGAATGACCAAAAAGATAAAATTTCACCAAACTTTAACTATGCTATTAGCAGGTTAAAGTCCACTTGCAAAAAATTAAAAAAAGATAACTTAATGCAACCTTATTCAGACATCCTTGAACAACAATTCCAGGAAGGAATAATAGAAGAAGTAGCCCTAACAGAAAACTTAAAACAAGCAGGAAATTTTTTACCTCATTTTCCAGTAGTTCGCCCTGGAGTACAAACAACTAAAGTTAGGATTGTAGTAGATCCCTCGGGTAAAAGCAAACCAGAAGAAATAACAGTAAATGATGCTACTGAGGACTGCCCTTCACTCCTACCTCATTTAGCAAAATTGTGCATTAAATTAAGGCATGGTAAATATTTGATGATTGGAGACATTCAAAAAGCATATTTACAACTTAAATATCAAACAGAATTTGACTGCAATGCCCACAAAATTCTGTGGTTAAAAGATACCCAATTGGCTCCAAATGACGACAACCTGATCTGCTATAAATATAAAAGAGTTACCTTTGGCAACAAAAGCAGTCCATTTTTACTACAACAATCTCTCCAACACATTTTTAATGAACAACAAAACCAAGTGGCAGACTACCTAGCTAACCGCTTTTACATGGACAATGCTTTAATTAATGCCAACAATCTCTCAGAACTCAAAGACCTTTACAATTATAGTGTAAACACCTTAATTGAATATAATTTGAAGCTATATGAATGGGCCTCCAATCACTCAGAACTTCAAGGACTATTTGAAAAACATGACATAGCCTCCTCAGAAGATAAAGAAAATGTAAAACTATTAGGATATGGTTGGAACACAAATGCTGATACACTCCATCTAAAAACTGTAAACTTGAACTCAGAAGCCAAAACTAAAAGAGAAATACTAAGTTCTGTGCAATCATTGTTTGATCCAATTGGATTTGTTGCACCCTTAGTGTTTAAATTAAAACTCTTCATGCAGAAAGTAGTAGCTACCAAAAAAGATTGGGATGAATATCTAGAACCTGAAATGCTGCGTGAATGGAAAAAACTTTGTAAAGAAATAAACAAAGTGGAATTTCTGAATTTTCCTAGACAAACTTTTGAAAATCCCAAACCTCTCATGGAAAATCTTCAACTCCACATCTTTTGTGATGCCAGCCAAGAAGGTTATGCAGTAAGTTGCTATCTAGTTGGAAATGGAAAATCCGAACTAATTTACGCTAAATCAAGAGTCAACCCCAAATCAAAAAATTGGACCATTTGTAACTTGGAATTAATGGCAATCTGCCTAGGAACCAAAGTACTAGAATACCTTAAAGAAACCTACCTAGAAGAAAACTCAGAAAACCAAAAGTTCTTCAAAACAATAATTTGGACAGACTCACAGGTGGCTTTAAATTGGATTGCTCAAAAATCTCTAAAAATGAAATCCATCTTTGTAAAAAACAGAGTGAAAGACATTCAGGAAGCAACAAGAAACTTAAACCATCACCTGGAATTCAGACATGTAGCAGGAGAAGACAACCCAGCAGACCTACTCACCAGACCAATATCTTTCAAGAAATTTCAAAAACTTCTTCCCTTTTACCAACATGGTCCCACATTTTTGAGAAATGAAATTGAATGGCCAACCAACTTAATTTTTAACCCCCACCAAGAAACCTTACAGACAACAATAAATGTGTGTCAAACAACTTGTAAAGAAATAAATGAAAAAACTCCCTTGTTAAACATGGAAAGATTCTCTAACAGGAAAAAACTGGTCAGAATCACTGCCTATGTTCTACGGTTCATAGAAAACTTAAAGTACTTCCGCACTCACGAATATAACCCCAAATGTAACCTAACAATGGAAGAACAAATTGCTGTTTTGGAGAAAAATCATACAGCTTACAAAACTAAGGCCACAAATTACTGGCTAAAATTAGTCCAGCAACAACATTTCTCAAAAGAAAAAGAAATAATCAACAAACTAAATAAAGGAGAAAAAGTTGAGGACCTAACTAAGCTGCAAAAGAATCTAAAACTCTTCATTGACAAAGAAGGGTTAGTCAGAACAATGGGGAGATATAAATATGCAACCAACCTTAACTATTCTGCAGGTATCCTGTACTACTGCCTGAAAATTCTCATTTAACAACGTTAATCGTAACTGAATGTCATGCAAAAGCCAGTCATGCAACCTTAGCTACCACATGCAATTTCCTCAGACAGGAATTCTGGATCCCCAAAATAAGGCAAGTAGTTAAAAAGGTTCTGAAACAATGTCTGTTTTGCCAAAAATACTTTGCCATGGCTTATGAAGTGCCTACTACTGGACCTTAGTAACGGAACGTTTAAGCTATGAAAAACCCTTTGAAAAAACTGCCCTTGACTATGCTGGTCCAATTTCTGTCCAGGATGAGAATAACCAATTCATGAAAGTCTACTTATTATTGTTTACTTGCTGCGCCACCAGATTCACCAGCCTTCACATCTGCACTGACCTTTCTGCTAAAACCTTTTTAAGAGAACTTTACCATTTGTCCTTAAACTACTCCCTTCCAAAGGTTTTGATTTCAGACAATCAAGCCACCTTCAAAAGATCTGAAGATTACCTTAAACATTGGTTCCAAAATGTTCTTGTGTCTCAGTACCTCTCTGATCATGGTATCCAGTGGAAATTTACAGCAGCCTATTCACCCAGAACCTTAGGAATAGCTGAAAGAATGGTGGGTTTAGTCAAAAGAGCCCTCTATACCTCCCTAAAAGGAAGAAAAATCCCTTTAACTGAACTAAAAACAATTGTTCTTGAAATAATGAATACAATTAATTCAAGACCACTCACTTATGTTAATTCAAATGAAGATCCCTCCTCTGATCTACTAACTCCTTTCAAGTTGCTTTTTGGGTATGACAATACCAAATTCAACTTTTTAACCACTAATGATACCCAAGAAGCTGTTAATGAAGGTGATCAGGTGGATGCTGATTATATGACAGCAACAGAGGACAAAGAAAGAAAGAAAATACTGGATTACTTTCATAAGGGAGTTAAACAATCTCAAGAAATAAAAAAAGATGGCGATACGAATATTTGAGTAGTTTGGGAAAAAGAATACCAACAACACAAACAACCAGTAAGTAAAGAACCTAAAGTAGGAGAACTATGTCTCTTAGATGAAAATTCTATGAATCCCAAATACTTCTGGAAGATTGCTGTAATTGAAACATTACACCCAGATGAAGATGGCATAATCAGGCATGTAACTGTAAAAACACCCAATGGTCATCTCTCCAGAAGACACATATATCGGTTATACCCACTGGAAATAACTGATAAACCGAATATTGACCTGGAAGAACTGGAAAATTCTTCCACAGAATCAGGAACTGTAGATTCTCCTGACACTACTACTGCCGCTACTCAACCCCGACCACAAAGACAAGCTGCAGTTAGATTTCGGGAAGAACTGCAAAGGAAAATACAGAGTGGATCTTTGTGAAGACCACAAATTGAAAATTGTAAATAATTGTAAATAGCTATAACTTAGGACTAACGTTCTACAGAAAAGACGCTTTCATTTTCATATTTCACCTAAAAGGAACTTTTCTGTAGAGCATGTCATTTTCATCATCAAAAAATAAATAAATAAAATTTCCCAAGAATATAATTCTGGGTAAATTTTTTCCCCTTGGGGGGAATGTTAAAAAAAGTGGTTAGAAATAACCGCATATATTTCCAAATAAAATATAAACAAAATAAATATAGAATAAAAATAACAACCCTCGTTTCTAACCAACTAGTGAAGTTGGGTTTCCCTAATTAACAAAAAGAAGAAAGAAAAAAAGTTTCCGAGATAAAGAAAAAGAGCTTTGTCCATTCTTGAAAAATTTTGACTGCATGAAGCGGGCTAGTTTTTTAAAAAGTAAAATTCTCGTGGTTCCCCAACTAACCGGGCAACTTAAAGTCAACCTTTAAACCTCACAACCTTTAAATCTTATCCTTAATAACCACTGCAATTAAACAAAAACCCTGTTTAACTAAATAGAGGCCTATCAGAACTAGGTATAAGTAAGTTAATTAAAGAAAATAACTAAGGTAAGAGAAAAACTAGGTACCTAGAAGAAACTCGAACCGGGCTACAACTGCCCTAACTCAATAATTAAATGGCTGTTATAGCCCCTATTAAAACCTAAAGGCAATATAGCCCTAACTTAACTTGAGTAAAACCTTCAAAACCTTAAACCTTTAAAAACAAAAACTTAAGGGCAATACAGCCCTAGCCTAACTTAACCTGCAAAACCTAGGTCTGGGAAATAGCCCCTACAAATAAATAACCTAGCAGTGTGTTAAATAATAACTTAAAACTTAACAAATAAAATTCAAACCTGGAAACTAAATGAAACTTATGGATTAGTTAGAAACAGAAAGGGTAACGTTTAACTGGCAACTTCATTTTTGGTAAGTCTAAATTAATTTTAATGAATTTAGCTTCACCACAGTTAGTAATCTGGCTGCTGACCAAATTTTAACCTGAAAACCACTGCAACCTACAGTGAAAAAGTCTGTAGCTATGTTGACAGTGTCTAAATAGACCATTATTATTTCTATAATTACTGTGTCTATTTAAAGTAAACTTAACCTTAATATTACACCTAAATAAAAATAATCTCTCTCAAGCTAAATAATAAATTCTTCAATAAATTTTTCAATAACAACGGGCTTTACCCATAGTGAACCAAAACCCTCAAGGAATAACAATTGCTTGCAGCCAACAATACCTCTGGAGTAACCAATACTCCAGGTTGTCTCATCATTTTTAGGTCTTTTATGCGGCGGGCATTATTTGAAAGGTGATACCTCTTGGGAGAGGTAATAAACTCATTCATCAGTTCTCTCCGTAATTCCAATGGGTGTTGTGGAGGATTCCAAGGTGGGCCATGCTCGTAATAATGATCCTGCAACACTTGTACTAAGCTAATAAACAATGAATCACCACCTCCATCAACTTTCATGAGTAGTCGCAGTCCAGGTGGTAAGCGATTAGTGAGGTGTCCTATCTTCTCCAGTTGGTCACTCCCAGCAGGTGTTATTCATGACAATGCGTCTGCAGCTCCATTCTCAGTCCCGGGGCGATATCGAATTTCAAACTCAAAGTCCGCAAGACCTCCATAAGTTCGTGCTAATTTACTCTCAACGACCTTCATGTTGCACAGGTATTCCAATGGTCAATGGTCTGTATACAGTACAAAAGGCACACCATATAAAAATGGGCGAAATGCCTTTACATTCCATCTTAGGGCTGCCAACTCCAGTTTTAGAACCGAGTACACTCTCTGGGCATTTGAAAAGGTCAATGACACATAGGCAATCACCTTAAAATCATCATTCTGTCGTTTCCTAGACAAGCACCAGCACCAACCCATGAAGCATCCACATACAGTTCCAATTTCTCAGCTTCAGGTCTATAATGTGGATATGACAGTTGTACTTTATTGACCAAAGCTTCTTTCAATGCCATAAAAGCCTTGCCCATCTCTGGTGTCCACTTCAGTCTCTCTCTCGATCTACCTCCAGTTAAACGAGACAAAGGACTTGTTATCACTGAACAATCTGGTACAAACTTTCTCTGAAAGTTCACTAAACCCAAAAATTCCCTCATCTGTCGAACAGTTTCTGGTTTTGGAAACTCTTGCACCTTCTGCATATATTCTGGGGACTTCCGCAGACCTTCTCTTCCAACCAGGTGTCCCGAAAATGCAACCTCAGGTTGGAACCACTGGCATTTCACAGGTTTGATCTTTATGCCGGATTCCTCCAGAGTATACAGAACTTTATCTACCAGCTGAAGATGTTCTTCGAATGATTTTCCTATTATTAGAATATCATCCATGTAGATGATAACTCTACTTCTCGGAAAACCATGTAATACTTCTTGTACCATCCGTTGGAAACTAGCGGCAGCGCCGGCCTTAGGATATTTCGGGCCCTGTGCAGAGTATACTGTACGGGCCCCCCATGACACAAGTCAAATTGTTTTTCATTGCTAATCATTTTATTTTAGTAGATTGTTAACAAGTACAACAAGTAAAATTTAACTATACAAGTGCACCTGTAACAGAATACCAACAGACCAACAGCCTTTACTATTACTACTACTTATTACTTTATTATCATCAAATATTTAAACTATCATAAGAGGTTTCAACCAGCGCCGGCCTTAGGATATTTAATTAGGAATAGGATAATTCAATTTAATTAGGATAAAAAATAAATTACATTAATTTACACCAATTTTGGCACTCTGACGTCGATGGTAAATTTCTGTGAAATTTTCGGGCCCCCCTAAGTTGCGGGCCCTGTGCGACCGCACGGTTCGCACACCCCTAAGGCCGGCACTGCTAGCGGGAGCATTCTTTAATCCTGTAATAACTTGGGGTTAGTGACCCCGCTAAGTCACTAGGTTTCTAAACAACAACAAAGGCACTTACCGGTGTTTTGATTTAGATTTTCTTTAGGGCCTACCATAGATTTCCAGCGTCCCACAAAGCAGCCTACCTAAACTTTCTAACTTTACTAATTTAGAAGCTATAGACATTACTCCTAACTGATATAATTATTAGACAACTTTCTACTCCATTTTGTCACTTTAAAAACATCACCAAATTAAACTTAGCACCAACAATTTAGTCAGATGTAAATAATCATGCTGTTAGTTCAGCGCAAACAAACGAACAGACCGCGTTCCGCTGTTTATTCTTTTGTGTTGCCGTTCAGCTTTCTTTTAGTGACTTTTCCCTTTGGTGACTTTTAGACTATATACATATTTACAGTTATACACACACACACACGTCACCTCACTCCTCTCCTACAAGTTTAGTCTGTCGGGGGGGGGGGATGAGGATCCTAGGCGACCTGCGGAGCGTGTTTGATGTAGTAGGAATAGGTGCAACCTGCATAGGCGAGCGAATTGAACCATTTTCCAGAGGATCGGTTCTCTCTTCCGGAAGGCTCTGGTCATCCTGCAATTGACGTTCCCATATCTGGTCCTGATGGCGTTTAATAGAACGACCATCTTCTAGTTGGCACTTGAAGGAAACAGGGCCCGTTCCCCTTGCACCGTTGCAGGAACCCATTTTTGCCCAGCCCCATAGTTGCGAATCATAACTGGATCATTAGGTTACGTCTCTATAACTCTCCTTTTTTTAGTGTCGTGGTACAACTTCTGTTTTTCCTGATGGCGTATAACTCGTTGTTGTAACGTTTCGTTTGGATGTAACAGATCGAAAACTGAACGAATTCCCCGGCCAATCATAGGTTTAGAATGAGACACCCCGTCGTTGTGTGAGGTGTTAGTCGATATTTAAACAAAAATTTATCCACAACCACTTGCATTTCCTCTCCATGAGAATGACGCAAGGCTGACTTGAAAGTACGGACCATGTTTTCCGCGAGACCGTTAGTAGACGGGTGAAAAACATTAGACCAGACATGTCTAATGCCATTTAGGTGGACAAAAGAACGAATTTCCTCACTGGTAAAACTAGTACCATTGTCGGAAACCAGAACTACGGGTAAACCCCATCGAGCGAAACACGAACGGAGTAAGCGAATAGTAACACTTGAAGTCGAGTGGTTGGAAAAATTTCCACCCACTTAGAGTAGGAGGCTTCCACAATGACTAGGAAATAGATATTATTTATAGGACCTGCATAGTCAACATGGATCCTATGCCAAGGTATAGTAGGCCATTCTCACGGATGAAGTGGACTTTTCCTTGGGAGATCTCTGTTCTATAGGCAGTTTTGACAGGAACGAACTAATGATTCGAGTTCTCCACCTAAACCGGGCCACCAGAAATAAGCTTTCGCCAGCTCTTTCATTTTTGTTGCATCCATGTTTTCAGCGTGAAGTTCCTTCACTAAATTCGACCTGTCTTCATTCGGAATTATCACTCTGTGACCCCGTAAGAGACAGCCATTTTGGATCGAGAGTCCAGACTGACGTTGATAAAAAAGGCTGTAATTCACTCTCAACCTTAGTAGGCCAACCAACTGAGCAGTAATGGATGACCCTAGACAGAATAGGGTCTGATTTTGTCCACTGCTCTATCTGTACTGCAGTTACTGGAGTGGATTCCAAAAACTCCACCAAGTGAACTCATTCTGTAGGTATAGGTACGCATTTATTTGGATTTTTGAAAGGCAACCTACTTAGAGCATCAGCCGTACCTAGAAGTTTGCCTGACCGATGGACTAAGTCAAATTTATCGGCTTGTAGAATAAGTGCCCATCGTTGAAACCTACCTGAGACCATAACTGGAATAATTTTATTAGATGAAAATAAACCTAAAAGAGGCTTATGGTCAGTAATTACTAATTAGTTTGCATTCATGACCCCATAGAGAGAAATTAATTTTTTTTACTGCAAATACTAAGGCTAAGGCTTCACGTTCAAGTTGTGCATATCGCCTTTCAGTCTCAGTTAGTGTTCTAGAAGCAAAACAGATATGCCTATCTACACCATCAATGTGGTGAGATAACACTGCCCCAATTCCATAAGAACTGCTATCTGCTGAAATTATGAGAGGAAGTTTAGGATCATAATGCACTAGGAGAGTGGAATTTAGTAGTACGTCCTTGGAAGCATCATATGCTTCCTTTTGGGTTTTCTCCCATTTCCACTGTTTCCCAGATCGTAATAACTTATTTAGGGGTTCAAGGAAAGTCGATGCATTAAGCAAAAATTTCCTATAAAAATTTAGGAGACCTAAATAAATTTGTAACTGTGTGATGTTTTGTGGAGGTAGTGCATTTCTTATTGCTTCTAGTTTATCCACCGTTGGATGAATGCCTGAGGCATCTATGCGGAACCCTAAATATGAAACCTCATTAGTGACCCAAGAACACTTTTCTTTCTTTAGCTTGAGTCCGGCATCCTGGAGTCTTTTTAGAACTGTGGTTAATCTAGTTAGGTGTTCTTTTTCAGATGAACCTGAAATGAGGACATCATCTACAAAACAAAGTACATCCGGAATGTGACCTAGAACTTGGTCCATTGTCCTTTGAAAAATACCCGGAGCCGATGCTATTCCATAGCATAGCCTATTGTACCTATATTAACAGTGGCGTACCCAGAAATTTGCTAAGGCGGGGGCGAACTTGGAACTAATCGTAGAAGTATAATTGAAATAGAGATAAATAATTTTTATGTACGTTCATGATGAGCTTATCGTTCAGTTAGAGATGATTAACTAGCTACTGCTAAGATACATTATGGATAAAAATATAAAAATTATATTATAAAAATATAAAAATTATGATAAAAATCTGATTAGTAACATAATATTCAATGCAAACCGCAATTAGGATACTTAGATTTGTACTAACATAAAAATAAAAAAGTGCTAATTTCGAGATTAAGCATTTCTTTGGACTGTTACCTTTATAAAAGAAAATTATTCTCAGGGCTGGATTAAGAGTTTTCGGGATCCTAAGCCATTTTAGATTTTTAGTAGTAGGGGAGGCAAGAGCTAGCGCCGAAGGCTCGAAATTTTTTCACTTTCATTCTCATCCTGTTGTAACCTAGCAATTTTACTGGGATTAACAGTACTTTGATCATCATGCTCTGCAGAACCACTGTCAGTTTGGACATTTTTTCTTTTGAAAAATTTATAAAGGCCCATTATCTTTAGTCCTGTGACACTGCAAATAGTAGGCCTACTCGACAAAGTTATAAATAGAAATAGGAATTATTACGAACCATAACATTAAAGTCCATTATAATGAAATAAAAAATCCAAACAAAATCCATACAAAATTTTGTGTGTGCAATACAATGTGAAAAATTGTAAATTAAATGAAACTTTGAAACAAAATTTTAAAATGTGTAAAAAAACTGAATACCAAATTTTACAAATAACATACTTAATGTTTCATTTCATTTATTAGTTACATGTTTGAGACCAAGCGGCCTTCACACATGATCACACACAAACATTCATACACACAAAGTTTTAATCAATACTTAAAATTACCAAAATTTAGAAAGTGCACAAACTAAATATTTAAATGAATGTAAACAAAAATTGATAAACTACGGTTGCCAGGTGCCATGAAAAATGACGCAATACTCATGAAACACAAAATCGCTAGAAAGCGAGCTAACATTTTTCGATTGGCGCATGAAATTAAATACGTAAAATATTTAATTGAATATGTAAATTAAATACGTAAACATAATCAAAATAATAATTAATAATAAAATAATAAAAATAATAATGAAATTAAATATGTAAAATATTTAATTGAATATGTAAATTAAATACATAAAAATAATCAAAATAATAATTTATTAGCTCAAGGGGGCGATCGCCCCTGTCGCCCTCCCTTTCGGTACGCCTCTGCAATATATAGGCCTCGGTGCATATTTATGATACTTAGCTCTTTAGAATTTTCATCTAATCTTAGTTGAGCAGAGACTTTGGACATATCTAGTTTTGTGAAATATTTACCCCCAGCAAGAGAGCTAAACAAATCATCAGACTTGGGTATAGGGTAGCAATCTTGAAGAACTGCTCTATTTGCTGTTAAATGGTCAGGTTTTAGTACAGGAACTACCGGGGAGGCCACTTAGCGATAATTTTATCTTTGAGCAGCCTGTCAATTTCGAAATCTACTTTCTCCCGCAGTGCATGTGCAATTGAATGAGCCTTACAAAATTTTCGGGTTACATTAGGATCTACCTCTATACAGACCTGATGGCCTTTTGGTTTGCCTACTTCAGGCCCAAAAAGAGAAGAAAACTCCATTAACAATGAGTCTATGTCAGAGGGATATGCGAGTGTATGCACATCTACCTGACCCTTTGGCAAAATTTTGTCAATAGGCATTTTCAAAGCATCAATCCAATCACGGCCTAGTAGAGTAGGCCCTTGCTCATCCACCACCAAAAGAGTTAAGGGATGAGACAAAGTTTTCTTTTGAGTGTAACTGTGATGGATGCTTCTCCACAAATAGGTATTTGTATGTCCCCATATTTTTTTAGTATTGTTTTAGATGCATGTAGTTTAGGTGTCTTTTTGAAAGTTTTGTCAAAAACTGTTTTGGACATGACAGTTCGGGCAGCACCTGTATCTAGTTCTAGGGGAACTGTAATTCTATTTAGGCCTACTTCTACAATATTATCACCACTTTGCTGCTCATAAAATAGGTACTCCACTGCAATGTTCGAAGTATTTCCATTTTGAGGATTACCACTAGAAATGTTATAATTAGAATTTTCACCCCTTGTTTTCTTTGAAAAACAAACTTTAGCTATGTGGTTTATTTTACTACAGTTTCGGCAAACTGCTTTTTTAAAAGGACACTCCTTCCTGCAATGGTGTTTTCCACACCCAGTACATGGCTTGGAGGGCTTTTCCTCCTGTTTAGCGTTCGAATTAGTAGGTTTAGTCGTATTTGTTGCATACCTTTTATTTGTTTGTCTAGTAGGCTCATTAGGTCTATCTAAAGCTATGTACATGTTGGGCTTTACTACTGTGACTGCCAAAAGCTCTAACATCTTTAGCAGCTGCTTCCCTAGCCGCAGCTATTTCTACAGCCTGACTAAAAGTTAGGTCCAGTCTAGCTAATAGGGCTCTCTGGGTAGACTCCTCTTTGAGATCCATTACAAACCTATCTCTTAGCATTTCGTCTAATTTGTCCCCAAATTTACAAATACGGCTATAGGCTTTTATACCTGAAACAAACTCTGCAATGCTTTCATTCACAGTCATATGCCTCGAATAAAATTTGAAACGTTCATAGGTGAGGACAGTAGTATGACCGCAAAATGGTAGAGTGCAATGCAATTGCAAATGTTGCCAACCCCCTTTGTTGCAAGGCCCCCCTACATGGGGGGGGGGAATGTTGCAACTTGGAGGCGGAGTTATCCCCCAAGCTACAATGAACCCCGCTGGGGGATACCTAACCTAAGAGAGAGAAAGGAAGAGGGGAGGTGTTCGCTTGACAGGAGCCAAGCGCATATTAAGACTTCAGCCGAGCGGCTGTTGTCTTATAGGACCCCTAATCAGCCAGTTGGCTTAATCAGCCAGTGGCTCCAGGCATCATTAGCCAGTTGGCACAGTGTACACTGTACACGGCACGTACACACCCATCTATACGCCCATTACGTTTATGTGCGTCGCGCGACCGCGTTAAACTGCAAGTCTAAGGTGGAGTGGAGGCGGGCTCGAGACCCGGCACGTCCTTCCGCGGTTGCTGGCCAGGGTGCCATAATGATCCGTGTTAAACCGTAGGTCTAAGGTGGAGTGTAAACATCCTTCCACGGTTCGTAGGGGCAGGATCCCGTTATTGCAACACTCGATCATGTTGTTTATCTGTTTGTTTCTCTCTCTCTTTCATATATATATATATATATATATATATATATATATATATATATATATATACAGGGCGTCCCAAAAAAATGTATACACACTTTAAATAATTATAAAGGCAGTGTTTATTAAAATACATTTCATTTTCAAAATGTAATAGAATCTACAGACATTATTTAATTGTTTTGTCAACGCCTGTTTTCAAACTGACGTCCGTTCTGGTCCAGGCACTGCTGATAACGCGAAGCAATGGAATCGCAAACATCACGAAACATTTCGTTTGTTATTTGTGTGCATTCTCGTTCAATGGCTGCTCTCAATTCAGCGACTGTTGCAGGTTTTATAGCGTAGACTTTGTCTTTTAAGTATCCCCATAAAAAAAAGTCTAGTGGTGTGAGGTCTGGTGAACGCGGAGGGTATTCTACGAAGCCCCTTCGTCCAATCCACATCCACATCGTGCCAAGTACCACTCGCAATACTCCACTCTTCGGTCCGGATCATCTTCATTAATAGCATGGACTAATCTTGGAATGTAACTTTTCCATTGACAGCGCTTCAAAATGCGTTGGACAGACGATTCTGAAATTCCTACCTCACGACTCGCTTGCCGCACAGATTTTCTTGGACTTTGGTGATACGTTTCCAGTACTCTTTCTTGCTTTGTGGGGCTTGTCGATGTCCGTGGTCTTCCGGAACGCTTCTTGTGGACATTCTGAACAGTTCCATCGGCTTCAAACGTATCTCTAATTCGAGTGATGGTAAGTCGTCGCGTTGGTGGATCTGTTTGAAACTCCCTCCTAAACTGTCTTTGCACTTCAACTGCGTTTTCACACTTCCAGTAGCATTTTAGAATGAATTTCCTTTGTTCAAAGCTTAGTCTGACTGCCATTATTAATTCTAATGGGTTTAACTTGGAAAGAAAGAAACATCAATTGAGCTATCAGCTGTTAAAGTGTGTATACATTTTTTTGGGACGCCCTGTATATATACACACACACACGTTTTATTTCTTTATTGGCGATTCTGTGATTTCCAAGATTCGAGATAAGATACACATTTTAAATTATACTATACAGATGCGGCATCACATACCTGCCTCAACTCTCTCTCTCTCTCTCTCTCGTAGTTTGTGAGAAACTGGGATGGAGGGGTCCCAGGCGTAGGAGCGCGATCAATGGAGTGTGGCTAGTGCCCCGTTATGTCCATTCCTAACGCGTAATGGCCTGACCAGCCCCCTGCGACCGTTCTTTGGTGACCAATTGATGGTGCTCGGCTGTACTGCTCTTAGGTGAGAGAGCTTTACTGCCCAGCTGGCTGCCAGGCCAGCGTAAACTCTCGGGCGTAGCCTCTGGGTCTGGTGGGATATCCCTTGACACTGGATTCTAAGAGTCTGGCCGCTTGTGAGTGACTAGTAAAACTAAGTAAGGGGCTGCATCTCGCTGTCGCTCCTGGCAGGAAATCCGTTTCGCCTGCGTCGCGAGTGTTTGTCAGTTGGTAGCTGCGGCAGTTTGGGAATGTCCGGCCCTGGGGAGACCCTTGGTCGGTGTGGCAGCAGCAAGAGGCGTAGTCTTCTGGATGGGATGAACATCACTTGCAAATAGGTGGATGCGTCTACACGCGGGAAGAATTCAACCCCCCCCTCCTTTTTTATATACTGGTCAGAACGTTTTTGATAGTTTTCATTGCTAGAACGCTTTATCTTATTCAGTGTATTCAGAGTTCGAAAAAAATTAAGTTACAATGACTGGACCGCAGAAACTGAAGGCTGAATGTGCGAGGTGTAAAGTAAACCAGTGGGTGACGAACTTCAAAGAAGCCTGCTTCGAGAAGATCAACCACTCCAGCATGTGCCGCTTTTGCGAACTCATGCAGTTTTACGAGAAGCTAGAGGAGAGGGTCCGGCGGCTCGAGTCGTCTAGACCGGCTGTTGGAGGTGCGGCGGTCACTGACGCGGCTGCGCCCTCCACCCCGGAGCTCATTGATAGAATAGCTGCCCTGGAAAGGCGGTCCAGCGATGGACTGGACAGAGCTCGGGACCGCGGAGAAAGGGTAGAGGTGCAACCGGGGACCAGGGTACAAAATCAGTATCAGGAATCGCCAGCGACCCACGTGGAATACACGGAACCGCGGCGCAAGGTGGAGATCGTAAAGAAGGGGCCGATAGAGAAGGGTGGGAATGGGCTGATAAAGAAAAAGGGTGGGAAGGAGCATACTGATGGCCCAAAGAAACTGAAGGATGTAGCTGCCGGTCGGGGTGGGTCGGGTAGTGTAAGTGCGTCTATGGGTGGCGACGGGTATCGAAAGGTCTCGGGCAAGAAGGCTGCGAAGCCGAAGCCTGAGACCCCAGTTGCCCCTGTCAGGACCTCCAACCGCTTTAGTCTCCTGTTCTCGAAGGAGGAAGACACCGTTTTGATTGGGGACTCGCAGATCAGCGGCTCGGAGAAGAACTTTGCCTCTGCAAACCGGGATGGGAGGAAGGTAAGGTGCTTACCTGGACGGGGAACGGCGCACTTAAGGAAGGAGGTAGAGAAGCTGCGCGTGGCTAGTCGGAGGACTGCGATCGTTGTCCACGCTGATGGCAACGACCTGTTCCTCAAAGGCGGTAGGGTAGGTTTTACAGAAAGGATCATCACCGAGATCATGTCTCTTGCGGATGATCTAAAACTGAAGACAGACAGGGGAATGGTGATGGGTATTTTACCGCGGATGAATGCCAGTGACCACATGTTCAGTAAAGTCATTGGCATCAACGAGAGGGTGCAAGACTTGTGCGTCCCGCTGGGCGTGAGGTTTATTGACCCGTTCGACGCATTTTCGGTAGGTGGGACCTTTACCAGAGGGATGGTGTCCACCTCAATGACAAGGGTAAAGGTGTGCAAGACCCGCTGCTCCTCCGGCACCTATACAGAATGGTGAGGTCGAGCCCTGGGAGAGATGACGGGCCCCCCACCGGGGAGAGATGATGTTGAGCCGCTGGCGGACGTACCTTCAACTGAAGGGTGCGTCCAGGTACAGGTGGGTGACCCTCCTTCCACGTTGGAGGGGGCTCAGGCTCCTGCGGAAGTTGTCCCCTCGTTGGTGAGGGGCTCTTCAACTCCCGACAGCCCTGGCTGTTCGGGAAACGGGTCGTGCTAGGGGGCGGTAAAAATAGGGAAGGCTCCCTCTGTGCAATGCTTTTTAATGCTAGGTCGATTAGGAATAAGTTTTGCGAGCTACGGGCGCTCTTAGCATCAGAACACCAGGATATCGTTGCTATCACTGAGTCCTGGATTCATACTGATCGTAGGGACTACGTTGGGGGGTTCGAAATTCCTGGGCATAGAATGTTTCGCAAAGACCGCACCCGTGAGGAGGGGGGGGGGGGTACTAATATACGTCAGGGACACGTTGAGTCCGGTTGACTGCCAGTTCCGATCTTGGTGTACAGACCTCCGCATCTCCTCCTCGAGGAGACAGCCATTTACACCGAACTCAGTAGCCTGCTATGGGATAGGGCGCGTTCGGAACTTTCGCCGCAGGACTTTTCGCCGCAAGGAATTTTCGCCGGCGCAAAAGAATTTAAAAAAAATAAAAAATAAGTTGACGATTGACTAGGTTAAGTCGTAATATTTTCGTTAGTTTTAACGTTTTATTTGATGGATTCATTTAAAAAATGTCTCCTAAAGATCCTAGCGTAGTTTACGTTCTATTATGTACTTTTGCAACATATCCATATTCTTTTGCCTCCATTTTCTAATATTTCTTGATGAAGTTGCAATTGATGGCATTAGATAACAACCTGCATCATCTAGGCTTGCAGAAGCATCGGCAATTAGTGATCTTGCAGATAATTGGGAGTTAGTAGCAGTCGTTTTCATACTTGCTATTGTGGCGTACACTTTAGGCTTTGATGGGTTTGCAGAATGACTATGCTCACCAAATGTTTTGCAAATTACTATTTTAGCGTCACTTTCTAAAATTGTATGCACTCTTGCCTTGCAGTTTTTTATTTCACACTTCCAATACGATTTTATAAAACTTTGACAGTATCTGTTATTGCATGTGCAGTATCACTTTAAACCATCAAAAATGGTTTTTAAAAACCTAAGGGTTCAAAACCTTTGAAGTACATGAAATCACTTATTTAAGAGAATGAATAAATTAAAATTTCCAAGTCATCCAAACCCGACGTATTAGAGAGTTCAGAAAATTTGGTAGGATTATATTTATATATCTATACAAATTATATATTTTGCGGCGAAAATTCCTTGCGGCGAAAATTCCTACAGCGAAATGTCCTGCGGCGAAAAGTCCGGCGACGAAAAGTCCGGCGGCGAAAATACCTAGATTGGGGATAGGGTGTGTGTAGTTTTAGGAGACTTCAACTGTTGCGGCATAAAATGGGAAGACAGGACTGCTCATGCTGAAGGGAGGAGGCTAGTTGACTTTGCTGATGAGAACTTCCTCACTTAGTGGGTCAATGAGCCTACACGAGGCGAAAGCGTTCTAGACTTAGTATTCACGACCGAAGACAACCTCGTCACTGGCCTCACCGTTGACGAATCGTTGGGCGGGAGTGATCACGGTCTGATTAGGTTCCGTGTGTGCGTCCCTCGGGTGAAGCGTAGTAACTCGAGAGGCAGTAAGCTCGATCTACGGCGGGCGGACTTTGTTAGCCTCAGGGATAGCGTATGTGAGATGGGGTTAGAGGTCGGCGGTGATGTTGAAGAAGTGTGGAGTGCATTCCGGGACGAGTTTGTGGTGCTGCAGTCTGCTGCCATACCCTCAAAACTGGTCGCCCCTGCTTCAACGCAGCCTAAGTTGTTCAGGCGTGACATCGCTTCGGCTATTCGAAATAGGAAAGTAGCGTATAGGAGGGCGAAGGCCACTCGTTCCCATGAGAACACTGAAGCGTATGTCCGCCTGTGTAGGGAAGTGAAGGCGAAGGTTAGGCTAGCGAAACGTAACGAAGAACTACGGGTGGCAAGCCTCTGCAAGGAGAACCCTAATGTGCTTAATGAGTACTTTGCTGGAGTGTTTACCAGGGAGGACACCCGCGTCATCCCCGAGCCAGGCGTGAGGCACGAAGGTGCTGGCCTGGATAGTGTTCGATGTATCGCGACAGTCGTTGCCGATAGAATAGACAAACTGAGTGCGTTTAAGGCTCCTGGGCCAGACCAGTTTCTCCCCAGAGTGTTGCGGAAGGTGCGCGACCAGGTGGCTCCCCACTTGCCTACAGTCTTCAATAAATCGTTGGAGACGGGCCAGGTGCCTGGTGACTGGAGGGAAGCCAACGTGACCCCTATCTTTAAGAAAGGGGATCACGAAAGTCCAGGGAACTATCGTCCCATTAGTCTCACTTCAGTTGTAGGTAAATTACTAGAGGGGATAATAGCGGATAGGATCGTTGACCATTTGGATTCCTACAAGCTGTTTGGGAACTACCAACATGGGTTTAGACGGCACAGGTCGTGTCTCACCAACTTGCTCAAGTTTTTCCACGTCATGTTGAGTGAGTATGATAAGAATAAGGCGATTGATATACCTTATCTCGACTTTCAGGAAGCCTTTGATAAGGTACCTCACCGCCGGCTAATGGCGAAAGTGCGCGCGCTGGGTATCGGTGGGGAAGTAGGTAGGTGGATTGAAAACTGGCTGAAGAATAGGCGGCAGAGGGTTGTAATTAAAGGGGCTAGTTCGGGTTTGGCCTCGGTCACTAGTGGGGTTCCTCAGGGTTCCGTTTTGGGGCCATTATTGTTTATCATTTACATAAATGATATCGACGGTGGCATCGTCACTCGGATCGCCAAATTCGCTGATGACACCAAGCTTGGGGCCAATGTTGGGACGCCCGAAGCGATCGAGGAACTGCGTGCGGACCTTGGTAGGATAGGAGAGTGGTCCGAAAATGGAAAATGCCGTTTAACTTGGGTAAATGCAAGGTGATGCACATTGGCTACGCCAATCCCAAGTCGGACTTCTCGATGTTGGGGAGTAATATCGAGGTGACTGATTTGGAAAAGGACTTGGGTGTGCTAATTAGCAGCGACCTTAAGTTTACGAAGCTGGTGGGTTATATCAGGAGGCAATTTCAGTTTCGGAACAAGGAGATTGTGCTCTCTCTGTACAATTCTCTGGTTCGGCCGCACCTGGAGTATGCTGTGCAGTTCTGGTCGCCCACCCTCAGGAAAGATATTGAGAGGCTGGAGCGAGTCCAGGCGAGAGCCACAAAGTTAATCCCTTCCGTTAGGCATATGGGCTACAATCGACGATTACGCGCCCTGAACTTGTTTTCGCTGGAAACTCGGAGGCTGCGCGGTCAACTGATCGAGGTTTTCAAGCTCTTACGCGGGTTCAACGATGTCGATTTTAGAAGCATGTTTAGTTTAAATGATAACCCAACTCGCAGCAACGGTTGGAAGTTGGATTTGAAACGGTTTAGGACTAGTACGTGTGGGAATTACTTTGACACGTGGACCAGGTTACCTTCAGAAGTTGTGAACAGTTCCTCTGTGGATCATTTCAAGAGAAGGTTAGACCAAATTTTGCACACTATTTGAGTGTGTAGAAAATTTTCCCTGGCACCCGTTGCCATTGGTACCTCCTCGGTATGGGTCGCAAGGCCTTTTGAGGTACTTCTTTTCCTTGTAACTTCTTGTAACTCTCCTCTCTCTCTCTCTCTCTCTCTCTCTCTGCCCCAATTATGTCGATGCTGACCATAGCTTTTCTTGTCTTTCTACAACAAAAAAAAAATTTAATTACAGGGTTATAAACGGCCTTCTATTCTGAACTTCTCTCATATATATATATATATATATATATATTTATATATGTTGTTTTATTTCTTTATTGGCGATTCTCTGATTTCCAAGATTCGAGATAAGATACGCATTTTAAATTATACTACACAGATGCGTGTTTAACAACCCAGTTCATCACACGTCTTTGTTTTTAAATTTATCTATTCTATCTGCTCAAATATCTTTCACTTTTATATTTGAAGGTACCATAAACCATAGTTAGCGTTTTTTCTCAAGCATACGCGAATTGTACTGGATATCACGAAATCCCTTCCTTTCCCAACAAACGAGAATGTACAGGCGAATTGTACCCATAAAACGTTTCACATTCCAACCTCAATTCTCTCTCTCCACTCTCTCTCTCTCTCTCTCTCTCTCTCGAATACAAGATCAAAAAACAAAGCTTTTCGCGTCTCTCCACGAATGGGGACATCTGACACGCCCCAGATTTCACGGGGCAACCAACCACAGCCCTTTGGGCGGATCCCAGGACCTCTGTTTGGCCGCTATGCAGGCCTACGCGTCAAGCATCGCCTAAAATTCACCGCTAGCCAATAGGAAGCTAACGATTGTGTTTTGTGGGTTGGTCACAGGCCCCCTTATAAAGGGAGAACTTCAACTCAGAGCCTCAATTCGTACGTATTTTCGCTTAGTGCTTTATACACTATGAGTCAGTTATCGTTGTACAATTCTCCGGAAATGATTGAAGATAAAGACTTTTATGCTCAAACAACGCTCCACCTCTTCAGCGCTGCAGATCGGGGGGAGCTCTTATCTACCCAGAGTGTTATGGAAAATTGTAACGAAATGCAAGAACCGTTCAATGAAGACGCTGTTGAAATGTAAGTAACTTATAAGTGTCTAACGTAGCTTTATTCAGAGTTTTCCTACAAAGAAAAATTAATCCTAGGGCTCTTTCTCGTTTATAACAATATAACCTAACCGTAAAAGGCCGCAATAAACTCGCTTTCAAAAATATTTTTTATTCTCTGTTACCTTCGGGTTATATATATATGAAGGGTCCCGCGTCTTAAGGTACCTAAGCGCCAAAATTAAAATTCGTCAGAAATCGCCTCTAAAGTTCAGCAATATTCTGGCAATAGTATCTCTGTTATTAATTGAGCTAGAACGTTAATTTTTGGCTAAATTAGAGTTCTAAGTATGCTAATGAAGATGTTGATGAGTTTTTGGAATTGATTTTCATATTTTATATTTTATATATATATTTTTTAATTTTTTAATTTTCTTATTATGTTATAATGTTATAATGTTTCAGACCAACAAAGACCCTAGGATCCACTCATGGCTGGTCTGGTGTCCGGCGAATTTGTCTACAACAATTTGTCTAAAGATACAATTCATCTACAACAATTTGTCTACAACAATTTATCTACAGCAATTAGTCTACAGATACAATTTATCTACAATAATTTGTCTACAGATACAATTTGTCTAGAGAGGAAAAATTAAAGCTATTTGATGTTAATTATTATTAATTTAAAAAAAAAAATGAAAAATTTGTTTCTGCAATCGGTTTTCTTGAGAAACGATAAAGAAAAATGTTATTGGATATTGAATAAATTTATTTACTGAAACGACGCAATACACCATCTTTTTGAATAAGTCCGAGCTGGTGTGGCGCTTATGCCATAAAAAATCACAAAAAATGACAAGAATTAGTGCGATATCTTGCAAAAAACAATAGTATAAGAAACTCGATTAGGTAGGTCAGGTCAGGTTAGGTCAGGTTAGGTTTCTCAAGAAAACCGATTGCAGAAACAAAATCAGGGTCATCGACTGCCCTTGTTTTCAATTTCGTAGGAAAATCGAGAGCAGTCTATGAAACATACTAGGTCCAATATTAGTAGCAGTTTCTCTAGACAAATTGTATCTGTAGACAAATTATTGTAGATAAATTGTATCTGTAGACTAATTGTTGTAGATAAATTGTTGTAGATGAACTGTATCTTTAGACAAATTGTTGTAGACAAATTCGCCTAAAACCGGCTGGTCTACCTAACTGTGTTCGTAATTGTGTATTGTGTATGTCCTCCGTGGTGGCGGAGGGGACCTACAATTTTACGTGGGTTCCGAACCACAAGAACATAAGAAATTTATGTAAAAACTGCCTGTACATTGGCAACGACCAATTTTTACAAAACTAAATAATTATCAATTTAAAACTAATTAATTATCGATTTAAAACTAGATAAAATCTCTGGATCCAGAGGATCAAGTCATAATAGACTACTCTCCACAAATATGTTACACTCTATATCTATTTATAACCGACATGCAAATATATCAGATCCAAAGAATCCAGTCAATTTCATTACGGTATCCATCAATACCAGTACCTTGCCAACCAAAAATAAGTCACGGTCCATATCGATTGCGGACCAAGTCAAAATTTACAACCATATGCATTACAATATATATACTTAGGAGGAAAAGTGTAGGTGTGGCTGTAAAGACTGTACAGTAATGTAGAAATGTGTGTGCACCAATTTTGGGTCTCCCATTTCAAGGTGTTTGTGGGGCAAGTGAAGATCATAAGTTTTTCAATACCTCACAGTACTATGGGGGGCACCGCTCGGCAGAGGAATCTCTTTAAATGGGGTGTGTAAGGACAGAGAGTATCCCCTAACCCAAGATGCTGCCTCCCTATATCCCACAACACTTGTGTTGAGCTGTGGGATCTATCACCACAAAGCCTTAATTTTACTACCTTAAACTATACCCAATCTAGCAACATATGCGTCTAATCGATTTTTAAACATGTTTATAGATATGCTACTAATTACTTCTACAGGCAAACTATTCCAGCTATTTACTATTCTATGCGTAAAAAAGTTTTTCGCAACTGCTGTCTCGAACCTTCTACTTGTTAACTTACACCCGTTATTTCTAGTCCTATTATATTGAGATATTTCGAAAAAGCTATCTCTATCTACGTTATCGAACCCATTCATAATTTTGAACACCTGGATTAGATCGCACCTTAGCCTCCTAGTCTCGAGTGTAGTCAATTTTAACTCCTTCAGCCTATCCTCGTACGACTTTGACCTGAGCGACTTTGGGTGCGATTTCTGGCACAGAATGATTCCATTGATTTTTCATCACTATCACTAGCACGGTGAGACATTGCTACACACGTTGATAATAGTTAGAAGTCGGGTGAATAGAATAATCCACGCAATATTCAGCAATATGAGCACGAACACAGGACGCCTGCTAACAGCAACGCGAGTCTTAAGGTACTGGCGGGATGTTTGTGTCGTGTCCCTCTCGGTGCGTGGAGCGGGTGGCCAATCAGAAAGCAGAGCGGCGTGGCTGCCATGTTTTCATTGGCTCGCGCTCCTCCTGCTGTTTCCGCCACCCAGAGACCGAGCGTCCCCCCCCACCCCCATCACCTCCCACCAGTTGAACGGGATATTGGGGCCTTAAGACGCGCATCACAACTGGGCGGCAGAGCCCAGCTGGCGATAGAGGTGAAAAAAGTAGTTCGCTTCATAAGGTTTTCAATCATACTTCTAGTGTCGTAAGGTCATTATAACCCAGACCACGCGATAGAGGAAGGGTGAAAATAGTGATATCCATCAAAAACACGTTTTCGCCTGTGGTGGCGCTTAGGTACCTTAAGACGCTCGACCCCTCATATACTGTATATGTGGTGTGTTTTTATTTGTACATTTCTTGTAGGATTTTAGAAATATTAAAACTTACAAGAGAAATATTAAAAACTATTAAGGTTTGGCTGCGGGTTCGAGACCCGTTGCAGGCAGATGGAGCTTAGCACACCCAGCTAATCTTACTTTTGAAAACTGTCAGGATATCTACTTATGGCTACAATTAATTTTTACGTTAGAGTAACAATTAATCCCATCATGTTTTTAATTATTGTCTGTTTCCTTCGGGATTATTTCCTCATATATACACACACACACACACACACACACACAAATATATATATATATATATATATATATACACAGGGTGTCCGGAATTATCTGTACAATTTTTGGCTGTTATTAAAAGTCAACCATGAAGTGTAGAAATTCCAGTGTTGTCCCATTTTACAGAGAATCTCATTAAGTTTTTTCTGATACCAAGTTTTGACAAGTTTTTTAGAAATTCCAGTGTGTCCGAACATTATCTGTACAATTTCATTCTTTTAATAAAATTCTTGATAACACACGTAAAATTCTTAAACAAGATTATTTAGAATCTGTATTTTCAAAAGTTTCTTTTATTAAAGTAACGTTGTTACAAACATTCGATATGTGCACCATTAGTGATTCGCAAAACATCCAATCGATACTCCAAATGTTGCCATGTACGCTGCAGCATATCCACATCAATTCGCTCAATAGCAGCTGTGATTCTTGTTTTTAAATCATCAATGTCCGTCACCCGCGTACATTTCTAAAAAACTTGTCAAAACGTGGTATCAGAAAAAACTTAATGAGATTCTCTGTAAAATGGGACAAACTGGAATTTCTACACTTCATGGTTGACTTTTAATAACAGCCAAAAATTGTACAGATAATTCTCGGACACCCTGTATATATATATATATATAATATATATATATATATATATGGTGGAGCTTTAATAATACATTAATCGATAACACTGTGTAACATTGATTCTGTTTATATAGATTTTTTAATGTTTTTATATGCATTTGTGGGCGCTGAGTCCAAATCTAGCTTTGGTTTGTGTGTATCATCAATGGTTTCAGAGATAATCCATTTTTCATGTTTTACCAGTATAATGTTATTATGGGCGCAGCAATATCAGAATAATCAAGAATTGTTGAGAACAATCAATCCGGATGTTCGTTGACATTTTCTTGCTCTAGAAATTGCCGGAAACTTCCACTGTGCTATATAAAGAAGAGCGATGAGTCTGAGAAGTCAGTAAGTGTGAGCACACAAAGAAATCAGGTTGTTTGTCTGATGGTTACCAGCACTGAGGTACTGTGTTTCTGTGCTTCTCTGTGCTGACGATTTGAGTGTTATCGATCCTTTTTTATTTCGAACATTATTTCAGTGTTGTGAATACATCTTTTTTCTGGAATCTGTAATCTGTTGCAGATTTAATAACTCTTCTCTCTATATCTGCAGGTTACGATTAATGTAGTACAGTTTGGTAAAGAGAATGGCAACTCGAACTTGTAAACACTCGCCGGATATATTCTGCTACGTTTGTGGGTATTACATAGGCCCCAAGCAAGTATCGCACAAGATTGTGAAAGGCACCAAGTTCTGGATCGCGTATCGGCTCTATTTTGGTATGCCTATGGGTGACCAAGATAAGCCCTGGGCACCCCATGTGATCTGTGGAAGCTGCCGCTCCACACTTGAAGGGTGGCTGCGGGGAGTACGCAAGGCAATGCCCTTTGCGGTACCCATAATATGGAAAAAAACAAAGAGCCACCACGACGATTGCTACTACTGCATGGTAGATGTTTCTAAGTACAGGAAAGTTAAAGGAAGGCAGACTCTTCAGTATCCAAGCATAGCGTCGTCCATAGCTCCTGTACCATATGGCGAAGGTCTTCCAATACCACGTCCACCAGAACAGGTATCTGTCCATTAGTTTACCTTCTGTATTTACAGACTGTGGGTCATTATGTGTCGATTTTTCTTAGTGCTGATGCTCTTCTACATATATAGCTATACTTATATTTTGTTTCTTTGCTTTGCAGGTTGAAAATAAGGATGCAGCTAGCTCATATGAGATGTCGGCTGGTGAGGACAGTCATGATGAAGAACATACAGTAACTTTCAGTACAAACCCTCACTTTCCAAATTAGAAGGAATTGGACGACTTAATTAGAAATGTGGGTCTGACGAAATCAAGGTCTGAGCTTCTGACCTCCAGACTCAAAGAGTGGAATTTGCTTGGAGAATACTGCAAGAGCACTGTATACCGAAAGCGGCATGAAGAGTTTGCAAGGTTCTACGATGTCAGTGGCTCTCTCTCTTATTGCAGCGAGGTTAATGGTCTATTCACAGCTATTGGGTTAACACATATACCCTCAGAGTGGCGCCTGTTTATTGACAGTTCAACTCGGAGTTTAAAAGCTATTCTACTCCACAATGGGAACAAATACACTGCCCAACACCAATTTTGCTGATTTAATTCTAACACCTGTTTTTAGGTAACTTTGGTGTGCTGATTTCAAAAATCACCTTGGTTTTTGCCTATTACTTCAGGTTTTCGAGCAATCAAATACGGATATTTTGGAGATATCGCATTTTGGCAGGGTTATGCCCAATTTTTTTCTTTTCAAAAAATAAGTTTTTACATACTCAGAATCAGCATGGAAAAGTAAACAATTGTGCAGGGAGTGAATTTTAATATACAATGGTAATATTGACACAAAGTGATTAAAAGTGTTTAAATAAGCAAAAAATGAATCCATATTAAAGCAAGCACGGGACCAGTTTTCTTAACATTGTCTTTTTCTTGTTTTCTTACTTTTCAGTGCTGATAAATTTTCTCTTATAGGACTTCCTAGAATGAGAGATGTCAAGACAATCTCTTTGCAGGCTCCAGCAGTAGTCAGCCACCATATGGGTATCCCATCTTCCTTGGTATCCTTCTTCCATCACTTTGATATCTTGGTGGAACCTTTCACCTTGCTCTTCACTAACATCACCAAGATTTTCTGGAAATTTATCCAGATGACTGTTGAGATAGTGAACTTTAATGCTCATGTTGCAACCCAACTGCTGAAAGTTTACAAGTAAATCCTTTACAAGATCTTTATAATTTTCAGACTTTTTGTTTCCTAGGAAGTTCTTAACTACTGCCACAAAAGCATTCCAAGCTCTTGCCTCCGTTTCGGTCATTGAGTTACTGAACTGCGGATCTTTCATCAGTTTTCTTATCCACAGATAAAGTTTTAACAGCAAAACAGCTGTAACAGGTCTCAAAAACCATCAATTTTGATAAGCGCCCTTCATGGATCACCCAAAATAGGCATATTGCATTGCACGAAAACCTGATGTGATGGACAAAATCTAAGGTGATTTTTGAAATCAGCACATCAATATTATCCTGAAACAGGTCTTAGAATTAAATCAGCAGCAAATTGTTTTTTTTGTTGGGCAGTGATATCCATCTACATCAGTTGCACATTCTGTTCAAATGAAAGAGGACTATGAAAATGTTAAAAAACTGTCTCACTCAAATCAGGTATGAACAATATAACTGGGACGTGTGTGGTGATTTCAAAATGATTGGTTTCCTGTTAGGTTTACATGGAGGGTTTACTAAATATTCATGTTTTCTTTGCCTGTGGGATAGCAGGGCTTCAACTGAGCACTATAAAACAGTTCAGTGGCCTCCACGTGAAGGACTGCAACCAGGAAAGTACAATGTACTCAGGGAACCTCTTGTGAAGCCTGACATAGTTCTGCTACCACCTCTCCATATTAAGTTGGGTCTAATTAAGCAGTTTGTAACTGCGTTCGATTTTGGAGGGGAAGTTTTCCAACAGATTCGGGTCATGTTCCCTAAACTCTCTGAGGCCAAAGTCAAGGCTGGCATCTTTGTAGGACCACAAGTCAAGGCGCTGTTGAATTCAAAGAACCTTGAAGCCAAGATGACTCCGATCAAAAAAGAGGCTTGGTGTGCTTTCCGTGATGTGGTTCGTGGGTTTTTAGGCAACCATAAAGCACCAAACTATAAGGAGTTAGTGTCAAATTTGATTAAGTGCTATGGCAAAATGGTGTGCCGTATGTCTTTAAAATTACACTATCTGCATTCACATCTAGACTTTTTTCGTGATAATCTGGGCGATGTGAGTGAAGAACATGGCGAAAGATTCCATCAAGATATTCAAACGATGAAGAAAAGGTACCAGGGCCATTGGGATGCTTCCATGATGGGAGACTACGTATGGTCGCTGATCAGAAAGGATAAGAATGTTCATACGCGGAAGTCGCGTTCTTCAGTGCATTTTTAAGGAACGCACACTGCATAACGAGGCTTGTTATTCTCTTATCGGTTCTCCTCATGATATATTATATCCTTTGCACCATTTTGGGTTTGTCAAACAATTTTGGCTCAATAAACATTAATTTCCAATAGTGTTTTATTTTCAGAAAATATTTATGTTAACCTTCTTTATATACTTTGCCATATGAAAAGTGTGATAACCTATATTTTTAAAACGGTTGATGATAGAGCAAAACCAATATCATTTTTGGAATCAGCGCCCCGAAATCATTAAGAAACAACAGAAAAATCACAATAAACAGAAAATTTTTCAAATTTTGTTACCAAGTGTAATTTAAAGATGTATTTTTTCGTTTATAATAATTAGTAATCTAATTTCCTTTTATTCTGAATTTTTCTACAACGTAAAAATTATTCCCATTTTGTTTTTAATTATTGTCTGTTTCCTTCGGGGTTATTTCCTCATATATATATATATATATATGGTGAAGCTTTAATAATACATTACGCGATAATTTAAAGATGTATTTTTTCTCGTTTATAATTAGTTATGTAATTTCCTTTTATTCTGAAATTTTCTACAACGTAAAAATTAATCCCATTGTTTTTAATTATTGTCTGTTTCCTTCGGGGTTATTTCCTCATATATATAGTATATATATTTTTTTTTTTTTTTTTTTTTTTTAGTTCAGGAAGAACCGATTCGCCTCTATTTAAAGGGCATATCTCAGCGGAAAAACAAAGAAAAAGTGAGAGGAAAGACAGAGGAAAAAGAAAGGGTGGAGGGGACAGTCGAAGTGGAAAAAGACCAAGGATGACAAGGACTGCAGGGTCGAGCCCCATCATCCTTGGGTGCTAGGGCCGGGAGGGCGCACGTGAAACCTCCAGGAACAAGCACGTACAAACGAGCACAAAGAGCACTCAAGAGCACGAGCTTAGAACCCCTTGCGGGGATATATATATATATATATATATATATATATATATATATATATATATGGTGAAGCTTTAATAATACATTACTCGATAATTTAAAGATGTATTTTTTCTCGTTTATAATTAGTAATGTAATTTCCTTTTATTCTGAAATTTTCTACAACGTAAAAATTAATCCCATTGTTTTTAATTATTGTTTGTTTCCTTCGGGGTTATTTCGGTATAATATATTATATATATATATATATATATATATATATATGGTGGAGCTTTAATAATATTTTTCTCGATAATTCAGCACCGCTGTAGGATTTTTAAATTACCAAAACTTAAGAATTATCTGCATTTAAATTCGTGGCATTTTTCTTGTTGTAGCTCTTTATTTTACTTAACCTTATACGACCGATGCGGAGCTAGGCCGTGTTTTAGCTACTTTTGATGAAAGGGGGATAAATGATATGGATGCTTCTCCGCACAACCAGCCCAGGGGCCTGAATACAGAAGTCGAGGTATTGGCTCACATCCGGTCAAGCGAGTGTCAGATTATCGAGGGGATAATTTAAGTATTTTTGAGGTTAAGAACAAAACACATTGTATTTTCATTTATTAAATGGCAGAAAACATGTACAAAGCGGAGCCAGTGTCCATTAAATAAGTCTTAATGGCTACATTTTACAGTTACAAATGTATATACAACTTTACACAATAGAGATATACACCTTTACACATTATAGCGGGTGCTAACATATGGGAACCTTTTTTTTATCTGTCTGCATACACTTTTATCGTTCATCTCTGTGTCGCACAAATCGAATAATTTTTAAAAATTTATAAATCCTTTCCCACGCGACATGTGCATGAGAAATGAAATGCAATACAGCCAACATGTTTCAGTATAATATCCTTGAAAACGATATGGGTTCCAAACAATCTCAGGTACATGTAATTGCGCAATAAACTGTACAATTACCGAATCATTTCAGCGCTGAAATCCGAGTGAATAAAAATAGTACATTCTTTCCCTATTTTTAAAATAGATTGCAAACCAATGAATCCCCTCACCCCCCACAATGTCGGTGTTAATGATAATCCCGTACCAGTTTCTCGTACTTGGCAGCTTCAATATTTCATTCTTTGCAAACACACCGATAAATTTTGAGCGTGTGAAACGGTCACTTTTCAATACTCTCTGGAGTGTATTCGCGTTCATTTTAAAAGTCTGTGACCACGTTCCTGAAACGATCAACTTCTATTAGTGCCTGTGATTCGAGGTACACGAGTACACTTATAGGCGCGTCTATAGGCTTGGCAAATTCCAACCTGACTGAGATATATTCACTCTGCTGTGGACTTAAATGCGTATTTCCGCCAGCAGACAAGTCAGACGTAACATCAAATGAATAAATGTTAAATTCTTCGACAAATTCTTTCTGCGTTACACCAAAACCAAGTTCGTCACAGGCGCCTGTATTATGAGCCAGACTACTATATGCTCTCGCGCAGAGCGGGAACACAGCGTCTGATGAGTAGTCCGTATTCATGGTCCCTCCCAAAACGATGCCATTTACGTAGAGAGTAATATTTTTAAGGCCGAAATTCTCGAATTTAAAGGCACTCTTTTTATATTTTCCATTCGTCGAGGCGTGGTCCTGCATTCCAATTAATATCCTTTTAGGTAGGACTCCAAGGGCCACGTTTTCTAGTTGCTTCGAGGCCAACCCGGCGGGGACCGTGTATAGTTTGATCTGTACCCTGTTAATTGGGTTATTTTACTGTGGCGTGTATTAAGTCTTTCTCAATTTCTATTTGTTTCGGGAACTTAATTTCACTCGGCGTATACGCAAATACGTCTCCATGATGTGAATCACAACGGGTTTCGCCTCTCTTGATCAGACCCCAGATTTATGCAGATCTCAGGAATCGTGCGGTAAGCTTCAACTTCATATCCACCCCGTTCATAAGCAACTTCTCCTGGAATGTGAAGTCTGTATGCAAGCGTCCAAAACATTCACATATCTTTTTTTTAGAATTTTTAAATTTATCCTTTATTCCATTTTCATCTTTAGTGTGGTAATACCCCTCGGCGGTTAAAAAGATGTCCTTCGCTTCTTTTGAAAAGTTGAGGACATTTTTGAGATAGGCTCGTAGGTGGTAGTGTCCCGTTCCTGACGAGATGTTAACCTGATTTAAATACACTTCACACTGGCTGAATATGGAGTGTAAAAAGTTGGTTTCAGGGTAGGCAGAGTAACTATCATCGCAGCCCGTTCCATCAGCATGGACTATGCGCAGTTTAGCATACATGTGCATGCAGCTCGGGTCAAAAAAGTAAGGGCCTGAGCTGGGTATCACGAATTCTATTGGGACACTGGGCGAACTAATGTTTAATGGGTTAATTGTAATAAAGTCGCTATGCTCAATAGAGACCTGAGTGGGGGGCATATCAAAGAGGGACAGTTCCGATTTACAACATTGTGAACTACACGGATGGATGAAACGTGCCATGACGAGTCAGAAATAGTGCCACCTCCCTCGACAAGTATTAGTCAACCTATGATTCGTGAGAGTAGTGTCCTCAGCTTATATCAGTTAAAAAAATGATCAGACATAGGTTTCATACGCTTAGAGCACTTCGTTTTTTATTTCCTTTTACGTTTAGTGCCACGTGATGGTAACCCCTTCTTCCTGGCAGATCTCTTCTTTCCGCCACTACGCGTTTTTCTCTTTGCATCTTTGATGATTTCGTCCTGTATACGTTTTAAATGTTTTTTTTAGAGCTTCTTTAGGCTTAGTTCCACCCATTATGTCTTCTGCCGCGTTAAAACCTGTTTGTAACGCCTTCCGCCCAAGGTACCTGGCACCCCTCTTCAACAGTGGGACAGCGGTGCGTAGTATGGATGAAAAAATGGATCCAAGTCCACTCCCACTCTGGTACCTCACCCTTCGGTAGACTGTGAATGGTCTTCGAGTCATTATAAACGACGAAAGTGTAGTTTCACTGTTAAGCTCCCATCACGAATGGGAAATTTTTCCCTCAATTTCTTATATATATCGAGATGTTGGTTAATAGATTAGTCGCAACATTCACATAATGGGGCTTGTCATATGTAATGCTCAAACTTTTCCCTCTATGGTTGGGGATGTGTGCAATGCGCAGCAGGCGCGCCTGGGTGTCCCCAACAAATTGGTGCTCTACGATATTGCTGTAAATATAGCACATGTCTGGGGCGGAGAGTTTTCACCCAATTTCTCCATCTTCATTGATACATTAAGCTGGACAAGTCATGCTGTGCCTCGTGAAAGGTATCTCTTTGGAGAGCTGCGCTATATCGGCCCTCAGCCACAATTGTGAACAGCTCTTTATCTTTAATATTTCTACTAAGCGTTGACTTTAACTTCAATGTGCATGCAGGCGTGTCTATGTTTACGACTTCAAAAAGTAAATCGTATGTCAGGTACGACCTTTCAAGACTCTTGTTTAACCCCGTCACAATGTCCATGGCTGTATCATAATGCCCGATTCCTAGCGATACATTTGTGCTATAGTACCGTTCCTCACCGAACAGGACTGACGCATAGTATTGTCTAAGGTTATGCCTAATTTTTCGCACTCATCGAATCTTCTAATGATCAGAAATATGATTTGCTCATTTTCAAGAGTTAAAAATTTGGTGGCTAACTGGAGTTCACATAACCCCACCTCATACGAATCACGCTCCAATTCAATGGGTCCATGGAGTTCTGTCACAAAGTTGGCGAGGGTGTTGTTAGGGTGTACAGACAGAGAGAGGAGGAGGGAGTGTGACGTAGAAATGGTTAGGAGCCATGTTGCATACTATTTAAGCTTCATTATTGCATCAGCTTTTATATAGGTGTTGAAGCTTTCTGGGTACCCTAGCCATTTCACCAGGTACATTTTTCTCTTTCCTGAACCTTTGCTTCCTATAATTTTCTCAATTTTAAACACATTTTTTCCTAAATTAAATGCCACTTTCTGCAACTCCTCGCGGTAAAAGCCTCCTACGATTTCTTCCCCATTCAAATCTTCAAAGTAATACATCATTATCTCACCTTTAGGTCTCATAGCCCTAACTTTAAAAATCTCAAGTGTCCATCCTTGCTCAAATCCTTCGCGAATTTATTTCCCCAACGTGACAGCCTTACATAATCATTGATTTTGAAACGCGCAGAGTGTGGTGGTGGTGTTCCATCTCTTCTCACCTCTGGACGCGTACCTCTTTCTAAAACCTCGTTAGGCGTTGTGCCAATCGTACGATGGTGTGAACGGTTATATGATGAAGCCAATGAACCGAGAACGTTTATATATCTGTGTGTTTTTATGTGTAAAATAACGGTGCATGCGTTCCTTTATGGTACGTTGAACTCTTTCAGCTAAAGATGCCTTATGTATAGAATTGGTGGTGTAATAGCTGATGTTAAACTCTGTCAGCATGTTCCGTACAAAAGTAGCCAGGAATCCTGTTTTCTTTCAACATCAACGTTTTGGTCGCTTTAGCAACTGTTTCAGGCGATTTATTTTTCAGGGGAATTAGCCACAGATATCTAGAGAATACATCTATTATGAATAAGATGTAGTGGTAACCATCGTTATACACTGAATAGCTTTGCATGTCTGTTAAATCCGCCTGCCAAATAGAGTCAATAGAAGCAACTGTTGTCTTGGCCGTTTTAAACCATTTTTCTCACCGGTTTATGAAGTGTATAAGCATCCTGTCCCCGCAAAATCTCTCAACATCTTTTTTTCCTTACACCGTAAACTCCTCTGTACAGTCTATTAATGCCACCATAGGAGGCGGGGTTAGAAATGTTATAGCCATTTGCGTATTTTAGAGACACGTGGATAAGGCTGGCCGTTTGTTCTCTTCTTTCTCCTCTTCAGAGACGCTGCTGCCTGCTGGGGGCGATGGCGTACTCAGTTGTGACACATGCGAGACTTGATCCAAGTCTTTTAACCTATTCAGATTACCTATCAATGTTTTGGGGACATTTATTTGTTGTAGTCTTGCTTTAATATGCTTCCATCCTGTTGGCGAGGGTTTGTCCCACTTTCTCACCAGATCATGAACAATATCAACGATATTGGATCCTTGTACCCTTGTTCCTTCAACAATGACCTCGCCTGTATCGGCCCACTGTATGATGGGGTCCTCACTCAATAGATTATAAAGACTTAAGCCTTTATTCCTCAATGTATGTGGGAGGCTGTTTTTAGCACATGTTCGATGTGTTGTGTTCCGTTGCTCTTTGGTTGGTCATCTCTAACGTCGGGCCAGGTCCTGTGTCGCCATGCTCAGCACTACTCGCGCTGTGCCTAATAACCACGGGGAGCTCTGTAGATCTTATAATCCTCGTACTCATGAAGAAATTTCTGCAAAGCCTCGGTACAAGATCTTTTCTCATCAGGTGACTTTTCACTGTTTAATAGGCTAGCAACTCGCTTTCCATTCTTTTAAGCCTACTTTTACGGGGTTCTAGAGCCGTGTCTGGAGTCTTTGAACTTTGCAATGAAGCATACACCTCGTGCGGAATCACAACCACCTTTTTCATTATATTAATCTAGTCAATAAAGGACCCAAAACTGAAAATAAGATGGGCAGGAATGATCCTCCTCTTTGTACAATAATGCGCTTTTTCTTACCCACAGTTTGACTTTTATGAGCGAGCGCTCGTATTATGGTCTTGTAACGACGTAAGCGATCCTTCTGAGAGGGTTTCATTGGCACATTACATTTTATAACATTAAGACAGATTTCACAGATGCATTTTAAAAAGTCAGAGTCGATATTTTTAACAAACATCGGTTGCAGTGCCTGGGGCAATCGTTGATAGATTTTTATTAATTCATGGTATTTCTTTAGCCTATTTGTCATTCTGGAATATACACCGTTTCAGGCTCGCTTGGGAATATATTCGTTCTTAGAAGCACCCTAAACGTGTTTTGTGGGTGAAGGTCACAAAGCAAAAATCCATAACGCTGGTTTGTGGCCTCTTTATAAACCCCCAAAAACTCCTTACGCTGATTCGGGAACATTTGATTGGCTAATACCCCAATTTGTGATACATCTCTACGTTGCGCGAATAAGACTAGATATTGTGTATTTAGCGACACATCGCGCATGTATCTATTTTTGAAAAATAGATTCTGATTGATGAAGAACACGCTTATGTTAAGATGGTGGGAGAATACTGTAAATGTCTCGGCAAACGTTTTATCCATTTCCAACATGAGATCGTCAATTACAATGACTGTATGTTCATTTCCCTTTAACGAATTAACGTCATATACACCTTTGTAGAACAAGATTTCATCTTGGTACTCGTTGAACACTGATTGATACGTCGAATAGCACCATATAACTTTATGCACAAATTTTGAGAACATCTCTCCCTTTTCTTTAATGAGTTTAAGCATAAACACAGTTTTACCACATCCTGTAGGTCCAGATATAATACATGTGGATGGGCTCGTGAACCTGAATTTTTCTACAGAATCCATTTCTAACACGTCACACCCATAAGTGGGTCATTTACAAAATATAATAAATATTTAAGTGATGACCCTTATATTTTGTTTTCTTCTTCCACAGAACCGTGAATGACGACGATGTACAGCACCCCATCATCGATATCACAGACGAGCCCGTTCACCGTGCAGCTCTAGATTCCATCCCCGCTGACGAATCCTCACCAGCGACACCTGTAGCAGTCTAGGCCTGTTCAAAAATCAACTTTTTCTTATTTTCATAGGTTTCTGTACATTTTCCCATGCTTTTTGACCTGGAAAAGCCGAAAATCACAACTATTTTGACCTAGGATGTTGGGAAGCATTGCCGCATGGAGATTTAAATTTTCTGCCTTGAAATCGGCCAAAGCGCCAATTCCGGGGTCCCTTGAATTATGTTTTGCACTTTAACTTTTGATCTAAACAAGATAGAGCAACAAATTAGGTATCAAATGAAAGAGCATAAAATTAATAAATAATAATAATAATAATAATAATAATAATAATAATAATAAATAAATAATAATTAATAATAATAATAATAAATAAATAATAATTAATAATAATAATAATAAATAAATAATAATTAATAATAATAATAATAATTATCTATCATTTTTCAGGAAACAACAGAAACTCAATCAGAATCTAGAAAACCATCTACAAGTTACAACTTCACAATGGCATTAAGCAAGGAGCTGAGGGAGCTCCGTGGGCGCACAGTTGATATCTCAGAACCTCCACGTACTGTCCACAGGCAGGTGTCAACTGGGCCATCTACTAGATCTCTCACTGAAACTTTCCTGGTTGGATACCCTTCAGCTTTTATCAGTGGTTCCCAGCTTCCCACCAACAGACAGGCGTTCCAGTATTTCCTTAATCTTCAGAATTTACCGGAAAATGCAGGGAGGCCCATGGTTCAAGACCTTGCATATGAAACAGTTGAATCTATCATCCCATTCTGGCAGATGGCTAGGATCAAGACAATGACCAAGTACAACGCAATGAAGCTCTTCATGAAACTACATGAGAAACATCGTGCTCTGGTGAAAAGCAAAGGAAGAGCAAGTAACCCTGGAGGAAAAAGAGGAGCATTTGTGCTGGAATTAGACAGCCTGTTCGATATAGGAGCTCCAGATGCAATCCAGGAAATACAGAACAACAGACTGTTATCCAGAGAGAAGAAAGATGAGGATATCAGGTTCTACGAAGACCAAAAGACTGAGAGGAAAGGTCATATGTCTGGTCATGACAAGATTTTTGAGACAAGATCCCTGCAGCAAGCAGCGAGGAATGAAAGACTGCAGCATAGACAAGAACAAGGTAAAACTAATTACTTTGAACGTTACAAAAAGTTTTAAGTTTTACTCCATTGCGATATTTAGCATGTACTTAACAATTACTGTCTTAACATGTTGTACTATTTTACAGCTGCAAAAGAACAAGAGGCAGTTGTTCATGTGGATGACATTACCAGGGGTGACTCAACTGACAACGACGCTAACACAGAGGACATGGATTACCATCAGCCTCGTCCTGGATGTTCTCACCATCAAGACACTGTGACTAGTGTGACTTTGACGTTTCCAAGGAAGGTCATGGAATGTGATGTCATCTGCAATACAGCTGATCGTCTTGGTTTATCAGACAATCAAGTTACTGCCATTGTTTCTGCCACCTTGAAAGCTGGAGGGGCTGATCTGGATAACTTCGTCATCTCAACCTCAACAACACGTCGCAACAGAATGCTGTCCAGGTATAATATCAGCCAGAGTCACATGTCCAAGTTTTGTGAAAAACCCCCACAGTACGCTGCCTTACACTGGGATGGAAAGTTGCTCAAAGATGTCTTGGGCAGTGAACCTGGAAGTACCTCAGAGACTTTAGCTGTGTTAGTGTCTGGTCCACCTTCATACACTGAAGGAAAGTTATTGGGAGTACCTGTCATCGACAATTCTTCTGGCACAGCTCAGGCTGAGGCTTCAATGGATTTACTGGAGACATGGGAACTTACGGATAATGTTACTGCCCTTGTTTTTGACACTACATCCAGTAACAGTGGAGTTCACAGAGGAGCTGCCAAACTGCTAGAGAAAATGCTGAACAAAAAGGTGTTTTATCTGGCCTGTCGACATCACATCCTGGAAATCCTAGTAGGAGCAGTTTGGGAGAAGCTGTTTGGGAAGGTGAAGGGGCCAGATAATCCCTGGTTTGAGCATCTGAAGGATGTTTGGACGGACTTGTCCAAGGAAAACCCAAAGATGCTGGCTATCAACAGCAAATGGCTGAAGGAAAAGAAGAAGAACAGTGAAGAAATACTCCAAGACATTCTAACAGCAGAAAGGCTTCCAAGAGCCGACTACAGGGAAATGGCTGAACTGACAGTCATTGTTCTTGGAGGAACGCCTCCTCGAGGTATTCACTGGAGTCGACCAGGCGCCATTCATCAGGCCAGATGGATGGCCAGAAACCTGTACTCCATGAAAATGCTGATGTTTGCAGATCAACTTGAGTACGACGAAGACACTGTATCAAAGCTGGAAAGACTCAACACCTTCCTTGCGCTGTTCTACACTCCTGTATGGATGATGTCAATGTCTGCTGCAGATGCTCCCGTGAATGATCTAAGTCTAATCCAGGACATGTTGAAGTACAAGAAAACTGACCCAGAGCTTGCTGATGCAGTACTTAATAAGATGGAAAACCACAAATGGTACCTGACGCAGGAAGTCGTGCCATTTGCCCTGTTCAGCAGTAGATTGAGTGACACATTGAAGCACGACATTGCTGCCCAGTTACATGCCACTGAGAAGCCAGACAGCTTCAGAACAGGAAAGCCTCTATTCCAGAGAGTCACAGCTAAGACCACCCTGGTTGATCTCATTGGCCCAGAATCACATTTCCTGCTGGACACACTGAACATTGGATCCGAGTGGCTTCTGGAACCTGTCACGTCTTGGCCACAGAATGAGGACTACAGAAAAGCGTTGGACTATGTTAAGAATCTGAAAGCGGTGAATGACATTGCTGAACGTGGTGTCAAGATGATGAGCGACTTTGCAAATGTCATAACAACAGATGCCAAGCAAAGGGACTATCTCCTTCAAGCTGTGGAGTTCAACAGACGCCGCTTTGACAGCTTCAAGAAACAAACTCTCAACAACTGACTGTGTAAATGTCATTATGAAATTAATCATCATGTAATGCTTTCACTTCTTGATCGATTAGACTTGTGACAAAATGTTAATCTCAAATTTGTGTCATGAATAAGGCGCCTTGTCTGCCTTGAGTGTGAGAAAACGAATTTTGTGATATTTCTGAAATCTTTGTATGTACCAATGTGCCATTTCTTGTTCCAAGACTATCATAATTGTATAAGTTAGAAAGAGGATTAAAAACACTTTAATTTGGTGCCTATTTTGTTGCTCTATCTTGTTTAGATAAAAAGTTATAGTGCAAAACATGATTCAAGGGACCCCGGAACTGGTGCTTTTGGCCGATTTCAAGGCAGAAAACTTAAAGCTCCATGCGGCAATGCTTCCCAACAACCTAGGTCAAAATGGTTGTGATTTTCGGCCTTTTCAGGTCAAAAAGCATGGGGAAAAGTACAGAAACCTATGAAAATAAGAAAAAGTTGATTTTTGAACAGGGCTACTGTAGCACGCGCCAGTTCAAAGCGGAGGCATGATAAAGAACCCTCCACGTTAGGTATAAGGCGTGCCAGGATTGCTCCGGTTGTTAGACCACCAGTAATAGAGCCCCAACCCTCAACGTCTTACGACACAACCCCCACAATAGTACCTTCCTCAAATATACCCCAATATTCAATTCCACAGCAGCTTCCCGTTCTGTTGAGGATGGCATAACATTCGAGTTGGTGCGCACTGCTACCCCAACCCCGGCCTTGACTACAAATCGGTATATAGTCAGGGTTGATCCTAGATCCATGTATAGCAATGGTGTTGAACACGGACTACGACGCATAGTTGAACGTATTGTAGAGTTTGCCCTTCAGAACCGCAACGAACGTGAAGTCAGGACGAGGCTGTACTTCGGATTCGGGTCAGATGACGGAGATGTAGATGATTTTTGGGTAGTAATACCGTTCAGACGTTTGGCAGCTGAAGATATAGAGTATATATTAGGCCGTATAATGCAGGCCTCTCAAAGTAGTATAGCCTTCAATATGGACAACTTCACGGTAAATATTGACCGTGTATTCCGTGTTGCGGGTCATAGTGCCACACCTTATACGCTTAACTTCAATTCTCAGGCTATTTATAGACGGCATATAAACGTCGATCATGGCTGCGGCTTTATAGCAATGGTCTTAGTTCGTATGTTTACTGTACTAAATACACGAGCCCAAAAAATTTGGATGCCTACGGTAGTGGAGCGTGCCCGTAAACTAGCTGTAGACTGTAAACTTGAGTTTGGCTGTGATTATGGGTCCTGAAGAGCTGAGAAGGGTAGAACAGGAAATGAATGTTCGTATAGTTGTATTTGGACTGGATGATCGTCGTAGAACTGTGTATGTTTTTAAAAGCTGTGTGAGAGATCGTACAAGACCCCTACTTATTTTAGGACTGTCAGGGGCAACGTATCTCCCCATCCGTAATATAAGAGGCCTTTACGTGAGTTATGATAAAATCGAAAATATGGACGACATCATGATTTGTGTAAGGGTTGTATCGAGTTTGCGGATGATATAGTGAAACATTGTAAAGATTGCCGCATGGTATGTGAGCAGTGTGAAAGCACCAAATGGAAAGCCGTGTAGTTGAACCTGAGAAGAGGGATTGTGATGTGTGTAGACGCACATTTTTCAATAATAACTGTTTTGAGCTCCATAAATCAATTGGCACGTGCAGAAAAATGAGAATCTGTGAATGTGGTATGTTTCACATGATGGATAATTGGAAAATTCACGCATAAATGTGATGAAATTCACTGTTCTACATGCCATGAGAAATATAAGGCGGTTGGAGTAAAGCATGTATGTTATATGAAAGATGCTAAGCCTAAAAACAGCCCTTGTATAACTGTGTACTACGATATAGAAACATACACTAACGCAGAAACCAAAGAGATTATTCCACATTTACTTGTGAGCCTGTGATGAGTGTATGGAGATCGAGTGTGATGAGTGTCACAAATGTGAAAAACGGACAAACGTTTTTAAAACGAATGCCCACGATAGCCCTGTGAAACTCTTTGTGTCCTATATTGTTAAGTTAGCGGACAAGTTCAAAAAAATGACTGTGTATATTCTTGCCCATAACGGGGTGAAATTTGACACACAGTTCCTTTATAAGGAGTTGCTTTTGCACGAGTCATCTGAGATATTTACAGGTGATCCCTTGAAAAGAGGCAACAAACTAATACAGATGCAAATAAGAGGTAACGTACAGTTTAAAGACACTTTATTATTCACACCGTAAATTAGCAAAGCTACCTAAGGTGATGGGCGTAGCCGCTGAAATTTCAAAGGGATATTTCCCTTACACGTTCCTCACTAGCGAAACTTTAAATTACGTAGGACTACCTCCACACAAACACTACTTTAACTATGAGTGTATGAGTACAGGTAAACGTGAAGATTTTGTCCGATACTACAACAGTTTTAATGAATGTAATTCTTGTAATATAGCTGATGAATGTGAGCGTTATTGCGTGAATGATGTGCGCGTGTTTAGAGTATGTTTCCAGGACTTTAGAAGGATGTACATAGGTCGTTTCAAATGCGATCCGTTGCAAGTCACAACCACCATCGCCTCATTATGTTTTACGGTGTTCAAGAATAACTTCATGCCTAAAGACACCTTAGCCGTTATCCACAGAAACAACCCCCGCAGTGATGGGCACAAAGTTATTTACTGGCTCATACACCTACAGCAGCAGACAGGTGTATACATAAAGCATGCCCGCAACACGGGTGAATTACCCATTAAGGTTAATGGTCGTGTTTTTTGGGTTGATGGTCTAAGTGAAAACCGTGCCACTTGTGAGAAGACTGTGTACTCCTTTAACGGTTGCTGGTGGCATGGATGCCCCCGTCCTGAGTGTGAAATCGTAGGAGATATCCACGGTAGATCTCCTGCCGACTGTCTTGCGTGGACCCGTACCCGCGATCAACTTATAGGCTCCCAGCATGAGTATGATGCACAGATGGAGGCAGATGGACAGTACCGTGAAGAAATAAACACGATCAAACGTTCAATGGTGCTGGATCCTCTCAAATGTGGTGATAGCTTGTTCGGAGAGCGTACAAATCCCTTCAAGCTATACTTTCCGCCTACGGAGTGTGTGAAACTCCATTACTACGACTTCTGTTCTTTATACCCCTATGTGATGAAGAACAATCCGTACCCCGTAGGTGCACCTGAAAAAATGGTGGGTTCTACCATACCAACCATCGAGGAGTTTTCAGCCAACTTGAATGAGCGCTACTTTGGACTCTCTTTCGTAGACGTGCTCCCCCCTCGCGATTTATGGATGCCGATCTTACCCATCGTTATAGATCACAAGCTCATGTTTCCCCTGTGCGTGAAGTGCGCAGAAGAGAACAATGGTGATTGTGACCATACATCCCGCCAGCGTAAGATCAGAGGTGTATATACAAGCCCTGAGCTGGCCCTAGCCGTTCGCCATGGGTATAGAATAATGAAGATACATGAGGTGTGGTTTCAGAAGCTACCCAACCTTTTCACACCATATATAAACGCTTTTTTGAAGGATAAGGTTGAGGCGTCAGGATATCCGCGAGGGGTTGATATCGAAGATGAAAAAACGGCTTATATTCAGCGTTACCGTGACCGTGAAGGTATACAGCTTGACCAATCCCAAATTGTAAAGAACCCTTTCGTGCAAAGTTGTGTCTAAACAGTCTTTGGGGAAAATTTGCACAGAATACTGGCAAAGGGAACTTTCATTTGGCACAAAGTCATAGTGAAGTCTGGGATTATGCCAACGCTCCCGATAAAGAGGTCATGGAGATTGTGAATGTAGGTAGTACTTACATAATAAAGTACAACAATACCGAATTGGCTACAGATACCTCACGGGTTACAAACATACCTGTAGCCAGCTTCACACCAGCCTTCGCACGCATCAAACTTTGGGCCTATTGCATTCTCTTGGGCGGAGGGTTTTGTACGCTGACACAGATAGCGTGATATTCACAGCGAGGGAAGGTGAATACATGCCCGCTATTGGGGAGTTCCTCGGAGAGCTAACTGACGAGATCAAGGATGAGTATGGAGACATCGCATACGCAGACTCGTTTGTGTCAACAGGGCCAAAAACCTATGGGGTACGGGTGAGGGTGGGGGATGATGCGAAGTATATCGTGAAGGCTCAGGGTATCACGCTTAACCAGGCGAATCGGCGGGTCGTTAACTTTGATTCGTTGAGGGAACTAGTGTGCTTGGAAAATGAGGATGACAGGCTACCCCAACTGACTGTAGGTACCCACAATTTTCGGGCACAGAAGCTGGGGGGCGTGAAGGAACTTAGGGGGTACAAAGGTGTGCCGTAACACCTATAGGAAACGTTACCAGGCGCCTGGTACCTATGATACCGTGCCCTTTGGATACCATAATCTTTGATATGTCTATTGTTAACTTATTTATTACACGTATTTGTAAATATATATACACCTTGAATATTTCGTTTATTAAATAAATCGTGTTTCAATTAGCGTTTCGCTTTCTCCTTTGCGTGCGTGTGTGTGTGTGTGTGTGTGTGTGTGTGTGTGTGTGTGTGTGTGTACAGTAAAAAGCTAAGCCCCGCCCAATGTAAGACCGGCAACGTGAGTCCTGCCGCTACCTGAGCATGCCTCTATCCCTGCGTGCTCAGTTGACCTCTGCATACCCTTGAGCTCAGACGTGTATTCTCCGCGTAGAAGAAAATAGTAATGGCTACCTTTAATATTGCGAGTTCAACATTTATGAAGTGGTATTCGGCAAGGTGCCAAGATGTGGTGGACACTGAAAAACTCCCTATTCCCCCCTCCTTTGCCACTTTTAAGGCTACATTGAGCCGTGCGAAGGACCAAGATGTTCAAATACTCTACGGATATTCTGGCGAGGGCATTGTAGGATTTCGTAGTACAGACGATGTATTGAAGTATGTTATAGACCTAACCTTTATAAAGGCGAAGTAGAAGAAGCAACACGTTCAGAAGATAAGCAACGGTTATGGATAGTGTCTTGTTGATGAGTGGTGTGACAAGCGATATTATGTCATGTTACACCATACCGACTACTCGTACCCTACGGTTGAGAATGTAAATATTGTCATCATGAAGAATCTTAAGTATTTTTACCACTATATTAATATATATCATGATGAGGTTTGTAGTGAGGTTGTGGCTAATCGGCTGTGTGAGTTTTTAACAGACTTTAGAGACGAGTATCGCTTGTTAAACAAAAAGGACAAATATGGACATACGTTTCTCTCAAATAGTGCGCCGGATTGTGAAGATGTCTAGTTTGTGGAAATGAACGTCTGATGAGTGATAAAACATTAAAGTCGACAGTGTTTCATGTAGTGGAAAATTCTGTTTGTCCAAGAGCATAAGTGTTCGAACAAGCCTGTACACGCTTTAGCAGTGTGACGCGCTCCCCCCAGCGAGCCGTCCACCCGTGTACCTCATGAAACATACGAGTTCGAACAAACCCATACACGTTTCATCAGCGTGACTCACTCCGCCCGTCGAGCCGATCCGTCCACCTGTGGCTCATAGTCATCTCAGAGCTTGAACCGAGTGGACGTGCGAATACGATGGAACTTCCTTTGAGAAGCATTCTCAACGCCTCGTATGATGTCTCCGTGACGAAGTCATTGCGCGTGTTCAGGCGTGAAACCGGCACCATTAACTATGTACTTGAAACGATTTGCAGGCAAGCAAGCAAACGTAATGTTATTTATTTAAGTGTTGAGGAGATGAATAGAGTCTTCGTGATAGTTGAGAAGTGGGGAGAGGACCGTTATAAAATACCTTCAGGTGTAGGTACTGTATAGGGTGGATCACTTTTCACTTTTTTAAAAAAATATAGCTGGTCAAAGTTTTTCCCATGATTTGGTTCAGTGGAAGTACACTGACACCATTTTTACCAAAATCGATCAATATTTAGGGGTCGCGCATCGACCTTGAAAATTTCAATTTTGGAAATTTGGCCAAATTGACAATTTTTTACTGAATAAAGATAAATCATCAAATGACCATATTTTCTGAATCCTCTCAGTGAAAGAAATCCTCAGATACTTACCAAGTTGATAGGACAAGTGGTTTAGAAGTTATACTCACCTTGAAATAGCATTAAAATTTAAAATACCGTATTTGTCCCCGTATCTCCATATGCTGTCTGCCATTGTCTGCTTTTTAGGATAAGATAAAACGAATAAGGAAAGATCAAATGTATTTTGTATTAAAACGGTTTACCGATATCACTAAAGGCACTTACTCCGGTGCCCCTAACTCCCTTTCCCTCTGCGCTACGTCATCTTGGCAAGTGACGACTTCTTGAAGTCACCGAGTTCTTTCCGGCTCTTTTCCACGAGCTGAAGAAGACCCTGCAGCTGTGACTCGTCTTTTGTGACAGTGTTCGCGTAATCTTCTATCAGTTTTATCCCTCTCTCTGCCACGTCGTTGGTAACTTTCAGATGCGAGATGACATTCTTCAGATCACAGTAGTTCTTATCTTGATCCCACTTATTCACCGGCAGAGTGAGCCACGTAGACGCGCACACCTGCAGGCCTGTGAACACGAACCACGATGACTCATCGATCAGGTCCGGAAGGCGCGTCGTGTCATCAACCGAGACGTTGTCATACGTGAAGTCCTCGGGCACAGCGAGGCGGCACAGCTTCTTTGCCATCTCGTGCTTCACAGTGTCTTCCACTTTGTCACTGCAGAGGGCGAAAACGACGGTTTGAGGCCTCAGATACCACAAGTGCCGCCTGATCACTGCCAGTGAAGCCCCTGCAATCTCGCGATCCACAGCCCTGTACTGCAGAAGACGCTGGTACAACACAAGGTCATTCAGCGGGGCATCAGCTGCGACAGGAGCCGCCAGCCAGGCAGGTGCGTAGAGGAGTGCAGTAAATAGTACCACTCTCTGAAGTTTCTGTACCAGCTCGTCGTCGAACTCCAGCTGACCGCTGAACATCAGGAGCTTCGTGTAGTAGATGATCTGAAACGAATACGCACTGTGATGTATAAATACCGATACCACTCCATATAAGTTTGTTTAATGGTAAATTAATTATTTATCTTATTTTTTTCTGGTAGGGACTTCAAATGGCTGTTTGCAGAAGGCAATACAATATTTAACTTCTAATTCAAAATACCAACCTTGGCCATCCACCTCGCATGATGGTAGGCTCCTGGGCGCATGAAGTGTGTGCCACGACGTGGCTGGGCCCCGAGTACCAGGAGTGTAATCTCCGCCACTTCTCGGTAGTCTTCTCTGACAAGACCAGAAGCGGTACCGAGGAACTTGACTGCCTCATCTCGGAGCTCCCATCAGCCACGTCACCTCCGCCAAATGCTCGATCTCCAGCTCGCGATAAGTCGAGAGGTCGAGCTTGTCCCACCTGAAAGGGGAGTTATGAAAATATTGCATGAAAACGACTGAAGTTTCCCTTTTCGACTGCTATTAACATCATTAGTAGAAGCCTTGCAAAGCTGGGCACAAACCGTTAATCCGTTAATCGTTAATTAACGAAGTTAACTTTTTCGTTAACGATTTAACTTTTAAGTTAACTTTGAAAATCATTATCGGACTAATTAACTTCCGTTACATTTAACTTCCGTTAACTCAAGTCCGTTAACCCAAAAAATTCATAAATAAACGTTTAAAAGTTTATATTATTTTCAGTGCTGAGCAGGTGCGCAATTAATCCGCCACTGTTAATAGTGATGAACGAATTTCCATTTCCGCAGTGTAAAATCAGGCGATATATTTGTTTCCGTCGCCACAATTTGTGTCTTACCAAATATGGTAGTTATTTATGGCATTGGTTTGAGCAAAACATGGTCGACTGTAAAATCAGGCGGAAAGATTTGCCATTTGAGTTGAATGTTTCAACTTCTTTCAAGAAATATCACGAGCATTTTAAGGCACTTTCAATAATATATATGTAACAATTACAACAAATAACTACATTCGTTTCATTTGCAGTCTGTCTCTTGCGCAACATGTTTGTGCTAGTGAATATTTAAAAATAATCGTTGTCAAGTAAGTCATGTATATTTATAATATGTCTGTGAGTACCTTATTAGTAGTCTCCTTGATACATTTCAAGAACCATAAAACTGATCAGGTAAGATTTCAATTCTCATGTCACTTTGATGACATAAATTAAGTCAATTGATGTCTTACAATGGGAGCGTTTTCACCTTAACCCTTCATGTCCTGGCGGTACTTCTAGGTACCACATCTTTAAAATCTCCATAATTATTTTTCTACCCGGTTGATCCTGTCGGTACTTTCAAGTCCCAATGTGAATTAGTTTCTTTATGAGATAATAGATGGCGTTGAGAAGTAAATGTGAGCGTGTGGCGCCAGAGGCTGTTTACTCTTTAGTATCTCTGCTGTGAAGACCGAAGAAATTTCAGTGCAATTACTTCCCGAATATTCTGTGCCATATCTGTTCCAAATAACAAAGGTAAGGGTTATTTTATTTTTTATCTTGTTCTTCTTCAGTGCTGTCATCCAGACAAGAGAGAGCAGCAGAAGCCACAGGTCACTCAAGGGCAAGGCCCAGAACTTGGTCAAGACCTGGCTGGAGACCAACTCCAAGGACTTGCTGACAGATGCTGCCTTCTTGGGTGAGCAAATGTTGGTGGACTTGTTCATCAAGTTCAACACAGCCATCCCCTCCAGTGCTGCAGTGGAGCGTTTGTTCTCTATGGGCAAGGACATCCTGAGGGCCAAGAGATCATCCCTGTCTGATGAAAACTTTGATATGCTAATTTTCATGAAGGGCAACATGCATCTCATGGACAAAATGGAGAACGAGAAGAAGAGGGAAAATTAAATTATATATATATATTGTGTTTTTCATTTTTTTTATAATAAAAGTTAACGTTAACGGTTTATCGGTAACTTCCGTTACATGTTTAACGAATTAACGGATTAACGGTTAACGAAGTTAACTTTTTGGTTAACGGATTAGCGGTTAACGAAGTTAACTTTTTGGTTAACGGTGCCCACCACTGGTAGAAGGACGCTGATATCTCAATTGCTCTGAAGGCAAAAAATCATTGGAGAAAACAAATGCGCCTTAGACTTGAAATTCACCTTCTCCTCAGATACTGGAACAAAGGTTCAGTTGGTGCTGTGGTTCTTCCAAACGCGGTGATGACCACTGCCCCCACGATGAGCTCCATAACGTGATGGCGACAGCCCAGCTGGAAGAGCGGTTTACCAAGCATGTTCTCCAGCCGGACCACCGCACCCTGCACCCTCCCCGTATTGGAGGAAGTTGTGTCGAAGCACAGTCCAATCACGTTGTTCTCGCATCTCCAGTCTTTGAGAGCACGAAAGGTCGCCTGGGCCTGGGACAGACCGGTGCCGTCAGCAACAGTCGGAACGGCCAGCAACTTTCCTTCTGTGCATTGGGGAGCTCCGGAGATGAGAATCGCCTGGAGGTGCTCCAATGATCCAAGAGAGTCCTGAAACGTATGTCATACATGCCAATCCATTATCGTCCACTGGAATATGTCAATCCACTGTCGTCACTGGAACATGTTAATTCACTGTCGTCCACGGTGAGGGCAAAACTGACCTTGATTACTTTCCCGTCCCAGTGGACCACAGCATGCCTCGGAGATACGAAGGATTTCTGCACAGCTGTCGACACTTCACAACGATGTGCCACTCTTCCACGGCGAGACGTGTCCTTCGAGATACTGAATTTGTCCAGGTCTGCGGGCGGATCTGCCGAACGTAGGACTGCCGCCACGACACTTGCCACCTATGTGCGAAATTGAAAGGAAATTGACAAGGATGGGTATGGTTTTTATGCGACAAAATAATCACTAAATTTTCCGTCGTTACGTCTATTATATCTTTGTCAAGGAAAGATCATTACTGATATATACACACCTGATTATTGGACATCCGGAAGCGATCAGCCACTTCAATAACAGCCGGTGCATTGAGGATGCGGTGAGGAAGGCTGATTGATACAGTTGATTCTCTCGGCTGCAGGTATGGTGGTTCTAGCTGTGATTCGGAGTTGCTCGATGATCTGCTTTCTATAGATTCGTCGTCGCTCTCAGCTTCGGTTCCTAATTTCGTTTTTGAGGTGCCTGACTCATCACGAGATTGTTGTCTTGAGAGTTGCCGTTTTCTCTTGACAACGAACACTTTATCATTCCCACTCATTGTTGCCTGGCAGGCCCCGTTGATCCTCATAAAATTGAATATCTTCTTCTTTGTTGTTGTCTGTGAGCAGTCGACTTTTCTGTATCTCTTCAATAGCATCGGGAGCTTCGATGTCCCAGAGCTTGTTCAGATTTTCTGAAAACTTCTCCCTGCCTTTTCCCGCGTCACTGTCTCTCATCTTGCTCTTCTGCAGCGAGCGCCACTCTTCCCACAGTAACTCCAGTTTTCTTTCGCAGTTACGCCTCGTGATCGTCTTTATACGTGCCATGTTCCAAAATGCCAGAACATTGGCCACCGTGTCTTTTACGGCGGCCTTCCTGTCAGTAGTTTCCTGCTTGGCATAGAAGAAGTACTGGAGAACTTGATGGGTGGTTGGCAATTTGGCACGACCGATCGAGGAAGATGGCTGACCAATTAAGAAGACGTCCGTGGCTGACCTTAGAGAAGGTGGTGCTGTTGTTGCTGCTTTCTCTTTTCCAGAATAAGTAACTTTCAGAGTCTTCCCACTCCTGGTTGTTAACAGTTTATCCATTGTACTAAAGTCTAGACTTATCAAACAAGAATCAATTGACACAGTTGATCTGTAAAAAGCAAACTGTGATTAGTAAAAATATTGGTCATAGACATAGCGTGTGTGCGTAATTGGGGTTTTAGGATGCGCCAGCTACTGATGCTATGATTACGTCCATAATGGGGGACAAATACGGTATTTTAAATTTTAATGTTATTTCTAGGTGAGTGTAACTTCTAAACCACTTGTTCGATCAACTTAGTAAGTATCTGAGAGGATTCCTTTCACTGAGAGGATTAAGAAAATATGGTCATTTGATGATTTATCTTTATTCAGTAAAAAATTGTCAATTTGGCCAAATTTCCAAAATTGAAATTTTCAAGGTCGATGCGCGACCCCTAAATATTGATCGATTTTGGTAAAAATGGTGTCAGTGTACTTCCACTGAACCAAATCATGGGAAAAACTTTGACCAGCTATAATGTTTTAAAAAAAGTGAAAAGTGATCCACCCTAAGGTACAAGAAGAGAGCAGATTAGTGACGCCCCCTCATATGCCGTTGTTTGCACGTTGTGTATAAATAACGAACAGCCATGCATTGATATACGACTGATGTGGAAGAACGCATCTGATAATAACGTTCTTGTCCCTACGCGAAACCGTTTCATCCTCGACAGAATGTTTGAAATCGTCGGATTCCGCAAGCTGAAGCCTATATTAGATGCTCGTGTTACGGATATGATTTATTTTGACACGGTTCTTGAATACGCATTAGGGCGGCTCGTTTTTACACTTTTTTCGATATTTGATTGGGGGTAGTGCGGAAAAGTTGCGATTTGGAGAGAAAATAAAGTGTGTAAAATTTTTTTGATCTCCGTCAATACCTTCCGGTGGCGGCGAGTCCTTAAAAATCGAAAAATAGGCCTAACGGGGTAGATTGGAAAATGGTTTTAAAGACTTACAAAATAAACAATAAAAATTTCAGCACAATCTGTTAATAACTTCCGGTGGCGTCTTAGCCGTTAAAATATCCAAAATATTGATTTAAAGCAAGTTTTAACAAGATGTTATACAAATGTTAATTCCGGTATATTTCTGTGCAAACAACCCTGAGAACACTATTATAGGCTTGAATAAATTAATAGCAGTCATTGAACAATGAACATTATATAAAAATTATATAAAATTATATAAAATTTTTGTGTTTTTAGGCCTATTTTTCGATTTTTAAGGACTCGCCGCCACCGGAAGGTATTGACGTAGATCAAAAAAATTTTACACACTTTATTTTCTCCAAATCGCAACTTTTCCGCACTACCCCCAATCAAATATCGAAAAAAGTGTAAAAACGAGCCGCCCTAATACGCATACACCGCTCTGCTCGACGGATTTATCGAATGTAAGAATGAACAAGGCGAGAATGGTCTATCTAGAGCTGGATGCATATTTAAAAGGTTTAGATTCTTCGAAATATCCTGAACTTTGGTACAAAGCACTTGAGCGGTACAGGGCTGAGCTCACCTACACTGTTCACCCTGAAGAGCTGTACCTCTATATAATGAATAGCTGTCGTTACGACTTGGAAGATTATTTCAATTCCCGCTATGCAGAGTGAAGAACAGTTCACGATTGAAAAGCTCGGGACGGTAAGAAAAAACTCTCGATTGGAAAGGCTTGTTTATAAACTTGTATTTAATAATGATGTTGTGGTTAACGATGACCTCTTTGTGCGTGCTTTTGATTGTATTCTAACCGTGTTTAAAGATAACTTGCCAACTGGATGTGAAGTAGGCACAAAAATAGTATTGAACGATATGAAAGCCATTTATGTCGAGTATAGGCATCCGTATCAGTTAAACGGTGGTGTTGCTTGGACGGTTTTACCACGTAGTTCAAAATAATATCGATGTGAATGTAGACTCTATTACGTATGAGTTTAGCGTTTTGCACAGTAGAACATAAAGGATGTATATTTAATTATTTAATTGTGTGTATATATATATATATTTCCTGCACTAATATATAGTAATATGCAATTGATTATACGTTTCGTGTATTATTATTTTTATTTATTTAATATAACCCGTAGAACATAAAGGATGTATATTTATTTAATTATATATATATAATATATATATATATATATATATATATATATATATAGTGGGCCTAGTTTTAGCCGTTTAAGGTGATAATGATTAATTTAATGTCAGTGATTAATTTATGCAATGATTGAATATTAATGCCAGGCTGGGTTAACAATTTATGATGTCATACAGTATCACCGGTTAAAAGTAAGTAGCTAATGGAGTAGACCTACTATAATACAGTATTTCTGAGGGACACGAATTGCTTCGAGGTCACCAGCTTGGATTACACCCAAGCAAATATTGCTGAGGTTATAAAAGGCACTTTATTGTTTTGTATTTAATTAAGAAAATAAATCAGTTATTTGTTCACAGTGAATAACAAATGATTGACAATGATTAGAGTGCTTAACAATTCTATAATGGCATTTGTATTAGGGAAAAGTCTGACTGAGGATTAGTAAATAAAAGGGATTACACAGATAAATTGTTAAGAAATACGCTCGTTTATGAGAGGCTAATGGTATACAAAAAATGGGACACAGCATGAAATATGAAACTTAGTGATTACAGAAATTATGTATGTGCGTTATAATACAACAAATAGATTATGTAACACGTTGATTATGAAGGCTAAAGGTTATGCGTGAATGAACATTGAATGGGCCTAGTAATGACACAGAATGCACGTGCGTTTAGTACACTGAATAGAATGCGTAACACACTCATTAAATAGGCTAGATGTTCGGCATGAATGAACATGGAATAAATGATGCAACTAAATGATAATGGAAATTAGTGACGTGCGTTTATAGTGCTCTTTAGGTCACGTATTACACTGCTTATGTAGGCCAGAGTTACGCAGTAATGGACTACTAAACAAGATGCTGGGGCCTAATGATAATTGGGAGAAATACAATGAATGATTACACGAATATCATTTACGTAAAAGCAATTATATGATGCTAAGCGATTACGCATAAATGGAACATAGAAACAAGATGTTGTGGCCTAATGATAATTGGAAGGGATGTACTAAGTGGTGCATCGTAAATGAATTAGGCCTTCAGTAAGAGAATACTTAAATCTATCACATAAAATAAACGGATGTAAAGTATTTATATGACTGAACACAATAACAGATGATACGCGGAGTTGCGGTACTAGAATGGCCCTTGAATTATGAACTAGGCCTACTGCGTTTTAACGATAGTCAGTTTGACCGAATTATGAAACACTGCGTTTATAGCCTACTCTCCTGCGGTTCACTGGGTAGGCTTTAAGTTATTGTTTTTAAGCAAAGAGACAAAGCTTACCAGTAAGATAAGGATACCTCTAGGTTGACGCGTCGCTTGGGGGGTGGCCTGTTGAACTAATAGGCTCGAAGTGTTGACCGTCCTATTGAAGCGATTTGACTGAGCGCTGGTCGCTTTGTTGATTAGGCCTCTTAAGATGGAGAAGACGTTTGAAGGTGATCTTGCAGACGTAGGCCCGGGTGTTGTTGCCTCTTGAGATGCAGGGTGGCTTGAAAGTGATCGGGCTTAATGGATTCTCGTTGACGGCCGTTTTTCGGGAAGCGGTGAAAACTGACCAGATGTGAAGTGCTTTGGGTTCGTAGCTTCGCCGTCGAGTCACGTAATGTGTCCACCTTGAGGATGTCTTCTCGTAGCGTTGAGCTTCGCCGGTGCTTTCGAGGATGACTCTTGATCAATTGAGGTGTGGTGAAAGAGGCCAATGAAAACGCATACAGCGGGAAAGACTTAGCTTACTTCGAGTGATGATGATGCGTTCTTGGGTGAAGTGTCGAAGTGGGCCTTGAAAGGAGCCGGCTCAGTAGCGGATTATAATGCGGGTAAAGGGGGCATTTGCCCCAGGTCCCAGATGCTGACCGGCCCCAAGATGATGACCGACCCCAAGAAACTATGTAAACGCTATAATCTACCATTGAAATAATTGGTCGACCGTGAGGAAGAAAAAAAAATTCTAGATTCCGCTTCTACAAAACCTAGTTTAGTATCCCATTTATGTGAATAAAGTATACATTTTCTGTAATCACATGTTTGTTTTTGTTTCGTTTTCTTTTGATCGATCCCAGTCAGCTGATCACATCACTCATGTATAATGTATCAGGTAAAGAATTGTGTTTTTCTAGTGACACCGGCTCGAAAATATTCATTGCCCCCGGCCCTAACAATGCTTAATCCATCCCTGAGCCAGCTAAAGCTGACGCTGTGACGACGTGAAGGATGAACTTACGAGATGAACGCACGAAAAGGAGTAGGGTGAAATATGAGCTGACTGCGCCTTATATAACCTTAGGAACAATCGAGTCCCGCGGTTCGAGGCTAGCGTCATTGTTTTTCTTTTATTGCTTGAAACCGCGTCTTCTGAGCTTTTTTTATTCTTCGACACCACGTGCGTCTTAAGAATGTTTGAGAAAGTGGCGGTGAAAAGAATTCCTATGGCTGTTCTTTGTCTGTTTTCTGTCTGTAGTTGTCTGTTCTGCTATATATATATATATATATCCTGTACTAATATGCATTTGATTATACATTTCGTTTATTATTATTATTTTCAATGTATTTAATTATTTAATATAACTGTATATATTTTTCCTGTACTAATATATTGATAATACAACGTTTTGTATATTTTTGATTATATATTTTCCGTTCGTATGCTATTATTATTTTTTAACCATATATATATTCCATTGTATATTTATTATATATTCATCGTCCGTATGCTATTATTATTTTTGATCTTATTAAATATTCCAATGTATATTTCTCTATATTTCCATTAATTCGCCTAAATAAACAGAATGATGCAATGGCGTTTTATTTAATTCTTTTTGTTTGTACATGGTATTTAATTATATCAATTGGCTGGCTTCTAAAGCGGATTTGTAAACCTGAATATATGCATTAATTATATAAATAGCGCTATCTGGCAACTCAACCTGAACGAGCCATTTACGCCTTCTAAGCCAACTGGCGGGTTAAGTCAGAATATATACTTTAATTAAATAAATAGTGCAAACTGGCAGCTCAACCAGATACGCCAACTGTCGGATTAAGCCAGAATATATGCTTTAATTAAATAAATAGTGCAAACTGGCAACTCAGCCTTCTAAGCCAACTGGCTGATTAAGCCAGAATATATGCTTTAATTAAATAAATAGTGCAAACTGGCAACTCAGCCTTCTAAGCCAACTGTCGAATTAAGCCAGAATATATGTTTTAATTAAATAAATAGTGCAAACTGGCAACTCAGATTTCTAAGCCAACTGGCTGATTAGGGGCCGTGAAGTCTTAATATGCGCTTGGCTCCTGTCAAGCGAACACCTCTCCTCTCTCTTAGGTTAGGTCTCCCCCAGCGGGGTTCATTGCAGCTTGGGGGATAACTCCGCCTCCGAGTTGCATAACCCCTTGTTGCTCTTGCAACATTCCCCCTTCCCACATTTAGGGGGCCTTGCAACAAAGGGGTGGGGGTTGTCACTATGGGGGTGCCTTGCAACAAAGGGAGGCTGGCACTGTTGCAATATCTTGCAACATTTGCAATTGCAGTGCACTCTACCATTTTGCGGTCATACTATTGAGAACTATTCTGGGTTTGTAGTGATTAGTTAGGGCCTGTACCAATTCACTATAGGTGCAAGTTTCCGGTGCTTTAGGAGCAACTGGGTCCATAGCTAAGCCAAACGTTTTAGGGCCTATTATAGTTAAAAAGGTAGATACTTTCTTAGCATCAGGAATGGAATTTGCCTCGAAAAACAACCTCACCCTAGTGGCATAAGCTTCGAAGTCCTCCCCAGAGTCTTCATAAGGTTTATATGGCCAATCACCAACATGCTAGAACAAAACCGATTTAGGCCAAATAACGTGAAGTAGGTTAAATAGAGTTTAAATATGATCTAGTTACTCCCCAGTTAGGGCTGAATAGTAAATTGTATTAGAGTTAGGGCTGAGTAGGAATTAATATTAGAGTTAGGACTGAGTAGGAATTAGTATTAGAGTTAGGGCTGAGTAGGAATTACAGTAGTATTAGAGTTAGGTCTGAGTAGGATTTAGTATTAGAGTTAGGGCTGAGTAGGAATTAGTATTAGAGTTAGGCCGGCGGGACCTAAGCTATAGTACGGTAGCTTACCCACACAAACCAACCAAATCGAACGACCCACCTAGGCTAGGCTACATCCAATTTTCCAAACAACCAAATTGAATCCAATAAGCCAAATTTAATCCCATCCTCGTCGCCAAATGTAATAACTTGGGGTTAGTGACCCCGCTAAATTACTAGGTTTCTAAACGACAACAAAGGCACTTACCGGTGTTTTGATTTAGATTTTCTTTAGGGCCTACCATAGATTTCCAGCGTCCCACAAAGCAGCCTACCTAAACTCTCTAACTTTACTAATTTAGAAGCTATAGACATTACCTGTAACTGATATAATTACTAGACAACTTTCTTCTCCATTTTGTCACTTTAGAAACATCACCAAATTAAACTTAGCACCAACGATTTAGTCAGATATAAATAATCATGCTGTTAGTTCAGCCCAAACAAACGAACAGACCACGTTCCGCTGTTTGTCCTTTTGTGTTGCCATTCAGCTTTCTTTTAGTGACTTTTTCCTTTAGTGACTTTTAGACTAGATACATATATATCCACACACACGTCACCTCAAATCCAAAACTCAATCGCTTAAATTGCCAATGCCATCTGGTGGTTGAAAAAGCAGTGCTCTCTCGGCTCTCTTCTGGAATTGGCAATTGATAATAATCTCGTACCATGTCCAGGGAAGTGAAGTAACGGGTTCCATGAAGACTAAAAACTGCATCTGTTAAGTTGGGCATTGGAAATCTGTCTAGTATGGTCACTTCATTCAATTTTCGATAGCCAACAAACATTCTAATTGAACCATCTTTCTTCCGGATAAGGACAACAGGCGAACTCCACAGGGAAATGCTAGGTTCTATGATATCAAGCAACAGTAATTCCTGGCACTGGGCTTCCAACGCTTCTGCAACTGGTTCTGGGAATCTACGGAGTCGTTGTCGAATAGGGGTATCATTATACAACTCTATCCGGTGTGGTACACAATTCACAAAACCTACATCATCATTCCCCCGACTTAACACTTTCTCCCGGCTAGCTAACATTTGTAAAACCTTCTCCCTCTCTTCTAACTTCAACTCGGGTGACACGGTTATTTCGGTTCGTAGGCGTTCTTCCGTCCGGCCTGGTTGTTCGGCTTGAGCTCCAGTCGTGAACACCTCGATTCTCTCACTTTCAGCCACTGGAAAGTCAAGTTCTTATTCATAGATTATTAATCTTATAGTCCCTATCCTTTCCCCCACCTTGATTTTCTGTGCCTCTGGGGTCAGCTTCATTACCAACACTTCCGTCATCCCAGCCAATCCATCCACTAACCCAGGGTGACCATACACCTTCCCCTGGAGTCGGGGATCTCCATCATCATCTTTAAAACAGTACTCCAGTCTTCCTTCACCTTCGATTACATTCAAACAAGCAAACTGAACAGGAACCCGGTGATATCTGCAGGTACTTAATTTCACATCTGCTGATGCATAACAGGGGACATTCCGGATTACCCTTCTACATGGTGCATTCTCACTCTTCAAATAAATTTCCTCCATATGCCCATCTTTATAAGCTCGCGTTGTCCTCTTCCGTTTCACATTAACTCGGACACTGTTTTCAACAAGAAAATTCATTCCCAATACAACTGGAATTTCAACCTTTTGACCACCGCAAATAGAACAGGCTCCATTTCCACTCCGTGAATTGATAGCCCCAATGTAATTACCTCCAGTGGTTTAACATGATTTTTCACTCCAGTCCCTCGAATCCTCAGGTTACAGCTCCGCATCTCTGGAGTTAACTCCAGTTCCTCTACCACTGAGTGATACAGGATCCCTACTGTAGCTCCAGAATCAAGGACTGCCAAGTAGTTCTCTGAATGTTCGATCCGTATATCTACTTTCAGTAAAGATTGAGGTGCTAACTGTTTAGACATCTCGTTCAATCCACCAGTGTCAAAGACATTACTATTTACCAGATATATTTCGGGAGCATCAGCTACATGTTCATTGTTTTGGTCATGGGGTTGCTTCTTATCAGGCTCTTCAGGAATATCCACACTCCCATCCAGACCAAATTGACCTGGACACCCTAGGTTATTACTAACAGGTTCGAAAATAACTGGGGACCTATCTGGACAATCAGTACCTGGATTCACAATCAATGATTCATTTCTGCTACCCAAAACTGGGACTGACTCTGTTGTCTCATATCCCTAGGGAACAAAAGGAATTGCACTCACATTCATTCCCACAGGCAAAACTGATTAATGACCCTTTGGATCTCCCCTCACCTGTACTCCTCCCGTAAATTCTTGTTCTAGTATGGGCTCACTAGTTAGGGGTAATATTTGTCCTCCTAGGAGTTCTGGGGTTTCCCCTCTGGCCTCAGAGCTCACTGGTTTAAAGGCCTTGGTTCTTGAACTGGCCCATTCCTTCGTGCGTTAGTCTGGTTAGGCACAGGAATTGGTTCCCTTGAGCATGGCCGTAACTACCTATGAGGTCACCGAGATCCGGACCTCAGTAATTATTTCCTAAAAAAAAAAAAAAGAGACTGAACCGTTCTCCGTGTATGAAACGCATATTACCGCTTTTCTTTTGAAAAGAGGGAGCGTCGAGCGTTTTGTTTGGTGTTTTGTGTTTAGTGTATAGCTTGGGTTGTGTTTGTAGATGTCATTTTGGTCTGAATTTTGCTCGTCCCGCCGCGCTCGAAAAAAATCTGGACCTCACTAATTTCTAAACCCTAGTTACGGCCCTGCCCTTGAGGTGGTAGGACTCGGTGGTCTTGAACTAGGCCTTCTCTGCCGGATTGATCGCCGGTTATGACCATACCCATTATGTAGGTAAGACAGTGGCGTAGCTTGGGGGGGCTGAGGGGGCAACTGCCACCGGTGATCGGAGAAATACCTGGCCCAGTCGTAAATCTAGAACCGGTTGTAAAAATTTTTGGCAATAAAGGAGAGAGAGGGAGAAAGAGAGAGAGAGATACATTTCCCTGTGGCCAATTTTGAATTCACCTTCTCATAATAATACATTATATTATAGCATGGCTAAGCCTGTGACGTAGTAGCTTTAAAAACATATATTAGTCACGAAAAAGGTGCCAAATTTGTCCAGTCGAGAATTTATAACACATTTCCCCCCCCCCCCCTTGAAAAAAGACCACGCTACGCCACTGGGGTAAGGGCATTGTGACACCCAATGGTCCCGCTCGCCACACCTCAAACACAACCCTAAACGCCGACGGCAATCTCGTTCCAGATGACCTCCCTTTCTGCGGTAATTACAGCTCACCCAGGGACGATCAGAAGATGGTGGTGGAGGGGTAGATGGAAATCTGGCTGGCCACGAACCCTGCTGCGAGGCCAACAACCGAGGGTGAGACTGGTGATTTCGTTGGTTCGGGTTCTTCCGGGGCTGGTCTTGATCACTAGACGACCCTGTATTCTGGACATCTGGTGGTAGTTGGGGTACAAAAGGAGACATTCCTATGTTCCAAGCCTCCTGAAGGATGGGTGGAGGTCCAGATAAGTTCAAAGGTTTCACCGGAGGTTCCATCTCACTAGATGCCAATTCTCTCACTGCTGGCCAGTTCATCTGAGTCCTAGCTCCATGTGCCATTCGTGCCGTGGCTAGGGCAACTTTAACCTTCTGAGAAAATGTCTTAGCAACGGTGTTAAGAAATTTTGAAATAAATTCTTGGCAATTATCCGCTTCTACTCCTGGCATCGCAGTCATCCACACAGTTTCCAACCTGGTCGCATACTGGTATAATGTCTCACTTGGTCGTAATTGAGCATTAGTAAATAGTCCAAAGCTGGGCACTTGCGGTATTTTTGCGGTACTGCGGTACTGCGGTACTACCGCACTACCAAACCGGTACCGCATAACGCAGTACCGCAAAGGATCGCTGAAAGTACAGCAGTACCGCTACCGCATTCAAATTTCCCGCGGTACTTTCCGCGGTACCGACAAACACGACTTTTCAAAAAATTAACACTTTTTTTGAAGTAAACCTTATTACAGGAGTACAGTAAGACGAATGCTGCGTGTGTTGCATCAGCCTAACTCTAGACACGTTAAGTTTTCGTTCAGAACATGTTACGTTGCCATCCTATCACAACGCCTCAGTGCAGTGCTTGCTTTTGAGCCGGTTGCACGTGTGTTACATTTCTGTGACAAAGATCGATTTTTAGCCATTATGGCAGAAAGTTCAGGTGCGAAATCGCCGATATGCAATTTCTGAAAATATGTGCTATTACTTGTGTTGTTCTTGTGTGCAGTACCGCAGTACCGCAGTACCGCGGAACGCACCAGGGGGACCTGAAAAAGTACCGCAGTACCGCGTAACGCACTGGGCATGCTGAGGTACCGCAGTACCGCGTAACGCACCCCCAAATTTTGGTACCGCGCCCACCACTGGTAAATACCTCTCGTTTGTCTTTTTTCATGGTAGTCCGGAGTTCTCTGTAGTAAGTCCGCAGTCTCTTCCTGACAACTTCATATGGCATCCCTGGTCGATCAACTAAATCAAAACCCTCTCTCATCTGTCCTATAAGACACTCTCGCAATGCAGCTTTCCAGTAGTTGTGTCCTCCTACCACTGTATTCTCGGCATAAGCCTCAAACTCCTTCCTAAATTCTGCGAATGTCCTCCCATCAGATATGTCAAATGGCAATGGTCGGGGAAATCGGCGCTCATCTAATTTCTCTAAGGTCTTAGCAAGGCGTTCCAGGAGATTTTCAGCTGCCAGTGTTGGTGGCAGTTGTGGCCCCTTTCTTGCGGTAAACATCACTGGTTCATCCTCTTCACTTGATTCCCCCAAGCTCTCGTTGAAACAACTTCATATAAGGTCTCTGGTTGACTGTTGGTCTCGGCTTCCTTTCTGAGGCCCGAGATGTGTGGGGTTGATTTGGTCTATTTTTGGGCTACTGGTAGTTCTTTCAGATCTTCTGCTTCCGTCCCAGATGAAACGCTCTCCTGTGAGGGACCCAACATTCTCTTTTCCCCCCAGTTCACAACAGGGCGAGCTGTTTCACTTTCTGTTCGGATCCTGGACTGTTCACGGTTGCTCATTGTTCTAACAAGGTGGTTACTGTCAATGCCAATCTTCTGAGAACATATACATCCTGGTCAGAGGTTATACAAGCAGTGGTAGACTGGTAATTTAACAGTCGATCCTCAATACCTCTCAATGGTGATTGGGTGAGTGATGCCACTGCTCTTTCGCCAAGCTGTCCACTAATTTCTTCAGCAACATCAGTACCCTGGGTCATCTCTGGATTAAACATTCTTCGCAGTTTCCCTTTGAAACTTCACTACCTCCAACCAATCTCTCGACTTATCTCGCTGGGGATGCCAAAAGGTATGCTGCGGTGGCTGCGTAGGCCGTAGTCCCCAAGCGTCTGTATCGTCGAGCCACCCAGCATCCTTCCACGTTTCTGGGTTCGTGATAGTCAAAAGATTGGGCAAGGGGATAGTTTCTTCAGGTATCCAGTAATGCCTCTCTCGTCAGTTGTTTATTTCCAGGAGATTATTCAGGTCCAACTCGCATGTTAACTGTAAAGGACTTCCAAAATTTCTATTCACAAAATCCTCGCCTTCTTTCCGGGAGATTATTCAGGTCCAACTCACACGTTAACTGTAAAAGACTTCCCAAAGTTCTGTTAACTAAATTCTCATCTCCACTGAGCAAGAGACCCAGCCACTCAGAGTCCAAGAAAGGGGCTGGAATCCCAAGGTAAACCTTGTTTGTTTATAAGAATTTAATAATGTTCAATTAAGTTTTGTTAAATAGAAAATTAATATTGGTTTGTGAAATTAAAAATATAAACTGCTAGTTACCAATACTAAAAATCTGCCCAAGCGGAGGCTGGGTAGAAATGCCCTGGAGTTATCGGATGGCCGTTAGCCAATAAGGTGTTTTCGTATATAGGATGTTGTTTATTTAAAAATAAGTATTTTGAGTTTCTCTCCGGTAAAATGTTAATGTTAATTCCCCCTCTCGCATTACCCCGTTTGTCTAACGTGTTTCGGTATAAATAAAAGTCAGTAAAGTGTAATTAAGTGTATAATTATCCCCGTCTCCTTCGTATTATTCGAAAGTGAAATGGGCTGGTTTGGGTCACGTGCTACCCGCATTTATAAAGTACAGCGAAAACGAGTGTAACGAGAATGATAAAAGATAAAGAGAAAATAAATAAGAAAATTGTAAAAGAATTGTAAAAGAGTTTTGTGAAAAGAGGGTTTTAAGTATTAATCACTACACTAATCTACAGTTTTTTTCTTTATTATATCTGGAATAAACACAATTATTCAGTATATAAACACAAAACAAAAAACTGGCAATGAATCACAATTAACAAAAACCCCTGGAAAACAAATAACAATTAGTGAGATTCGGCAGAAATGATAGAAAGCAAATGGGAGACAAGTAACGGAAATGACTTGTATCAAATGTAAACCCTTGTGCCAGCCCAGCTACCCTCCAAACGTGACCCTGTGACCTGATTTTTATTATACAAAGCGGATATCTGGTTAGTAGTGTTAGGGTCACAAGCCTGATTCCAGGGCAGATCCCAGTGGCCAACAATGGTTAATCAACCTATAATCAGTGCCAAACAAGCATGGGCAAAACCCAAACTCTGGAATAACTTGACTGGTGTCCTATAATAATGATAATAGGTTCTGTAGCTAGTTACATGAATGGATCACAGAAGAACTGGATTTGGTTAAAGGAAACTCCAGGGCTCAAGTATGCACTGCAAACTGGGCAATAAGTAAAGGTCTGGTGTCTGCTTCTAACCTGGCTGACTTATTACACCTATCTATACTTAGTCACAATTTCAACAACATATATATATATATGAAAATGAACTCAGAATCGTCCCCTGAGGTGTTTTATGATACACACAGACCGTGCATGGAACAAGGAACTCTTCTGGGATAATTAAATCCACTATAGTCCGAATAAGTAATGGTAAATGACAAATACCATAGTTTTTCTTTTTCATGATGCTAGCCCGACGTGGGCAACGGGTCACTCGCAGAGGTCCCATAAATATAGCTTCCCTCACCAGCTATCTGCAAAGCAGACAGGATCCAGCTTTAGGACATGGATCTAGCATCATGAAAAAGAAAAACTATGGTATTTGTCATTTACCATTACTTATTCGGACTATAGTGGATTTAATTATCCCAGAAGAGTTCCTTGTTCCATGCACGGTCTGTTTGTATCAAATATATATATATATATATATATATATATATATATATATATATATATATATATATATATATATATATATGTCTGCTTTTAATAATAATAATTCATAATAATAATGATGGTGAAATACAAATAACACCACTACAATAACTAGGAACAAGAATTATGAACAAGTCTTTCTTCCTATTGTACACTGGCCAAGGATTACAGCTGGATGCACTTAACATCATACCTTTAAAGGCTTTCTAAACTCCCTTGGCTTCCAACAGGACGCGTCTATCTTAAATTTCTGCCTGTCTGTCTGGCAGTCTACTCTGGTTTCATAACCTTTTAATAGGCTTCCAGGTTCCAGGATCAAACAAGGTCTGGAGCAGTTACAATATTTTTACAGTTAACAGGCTTACTAACTAGACTCCTGTGGGTAGAGAAAAACTTGTGAGAAGAACCAGATAGCACTTGAAAATCGGGGCGGGGGGTGGGTGTGTGAAAAACTTAACCCCCATAGCGTTAACAATCTTCGTTTATTTCACCCTTACAGATAAGATTGAGGTGTCAGAGGAACACATTAGGCATATGCTTTATGAGTTTAGAAAAGGAAATAACGCGACTGCAGCTGCAAAAATATTTAGGATATTTATGGGCAGCAGACATGGGGTCAATTATGAATTGAATTGGAATTGAATTGGAATTGATAGGGAAAATGTGTGGAATTGAATTGGAATTGAAGAATTTTTTTTTAATGAATTGAATTGAATTGGAATTGATGCAATGAATTGGTGTGAATTGATGATGATGCGAAAATAAATCATCAGGAAACTCAAATATATAATAAGTAAATAATAATAAGTAAATCAAACAATAATAAGTAAATCAAACAGCTATGTGGAACTCCTAGCAGTGAAAATAGAAAAACTAAACTTGATAGTAATAGTCATCTATAGACCTCCAAGCACCCCAACCGAAAAATTCTCGGAGGCCATTGATGACATCAGAAAGCTAATAAAGGCCATAAACCCTCCATCCCCCAATATAATGATCTGCGGAGACTTTAACTTCCCATTTATAAAATACAAAAAGGTGGATAGGAATATATATATATATTCACCAAGACAAGGGGAGCACAAGAGAAGACCAGGAGCAAGCAAAAATGTTGATGGCTCTCACAAATGAGTTTATGCTGACACAGGAGATAACAGAAAATACCAGAAAAAATAACTGCCTGGATCTGGTATTCACAAATAACACGAACTTGATTGCTGATATAAAAATAACCCCAACCATTATCTCAGACCACAACTTAATCGAGATATCAACAAATATGACGACAGCATTAGAAGACAATACACATATTGTGGAAAGAAGTAAATAAGGGGCCTTTAACTTAAACTCGAAGACTATAAATTGGGAAGCAATCAGATCGCACATGTCCCAAATAGAATGGAGAACAATTTTCGAGAATAAAACAACTGAAGAAATGCTAACAACCTTGGAGGAAAAAACGCTGAGAATTTTAGAAAAATATGCTCCGAAATCACAGCCAAAAGGAAAGAGGAGCTGGCTAGAGAGGCAAAAGAGAAGACTATTCCGCAAAAGAAAGAGAGTGGAGGCGAAGTTAGGTAACTGCGGAGATAATGACAGGAAAGCAATAAAAGAAAGACTGGAGGGTATCGATAGGGAAATACAAGCCCTGATTAAGGACCATACAGTGAGGGAAGAGGAAAAGGCGGTAGAAGCAATAAAGGAAAATCCAAAATACTTCTATAGCTATGCAAAAAGGAAGACAAAAACGCGCGCCGCTATTGGGCCCTTAAGGACGGGAAATAATGAACTAACCGACGATTCAAAAGAAATATCTGATACATTGAGAGCTCATATGAATCAGTCAGTACCCCAAAAAGTGACAAAGCGATACCTGACATAAATGCATTCTTTGAAGAGGAATTGCAAGGAGAGTATATAACAGACTTGGATTTTACACCAGAAGATGTAGCGAGAGCTATAGGACAAATGAAACCACATTCAGCTGCAGGTCGGAACAATTGGAACGCATTATTGATTAAAAACTGTAAAAATGAAATAGCTACACCTTTATACTGGATATGGAGAAGATCCCTAGACACTGGGGAAATACCGAGCATCTTGAAAAGAGCAAACATTGTCCCTATATATAAAGGAGGGGACAGATCTCAAGCAAAGAACTATAGAACAGTGTCATTGACGTCCCACCTCACCAAAGTATTTGAAAGAATAGTTAGAGAGAAAATTTGATTTCCTGGAGACGTTTACAGGAAAGTTCACCGCCATCAATTCACCGCGGGAAAGTTCACCGCCATCAATTCACCGCGAGGTAAGTTCACCGCGAGGTAATTTCACCGCGAAGTAATTTCACCGTGAAGTAATTTCACCGTAAAATGAATAAAATTAAAAAGAATTTTTTAACTTAACAAGAATTTAATATAGGGTTTAGCAACACTATTTAAAAACATTAAAATATAATTAGGACAAAAATTAAAAAAGTATTTAATTTTTATTTAGCCACAAAATTTAAAAACAAATAATATATAATTAGGAAAAATATTTAACCACATTTAATTTTTATTTAGCCAGAAAATTTAAAAACAAATAATATATAATTAGGAAAAATATTTAACCACACTATTTAAAAACATTAAAATATAATTAGGACAAAAATTAAAAAAGTTAGGTTAGGTTAGGTTAGGTCCTAACCTAACCTAACTTTTTTAATTTTTGTCCTAATTATATTTTAATGTTTTTAAATAGTGTGGTTAAATATTTTTCCTAATTATATATTATTTGTTTTCAAATTTTGTGGCTAAATAAAAATTAAATGTGGTTAAATATTTTTCCTAATTATATATTATTTGTTTTTAAATTTTGTGGCTAAATAAAAATTAAATACTTTTTTAATTTTTGTCCTAATTATATTTTAATGTTTTTAAATAGTGTTGCTAAACCCTATATTAAATTCTTGTTAAGTTAAAAAATTCTTTTTAATTTTATTCATTTTACGGTGAACTTACCTTGCGGTGAAATTACTTCGCGGTGAACTTACCTCGCGGTGAAATTACCTCGCGGTGAATTGATGGCGGTGAACTTTCCCGCGGTGAATTGATGGCGGTGAACTTACCGCACATGCCTGGAGACACGGGAAGGATTCAACGAAAATCAGCATGGATTCCGATCAAGTAGATCATGCCTATCACAACTAATAGAACACTACAACAATATCCTAGATGCATTGGAAGGCAGTGACAACTACGATGTTATATACACAGATTTTGCTAAAGCTTTCGATAAATGTGACCATGGTATAATAGCACATAAAATTAAATATATGGGAATAACAGGCAAAGTGGGAAAATGGATCTATAACTTCCTTAGAGATCGTTTGCAGGTCGTCAAAATTCAAGGTATATCATCATCAGAATCGGAAGTACGCAGCTCAGTACCACAAGGGACAGTACTGGCCCTACTCCTGTTCATAATCATGTTAACAGATATAGACAGCGGAGTAAACAGCAACAGTATAGTAACATCCTTTGCAGACGATACAAAGATCAGCAGAAAAATGAGCGATGTACATGACGTGGAGGCCTTGCAGAGGGACACGAACAAAATATACAAATGGTCAGGAGACAACATGTCATTCAACGCCGAGAAATTTCAGCTCTTGAGATATGGTAGAAAAGAAAAACTTAAACAGACTGCATATTATGCTCCAGATAGACAGGAAATTCAGAGAAGCACGAAAGCGATTGATCTCGGGATAATAATGACAGATGATGCGAAATTTGAAACACAAAATCAGATAGCGATAAATAAAGCAAAAAGAGTCGCCGGACAGGTACTAAGAACTTTCAAGAGAAGGGACAGGACAGTAATGATTCCCCTGCTAAAAACACTGATTATACCAAAACTTGAATACTGCTCAGTTTTGACATTCCCATATAAAAACGAAGAAACTAATAAACTAGAAGAAACGCAAAGGCATTTCACAGCCAAGATTGATGGCTGCAAAGAACTCAACTACTGGGAAAGACTACGTAAACTAAATCTGTACTCACTGGAAAGAAGAAGAGAGAGGTACATCATAATCTACATATGGAAAATGATAGAAAAACTGGTACCAAACCTAAAACTAAACCCAATTACTATTCAAACAACACTGGAAAATAGGAAAGGCAGAATGTGTAGTGTTCCCAAATTAAAGGCCCAACAAGGGACCTCCTCAACCCTGAAGGAAAATAGCTTGGTTGTCAGGGGGCCAAGACCTTTCAACCAGCTTCCTAAGGGCCTCAGAAACGAAACGTAACGGGGGTCAAAGTTGAAGTCTTCAAGAAAAGACTGGATGCCTGGCTCAGGACGGTACCAGATGAGCCGGGCGTGCCTGGCTATGTACGGTGGAGAGCGTAAGAAAGCAACTCGCTCCTCCACCAGGCCAGACCTAGAGGCGGGGCCACCAGCTTGACTTCCGTGTGAAGAGAGACGCACGAAACAACATAAGGCTCATAAGGTAACGTAAGGTGTATATACAGTATAGAAATGGGAGTAAGCAACTCCCATTAATTATACTCTTAACCTAATAAAGGTTTTGGCAGTAAGCATTCTCATTCATATTATTAAATTCGATTTTTCTAAAGTAGGCCTTATATATGATACTGATAATAGTAAAGTCCCAGTGAACGGGAGCTGTAAACAGGAGTAAAACCGCAATAGTCAGGAAACAATTTTATTAGGAGACTAGTTTCAGAAGTCATTGCACTTCTGAAACTAGTCTCCTAATAAAATTGTTTCCTGACTACTGCGGTTTTACTCTTACATACTAACTTCCCAGTCATTTTTAACCTTAAGGAACCTATTTCGTTTTGTGAATATGGGGCTTACTTTCTGAAGGGATGGGTAGGCTTTTCAAAGACAGGGATCTACTCCGAGATATTTTGTATTTCTTGGGCCTGCACCTGCTATGAGTGTCAAAAACCTCAACCATCAGTGGGACAGCTTCCATCTCCATTCCCTTCAGAAGCAGACCTAATCTAACGTAATGCCCAGTGGCGGTTCCTCATATGGGCAATATGGGCAATATGGGCAGCCGCACAGGGCGGCATTTGTGGAGGGGCGGCATGAGCGCCTGCAAAAAAAATAAAAATAAAAATAAGAATAAATAAATAAAGAAATAAATAAAAATAAAAAATAAAATAAAATAAATAATAAAAGATCAATGACTTTGCATCAAGGAAGGTAAGAAGAGTCAGGCTTTAGATGGCAGTTGTGCTGTGGTGCAATTTATTTTGTTTCTTGTTCAAAGTGTAGCATAATAATTACCCTCTCTTAAGTGTCTTATTCTATTTATGTGATAGAGCATTTGTACAATTTAGAAATTTGATTCTCTAGTTTATTTATGGCAGTTGTGCAATTTAATTTGTATTTTTCCTGTTCATAGTATCATAATTACATTCTCTTAAGTGAGTTATTCTATTTACGTGAAGGATTTGTAAAATTCAGAAATTTGAGTCTTTGTTTTGGTTCTGAAGTTCCAACAATTAGTCCAATAAAAAGTTATTTTGTGAAAGAGTTATGTCTGTCCTTTATTTTGGGGGGATTCGAATGTGTGTGTGTTGGCGAACAGGGGGGGGGGGCGCTGAAGGTGAGGTTCGCCCAGGGCGTCATGTAAGCTAGGACCGCCACTGGTAATGCCACCCAAGAGTGGGGGGGGGGGGAGAGTTTTCCTTTCTCTTGATTAGGTCAAAAAAGGTTCACTTTGAGATTCTGGATCCAAGTGGGTGTACAGTATCATTTGAGAGGGAATGTTTCCTTTTTTCCCCTAAGCCCACTCTCCTTACTTTATGGCTCCAGATGTTCTCTTTATTCTGAGAAGCATTTGTCAGTCCAAGTTTATGTGTACCGGTATCTTTGTAGGTAATATAATTTTCCAAAGTAAATGTGTGTGTTTGTGTGTGTACAGTATAGTTATCTATGTATAGTTGGTCATAACTCCTAGGACACTCTTGAGGACAAAAAGCGACACCTGGCATAGATTTGTTGTTTGTACTACAAACGGTTGTAACATTTTGCGAAGAAATGAATGAATGCATAAAATATTACAAAGTAATCCAATCCAAAGTGAATGTGTGTGTTTGTGTGTATAGTTATCTACAGTATGTACATGCAGTGGTGAGCTGCCAAAATTTTAACAACCGGTTCGCTAAGCTGCCAAAATTTTAACCACTGGGTTCTGTATAAAAAGTTCTGAATTCGGCAATAAAAAATTGACAACCCTTCCCACCCCACCCTTTCGCAATTTTAATTAAATTAATTATCTCGCTATTTGCCTTTTTCAAGTGTCTGCATTTTATGATTCAGCTAGGTATTAATAACTGCATGACAATTAATTAGTATAGTTAATTAGAGAAATAGACGTTTCTAATGAAATCAGAAAAGAAGAATTATTTAATAAAAACCGATGAATCATATTATCTACATGGTTAAAATTAAATTGCTCAGTCAACTTTAGCAATAATGAATTATTAGGCAAAACATAAATATCAGTACATCTATGCTTTTAAATTTATTTATTTTTAAATTTAAACATTTTTACGTACCTTATTATTACTTATTACGGTAATAATTTCCAAATGGCTTCTTGGTTTTCTCCGTAAACTGTCGTTTTGGATACACGAACTCTGGTATCTAAAGCGGATCGATGACTTCTCATCCATGATTTGATATATGTTAACGGGTTCCAGAAGCTTAATGGTTTCCCCAACAAATTGATGATCATAAAGCATGATATGTGTTTAGTTGTTAAACTTGCTCTTCTATCACTACAAATAATATTCATCACTGAAAAACCTCTTTCTGCTTCTGAGAGCTCTCTTCAGCGTCCAGCAAAAAAGTTAACAACCGGTTCTTATTTTCAAAAAGATTTTAACAACCGGTTCGCGCAAACCGGTGCGAACCGGGTCCAGCTCACCACTGTGTACATGTGTATATTTGTTTTAGCTATGTGAAAAGGAAGCCTACATGTTTATTTGTATGAATATGTAACTGTTGGGCATTTGGGGAATGAACTCCCCAAATGCTTTCTCCCCCAAAAGATGGGGCTATGATCAGAGAATTGTAATTTTCATCCAGTCTGGTGGTGAACCGTGTTCGTGGCCTTCGGGCTGCTTTAGCAAATCTTCGTGAAGTGTACAACAGCAAGCTCGTCTCAACACTTCAGTCATCAGTTGAGACTCGTCTGAGCAAGTATGAGTCCATGGAGGCTTTCCAGCTCGCTGCCACCCTAGACCCACGCTACAAGCTGGACTGGTGCAGTGACGATGAAGTGCAAGACATCCGTGACCTGTTGACTCGGAAGTACAACAACATCGCACCTAGTGTCAGTCCTACAGACACTTTCACTGCTGAACCACCACCGATGAAGAGGAACAAGTTCTTCTCCCTCACAAACCGGTCCTCAACACCCAGACCGACTCCATCCGACACTGAGGTTTCTCTGTACCTCAGCCAACCGTGTGTGCCAGAAGATGTTGATCCCCTTGGCTACTGGAAGACCAAGCAGCCTGAGTTCCCAGTCCTCACCAGGCTTGCATCACAAAACCTGACCATCCCTGCTACATCATCTGCTGTGGAACGACTGTTCTCCATTGCTGGCAAACTCTTCATGCCAGAGAGGTGCAACCTGAGCGATAACCGTTTTGAACAACTTATGATGATTAGATGTAATTCTCAGTAATTTGGGCTGTAGCATATTGTGTAATGATCATGGATTCATAGTAGTGATTCTAATGAAGATATTTGTATGTTGTATGAAAATAAAATGGTTATTATAAAACCTTGTGTTTTTTCCTCACTATAAAATTGAATAAATGAATTGAATTGAATTCGAATTGAAAAGCATATGAACTGAATTGAATTGGAATTGATAGATTTTTTCCGATAAATGAATTGGAATTGAATTGATGAATTTTTATTTTACCGGAATTGAATTTGAATTGGAATTGATAAAATTGAATTGACCCCATGTCTGATGGGAGGAAGTTTTCAATGTAAGGAAATGTCAACAATGGTTCCAGAAGTTTAGGTCTGGTAACTATAGCTTAACTGATGATGCGCACTCGGGCCGGCATGTTGAGTTCAATGATGACCTGATAGCTACACTTGAAGAAAATCCTGCTGTAATTGTTGAAGAACTTGCCGAGCGACTAAACTAGATCGGTTCCACAGTTCATCACCATCTTCAACGACTCGGAAAAGTGTCAAAATTTGGGAAGTGGGTTCCCCATACATTGTCACCAAATACCTGTAGAGATCATGTGAACATATGCTTGGAAATGGAATTGAAATACCTAGGTAGAAAAAGTATGACATAAATCAAATAGTGTGGATTTATAAAAAAAATGCAATTTTCTGTAAATGTAATCGTAATTATAATTAATTACTTTACTAAGTAACTGTAATTAAGTATTTCACCATATACAGTAATTGTAATTGATATGTCAAATAATTGTAATTAATTATACTGACCAAGTAATTGTTCCCTGGTAGGTAGTGTTATTTTATTTATTTTGAATGGGTTCAAAATCCCAGTTGAGCCTTGAACGGCCAAGCTCTGAAGGGCTACTTTAACTTATAGCCTAAGTTAAGCTAGACTAAAACAAACTTACGGAGTTGGAGGTCCTATTAGGTCCTACCTCAGGGTTGCTGACTCGATGTGGGCCTACTTTAGGCCTCAGTTGCATAAAATTAAGAAAAAACAAAAGGGGCACTATTTATGGTCTTCTTTCTAAACCTTGCAACAACAACACAACCTGCACCATTGCACGATGCAACAATCTTGTATCTAAACAACCAAACTGAATTGCAAGAGAGCTCTCGACAAGACCACGCCCTGTAAATTGTATGGTGATAGAATTAATATAATTGATTCGAAAAATAAAATGGTCATTTTCTTCCGAGTTGTTTATTCATACTGTATGTTTTGAATAGTGACTTGGACATACAGGGTAACAGCAGTTACAAAAATAACCCCTGTCATGCTCCAAAATGTGTTCCACAATGCTGCTGACAGATTCGAACTCTGTAGAGATACTGATGGTACTCATGTAGAATCATATGCTTAAGTATCCATTAAATGTATGCCTTCTATTATATTGTTATTGAATTTTACCCTTTTTGCTACATTTTTACTGAAATAGATAGGGACTTTATAAACACCCTGTATAATCAGTTTGCTTGTTATGTACACAAAAAACATTCATAATAAAATACTGAGTAAACAGGGGGGCCCATATACCAATCCTTCCCCGGGACCCGTGGCAGCTCTCGCCGGCCCTGTACATATCCACCTTAACTTAATATATACTGTATAAAAGCAATGCTGCATCAGTCAGCTTAGTCATCATATCGCCTTGGGACAACAATGGCTCTTCCTCTTCTAGATTTTCTAACAGGTAGTAAAGTTTCTAAATTTGCAGATGATATAAAAGTAGTTGCCCCCAGTTACAAATATAGAAAATTCTTATAAACTACAAAAAAATCTTGAGAGATTAGTTGCCTGGGCTAGTAAGTGGCAGATGGAATTAAATGTTCAAAAATGCAGTAATCCATTTTGGTAGAAATAATGAAAACTTTAGTTATGAGATGCAAGGAAACTGGTTGGATGATGTTAGATAGAAAAAAGATCTTGGTATATTATAGTTAGTAGTGATCTAAAAATTTTTAAGTAGTACTTAGAGGATAGAAATAAGGGAAATAAAATGTTAGGTATTATTTAGGGATGGGTGTAATCAATTACTTTGATTACTTAAAAAAATTCCCCACTAATCAATTACTTTCATCACTAATCGATTAGTCAACCAATTACTCCTAAATGATGGAACAAAAATAGCAGTTGCTGAGCAGTTACCTCTTTTAAAAATGGAAAATGAGTTAAATTCCAAACATTTATAAAGAGCATACTAAACTTGTACACCTAAAGGTAAAAGATGCATGATGACACTCACTGTTGAGGGTCGACAGTAATTTAAAATTCATTGTATGATTATTCTTATATATTACTGCTATTAGTTATTAATTTACAATAATAAAATAAATTGTCACTTTCCATTCTTTCACAAACCATTCAATGTGTTTTATTTACAACTATTTAATTATAGATGACTGTTATGAATTACTGAATAAAAAAAATACATATGAAAACTAATATATATATATGTATGATGATGATGAATAAAACCACACGAAGGGAAAAGAAACACAAAGTGGTTTGTGTTTCTTTTCCCTTCGTGGTTTTATTCATCATAAATATTTTTCACGTGTCACTTTCGTGAAATAATTTTCATATATATATATATATATATATATATATATATATATATATATATATATATATATTAAGGGTGTGCGACTCGGATATTTTTATTTCGATTCGATTTTCGATTCGATTCGGCCACTTGTTTTCGATTCTCGATTCGATTCGATTGGACTGCGACTGTGCACTGCACTCACCTATACTTTACAATTTACACGCACCAGCACCAGCAGAACAACATACATGCACCAGCAACAACATACTGAAAAGCGTAATAAACAATTGAACCCAAAGAACCAGTCCAAATTTGTCACACCGCAAGGCGCGCGCACGTGATTCTGTGACATCACAAAATCAAAAGCTGACCATGCGCATTGAGCGCACTCAGATCTTTATAGAAGCGTAATCTCTCAAATATCCAACTATTTTATAAAGTTATATATATATACAGGGTGGGCCGTAAGTTTCCATACATAGGAAAAATAATTTTTTTTTTATGGACAACCATTTTTATTTATATAATATGCTCTACATGGTTGCCATTGTTTTGAAAACACATTTCAATACGTGTTCCCCACTGTTGATGAACACGCATTAGCACAGTTGACGTTATGCTTGTAATGGCGTTGGTGATACGTTCCTTTAGATGATTTATGTCTCGTATCTTTTCCTGATACACCATGGCCTTCAAGTGCCCCCAAAGATAGAAATCAAGGGGGGTGAGATCTGGGGATCTGGGAGGCCACTCCACAGGACCACGCCGACCAATCCAAGCATTCGGAAACTGCTGATCCAAATACCGACGCACGTGAAGACCATAATGAGGTGGAGCTCCATCTTGCTGGAAGTAAACTGGGAAGTTACCTTCCTCGTTTAGCAGGGATGGGAAAATCTCTTCTTGCAACATGTTAAGATACCTTTCGGCATTAAGATTTCCACTGACAAAATTGGTCCAATAATTCTGTCACCCCATATCCCGGCCCACACCATCACTTTACCGGCACCTTGCATCTTCGTCGGACTCAGCCAGTTAGGGTTAGCATTACTCCAATAACGTATGTTTTGCCGATTAACCTCTCCATTGACGTAAAAATTTGCTTCATCAGTAAACAAGATCTTACAAACGCATATTCTTAGGGTATCTGAAACATAAAAACAAACGTTTAAATTTTCCTATGTATGGAAACTTACGGCCCACCCTGTACGTATATATATATATATATATAACTTGGTTGAATGGTTTGTTCTTAGGGAAGCGTAGCTTAGCGAGGAATAGGAGGACGAAAAGATGGTACATGTTTATTAACAGACGTTTCGGAAAAATTCAATTTCCATCATCAGTGCTAAAAAGTTTAAAAACAAATAGAAATAAATAAGTATAATAAATAAAAACGAATAATAAATTAAAATGGCGCAACAATTAGCGAGAATTAATAGTAAGTTACAATATATATTAAATTAGAAGATTAAAAATTAAATGATATAAAGTATAAAAGTATGGACAATAAGTAAAATATAAAACGGTTTAGGTGAAACAGAATTGAAGGGGTTCTTACCAAATTGTTAACGTAATGAGAGACTAATTGTACAGAAGATTGGGAATGGTTGCCTGTTGAAAGAATTCCATATTAGAAAGATGGAGCCGGGCGGAGTGATGATGGATTTCTTTTGAGTTTGAGAGTTTATTTGGCAATGTTTAAATTGAAAGCGGAACTGTAATCATTGAGGGTTGGCTGGATACTGAGGATATAAAGGGACTCAAGTATGCGGAGGTCGATTAGTTGGTTGGCTGAATTAATGATTTTGAAGTTGGAGGAAAGTAACGGGTGGTTGTAAAGGTGGCAGTGATCCCTTATTGCTGATTTGGAGGGTTTGTTCAAGGGCTGTGAAGTTCTTGTAGAAATCCCACGATGCTCGTCCACTCTTGTTTGATATTGGCGGATGGTACTGCCAATATAGTTCGCTTTGCAGCGAACACAATTAAAAGCGTAGATAGTGGACGAAGCAAGTGGCTGGGGTGTTTTTTCTTTATGGTTGAGGTAAGATTTGATACTATTGTTGTCGGTGAAAGCGAAATGAAATTTAATTTGGGGGTAAAGCGGGGTGAGTAAGAGACGGAGTTCTGAAAGTATTTTGTGACTAATGTGGTCGTAATAGGGGAATGAAAAATATTGTACGTCTTTTTTAACAGTGGGAACTTTAAGGGGGGGTTGATAAATATTATTAAGAAAGTTTCTGGTTAAAGATTGTAACAGATGTTTTGGGAAAGAATTATTAATGCTAAAGTTAGGAATTAACTCTATTTCATGGTGGAAGGATAAGTACGAGGAGCAAAGATGGTAGGCACGGTGGATTAAAATTTTAATACTGTTTATTTTATATAGCGAAGCTATGTGGCTTAGGAAATTAGTACCTAGGCCTGTGTACGTGGGTTTTCGATATATGGAAGTGCTAAATTTGTTGTTTTGTTTAGTTATTGTAATATCTATGAAGGGAAGGGTGTTATTGGATTCGTCTTCTTTGGCGAACTTAATGTTTTTATGTTGGGAATTAAGGTAGTTAAGAAAAAGGGGGGCGTGGTTGGCATTGTGAAAAAGGAGAAAGGTGTCATCAGTGTATCTTTTATATAGGTGTGGTTTATAATGAGTGGGGCAATGAAGTAGCCAGTTATTTTCGTGATGGCTGAGGAAGTTGTTCGGTAAAGTGGCACTTAACACGTTGATTGCCAAGGGTGTTTGCCGATGTCGGTGTAGCCAGGCCAAATTTTTTTTGTGTGAAAAAGCTGTCATATGTAATAACAAATCTGAAATATCAAATAAGAGGAAAATGGCAAATCCAAAACTGAAACCAGAAGCAGTGGTAGCTTACAATACAGGCAAATCTGGTATAGATTTATCAGACCAGATGTCTTCTTATGCTACCTCACTTAGAAGAGGAGTCAAATGGTATAGGAAACTTGCAATAGAATTACTGTTAGGAATAGCTGTGGTAAATGCTCACATTATATTCAAGGACAAGACTAAAAAAATAATGAATATTAGAACATTCAGATGTGAGATCGCAAAGGACCTCATGAATATTCTCAGGGAGGGTAAAACTAAAAGACCCGAACGTGTCAACAGTCATACATTAGCGCAGCAAAGAGATGAAAAAAACAGGAGTGTAAGGCGAAACTGTGTTATGTGTTATGAAAAATTAGCAAAAGAATTGGGTAGAAATGAAGCAAAGAAAAAGGTGAGAAGAGTGTCAACGTATTGTCAGGAATGCGAAAAAAAACCATTCATGTGTATTTCATGTTTTTCGTCTGCTCATAAAAAATTATTTTTGTTTTCCTCAATAAAGAATAAACTAATTATGCCAAAAGTTACTACTTACATTTACTTATTTTTTACTGCAATGAGTGCCTTTCACATTATACATAGGTATAAGGTTTTACGTTTTTATTGCGATTTTTTATTGCTATAAGTGCCATTCACATTTTACATAGGTCTAATAAAGATGCTTTACAAAAAAAAATATTTCCCCTACTCTTCAAAAAACAATAGGGCCTATTTATCCTTATACAAGCTTTTATAAACAAAAAACTGTTACTGTCACAGGCCAGGGATATTATTCTCATAGAAAAAATAATGGGGCGACCGCCAGAAGTGGCGGACAGCCCGCTTAATGAAAGGAAAGTATGTTAACCAAATCTGGTGGACGCAGCCAGATCCGTAAATGCCACTGTCCACCAAAAGTGGTGGACATGGCAGTCAACGTGTTAAGGGGGATCCCATAGCTAGTGAGTCGGTTTGTTGATAAAGTTGTTGGTTAAAGAAAAAATAGGCGTCTGAGGCGGCGAGTGTAAGCAGTTTGGTAAATTCATGTTTTGTTAGATTCAAAACTGTGTTCGGATTGTTGGCGAAAAGGCTGTTAATACAGATATCGATGGCTTCTTTAATTGGAACGTTGGTGTAGAGAGATACTATATCGAAACTATGCATATGAAGGTTATTCGAGTTATTTATGGTCCATATTTCTTTAGCGAATTCGTAGGAGTTGGTGACGGAGTATTCGTTTTGGGTTAGGGGAGTTAAAGTGGGAATTAGGAATTTTGCTAGTTTGTAATTGTGGGTAGTGTAGGCCGAAAGGATGGGTCTAATGGGTAAGTTGGGTTTATGTATTTTAGGGAGGCCATAGAGAGTACCTGGGGATGAGCCGGAAGAACGTACTTGGTTATAATGCCTTCTGAAATTTTGTTCTGATCATGTAGTTTTCTGAGGAAACGGTTGATTTTATCTTCAAGTTTTAGGGAAAGGGTTAAAGGATTATCATTAATCTTTTTAAATTTGGTGGGATCGTTAAGAACGTTATTGACCTCATTAATGTAATTTGGTTTATTAAACTTTTTAGCACTGATGATGGAAATTGAATTTTTCCGAAACGTCTGTTAATAAACATGTACCATCTTTTCGTCCTCCTATTCCTCGCTATATGTATATATATATTTTTTTTCAATTGTTATTCCACGGTTTCGACATTCCATGGTTTTGGGGTAGTGCCAGTTTATCATCTCGAAGAATCGAAATTTTTTAGCTCTAAGTCGGGTCGGGTTTAGATTCTTTTACTGAATCGACCCGAATAATAAATAATGTAAATAATGTCCCCGACGTGGATGATATCGTTCCATTTAGTAGCGAGACTATTTTAGATGAAATAACTGTTTACGAGGCTGAGATTGCGCATTATATCGACAGGCTAAAAGTTAGCAAGGCTCCAGGCCCTGACGCTTTTTATCCCAGACATTTGAAAGAAGTTATCGTAGGCCCCTTAACGAAGATCTTTAATCAGTCACTCGAAACGGGGATTATTCCTGAAGACTTTAAATTAGCTAACGTCACGCCTATTTTTAAAAAAGGCGACCGCGCGGTAGCTAGCAATTATAGGCCCATTAGCTTAACGTCAATTGTCGGTAAACTTTTGGAATCCGTAGTTAGGGATCGTATTATCGATCACTTAGAAAGTAGAGATTTGATTAATAGTAGTCAGCACGGGTTTCGACGCCATAGGTCTTGTTTAACTAATTTGTTAGAATTTTATAACGAAGTAGTGCGCGAATACGATAGGCATAGAGCAGCTGACGTTATTTATTTAGATTTTAAAAAGGCGTTCGATACAGTTCCGCATAGGAGACTAATTGCGAAGGTTAAAGCGCACGGTATACGCGGTCAGGTAGCTAACTGGTTAGAAGAATGGCTTCGTGCTAGGAGGCAGAGGGTCGTAGTTAATGGTAGTGAATCGGGGTGGTTAGATGTAGGTAGCGGTGTCCCACAGGGTTCAGTGTTAGGCCCATTGTTATTCGTAATTTACATTAACGACATAGATGTAGGATTGACTAGTAACGTGTCAAAATTCGCGGACGATACTAAAATAGGCGGTAAGGTTGTTAACGAGGACGATAGAAATAGGATCCAAGACGATGTAGATAGGATTATGGAGTAGACGGATAAGTGGCAGATGCAATTTAACGTAGATAAATGTAAAGTTTTGCATATAGGTTCTCGCAACAATAATTACGCGTACACGATGGATGATAGGGAGTTAGCGAGCGTTGACGAGGAAGTAGATTTAGGCGTACGCGTAACTAAAGATTTAAAGGTTAGGAACCAGTGCCTGGAGTCTTGCGCAAAAGCTAATAGGATGTTAGGCTTCATAGCGCGTAATTTCGAATTTAAATCGAAGGATATTATATTGCCCCTTTACGAGTCCCTAGTCAGGCCTCATTTAGAATATGCCGTTCAGTTTTGGTGCCCGTACTTGCGTGAGGATATTGATAGGTTAGAAAGGGTTCAGCGTCGTGCCACGAAACTTATTCCGTCATTGCGCAATAAGCCATATGAAGATAGGATTAAAGAGCTAGACCTGTATTCACTCGAAACTAGGAGATTAAGGGGGGAGCTTATTGAAGTTTTCAAAATCGTTAATAACATCGATAACGTAAATTTTGACAAATTGTTCACTTTTGATAATAGTAATACTCGCAATAACGGATTTAAGTTGCGTGGCAGGCGTTTTATTACTAATATCGCTAAAAACTTCTTTACGTTTAAAGTAATTGATAAATGGAATAATCTTCCCGCGTCAGTCGTTCATTCTACCAGCGTTAATATGTTTAAGAACCGTCTTGACAGACATTTTAAAGGTATTAACGTTGTTTAATTTAAAAAACAAAGTTAGCAACGGAAGCTCTGGTGGTGGTGCTCGAGGATGAGTCTGTTGACGATGGATGCCAGCTTGTGACATGCCAGCGTGTGATGCCAGCAATAAAATTATTAAAAAAAAAAAAAAAAAAAATTAGACTAACACGAATGTAGATGTAGCTCATAGCGTAAACTAACCCACTTTTTGTTTAACTTTACCTACTTTTTTTTTTTTTTTTTTTTTCTCTCTCTCTCCTTACTTTGCATGTCTCTACCTCTTTTCTTGCATGTTTGTAGTTTGCATGGTATGACAGTGAGTTAAGACTGTGTTTGCATGGTTTGTAAGCGTTCTTATTTTACTTCTTTTCATCTTTCACCCCTCTCCTATTCTCTCCGACTATCTTTCTGACTTGTCGGCAGTGGCCGGCGGATGATGATGGTGAGACACTTTTCCTCTTTTTCTGAATGAATGTTAACCCATGAGTGATAGGTGTTGCTCTTACTTAACCCCTTATTCTCTTCTCTTCTCTTAACCCGCTACTCTTTCCTTTCTCTCGGGCTAACCTTAGAGTGGATCTTAGGGTCTTTGTTAGCCTTAGCTTCTGTAGATCTGTAGATATAAGGATGTCACTTATTTTTCAACTTTTAAGTTTCCGTGCTCTGACCCCATCAAAGTATGCCATATGATGTAAAAACACTGTGTACAAAGTTTTATTGAGATATTTTAATATTTAGAGGTCGCTCAACGGCTTCGAAGTATTGGATACGAGATTCTCAGAAAGTGTGAATATAAACAATTTCCAAATGTATTTAAACAATTTATTATGTTCCTACATTAGCAGAAAGTGCACTAGACATTATCATAATATTAAAATAAAGTACATTAACATCAGACAGTAGCGTAATTATTATGATTAATCATTATTTCCACTCAAAGTATGCTTTTGTCCCCATGTGCAATGCTTGCGATGGTTTTCAACAACCTGGAGAAGAAACTGGAGTTGTTTTTCATCTTTGGTTAGGTATCCAGAAAAATCCTGGTTGAGAGCAACTCCACGTTCAGCGAAGTCATTTGTTACAGTTAGAGTTTTTACAGTCTCTTTCGCAGTATGGTAATGGGTATCCTTTTCCCTTTGCTCAGTAGTTTTCTCCAAGAATTCATCTGGGAGGTTGAGCTTCATGAACAATGATTTTGTGTTTTTTGTTACAAAGTTTTCCAAGCTTTTTTCTTTCACAGTATCCAGATCAACAACCACACGCTTTGGAGGGTTCTCTTGTCCATCAACACTAGTCATAGATATGACGATGCAATTTTTGATATAAGGGAGGACTAAAAGACTAAAATAACACACACTAATGCAAACACATCCTACCATTAAGGCGACTGAAATGATACTAGGGTGAGGCACAGTGCTTCCACTTTTAGGGTAATTATCCTATTTTAGGGTAATCAGACCCTTGTTAGGGTAGAATTTAGGGTAGTGTGTTTTTTTTAGGGTAATTGGAGAATTTTTAGGGTATAAACACAAAATCTAGGGTAATCAGGCATATTTGTCATCACCACCAAATTATAATTTATATTAAAATTATTATATTGCCTGAGATTAAAAATAGAACAAATCTGGAATAAATTAGTGATTCTCTCTGTTCAATAACTCCTCGTCCTTTTAAATTGTGGTGAACGTCTGAGGGTAGCTGGCAACTAGGGGAGAACCTAGTTCCAGTACTTCTTCATAGAACAGCATGTTACTCTAATTTGGAAATTTCTGTCTATTAGTATTAATTATTGATGGTAGAATATATTATTTTCGTTCTATTAAACAGCATGTTAATACAACAACTCTAGTTGTATTAAATATTGATGGTAGAATATATTTGGTTTTGTTACTGTGCAAGAGATATTATTGTTTACAGGACAGGTTTCACAAAGGAAAGTAAGTTGAATCATGTAACTTACAGGGGCGTCCATACGAGGGGGCACCAGGGGGCAGGCCCCCTCGTTTTTCAATGGTGCCCCCTCGGTTTTTCATCAACTGCTTACAGATAGATTTTATATATATATATATTATTAATATTGTATAATTTCCCATATTGTTGATATTTACTATATATATTATTAATATTGTATAATTTTCCATATTGTTGATATGAAGAGAAAATCGTGTGATTAAAATTAAAACGTGTAAAATTTGTTGTGGAGAACTCGACTACGAGATCGTTAGGAAGGATATCTTGTACATTACTTAAAGAGCTGAATACTGTCTTCAATAACCTTCTCAGTCCCATGACAATTATTTATATGTATATTATGTAAGAATAATAAACTTGTATATCTACCAAGTTATTGTGTATCTGGTTTCAGCTTAATATCATGGACATAGAAAGGATGTGTAAAAAAATCGTTATTTTTCAGTATTTGAAGCCCAATAATTTGCTCTCCTAACTGTCCCCAGAAGGCAGGAAATGCTGTCCCAGACAACGTAAATTTAAAAAATTTCCCGGGGGTGGGGTAGCATGTCCCCGGACCCCTAGAGCTCGTAAATACTTGTGCCCCCCCCTCTGTATTTGGAAGTGCCCCCTTACTTCATTGATCCTGTGGACGCCCCTGGTAACTTATCATAGGGGACGTCATTCTTACTATTAAAGGATTTGAGAAATGTGCTTGTAATTGTTTCTTTTCCTATCAAAATGATGCCGATTTGATGCACACGTTTTCAGTTATCAAAGTTTTTTATTTTTCTTGAATTTCCATTTTATTCAACAAATACCGGACAGATTGTTACAGAAAGTATCGATGGTAACTTTAAATATAAATATTTCTTATGTATAGGTGCTGTAATTTCTTTATCAGTCATAATAGTTAAATGAAATCTCATTTTATATATATATATATATATATATATCATAAACCCAAAATCCAGTCATAATATTTGAAGATAGTAATTGGTTACTATATATATATATATATATATATATATATATATATATATATACAGTATATATATATATATACAGTATATATATATATATATATATATATGTATATATATATATATATATATTGTATAATTTCCCATATTGTTGATATTTACTACATATATTATTAATATTGTATAATTTTCCATATTGTTGATATCATATATCAACCTCCGCATACTTGAGTCCCTTTACATCCTCAGTATCCAGCCAACTCTCAACGATTACAGTTCCGCTTTCAATTTAAACATTGCCAAATAAACTTTCAAAAGAAATCCACCATCACTCCGCCCGGCTCCATCGTCCCAATGGAATTCTTTCAACAGGCAACCATTCCCAATCTTCTGTATAATTAGTCTCATTACAATCTGGTAAGAAACTTTACAATTCTGTTCCACCTAAACCATTTTATATTTTACTCATCATCCATACTTTTATACTTTATATCATTTAACTTTTAATCTTTTAATTTAATACACATTGTAACTTGCTTTTAATTTTCGCTAATTGTAAGTAACTTTACAATTTTGTTCCACCTAAACTATTTTATATTTTACTTATTATCCATACTTTTATACTTTATATCATATAACTTTTAATCTTTTAATTTAATACACATTGTAACTTGTTTTTGATTCTCGCTAATTGTTGCGCCATTTTAATTTGTTGTTCGTTTCTATTTATTATACTTAATTACTTTTACTTGTTTTAAAATTTTTAGCACTGATGATGGAAATTGAATCTTTCCGAAACGTCTGTTAATGAACATGTACCATCTCTTCGTCCTCCTATTCCTCGCTAAGTTACGCTTCCCTAAGAACAAACCATTCAACCAAGTTATATATATATATATATATATATATATATATATATAATATATTATAATATATATATACAGGGTGTTTCAGGAGGAAAGGTCAATACGTCGGGAGCAATGGCGTATCAAGGGAGGGGCGAGAGGGGCGACCGCCCCGATCGGCACTTCCCGAGTGGCGGCAAATTACTGTCAGGCGGGCGCAGTATGCAAAATTTTGGGTTTTTATGTTTTAAAATGCAACCATCCAAAAAATTATATCTCATCATTGTCGCGCGTTATTTGTGTACAAAATATCCATGGTTTTGATGAAAAATCATCATTAAATGCTATATATGCCACCTCAATGCCACTATTTCCACAAATAGTTGCGTTAAATTTTCACATCGGAAAGGTTACCAGCCCTATTTTTCAGACTTTCCCTATATTATTTATGTTAGGCTTTGCATTCTTTGAGCTTTGATGATGTTAATAACACAGGTCAACAAAAAAACATTTTTTTTTCGTTGCCAAGGAAATTCGTACGAATTTAGGGTATTTTGGGGTTGCTGAATTCCAAAATGAAAGTAGTTTTTCCGATTTGGCTCTAGTTCTTGTGATAATGAATACCCTCAATTAATAGGAAACGTAACCATAACGCGTGCATATGGGAAACTACTGGAACATTCTAGATGGTGAGACCGAATAAAATGCCATTATGTATTTCATGTGTTTACTTTTGTATGATTTGAGACAATTTCAATGCGATTTGTAAGTAGGCTCCGCCTGAACATTAAATTTTTTGCATTTTTACGTGTTTCAATGGGGTACCAATTATCTCATAAATTAGAGCCAATCTAGCAAAACCGATGTCATATTCGGAATCAGCACCACAAAGTTACCCCAAAATCACTCTAATATGATTGGCAATAAAATGAGTGTTGACCAGTGTAATTAATGGTTGTTTTATTTTACAGATACCCTACTGAATTAGCAAACATGAGCAAACGACAGAGACTGAGTGGTGCTGCATACAAGAATCTTCGCGAAAAAAAAGAGGAGGAAGGCAAGCGTGCTGCTAAGCGATTTCATCAGTTAATGGGATTCTCAGACACACCTTCAGTGCCTTCTGGGAAGCAAGGAGATCAACCGCAATGTGATATATCTTTAGAGATAGATGTTCAAGCGGCAACTTCAAGTGAACCCCCAAATAATCAGGATCAACCCTCATCTACATCACAAAGTCACCCACCCACCCATCACCCACAGAGTCTGTTTAACGATTCTGGCAACTGGCCCGTTCCAATGACGGACAATTTGAGAATCGAACTCATTAAACGTGGACCATCACATTTGAAAAACATGAATGGACCCTTTCCAGCTGATTCAAACAATAGGTCAATGTCAAAAGTTTGGTATTTCAAAACTTTGGAAAATGGCGAAAAAATTGAAAGGTCATGGCTAATCTTTTCACCTTCAAAATGTAGCTTGCATTGCTTTTGCTGTCGTCTCTTCAACAACATCTCCAGTGCATTTGGAAAAGAAGAAGGATTTTTTGCCTGGAGGAAACTGAATCCAAGAGTACCTGAACATGAAAACAGTCCATATCATACCCGATGCTTTGAACAATGGAAAGAGTTGTCTATGCGCCTTCAGTTGAATGCTACAATAGATAATGCACATCAGTTGCAAATAAAACATGCTACTGCTAAGTGGAAAGAAATACAGAGACGAATTTATGACTGCATCATGTTCTTGGCAAAACAAGATCTTGCATTCCGAGGGCAGCGAGAGAACTTAAATGAAGAAGCTGGGCTAGCTGGCAATTCTGGAAACTTTTTGGAGTTAATAAAACTAATGGGCAAATATGACCCAGTAATTAGGGAACATCTTACAAAAATACGAATGACTGACAAGATATCCACTACGTATTTGTCACCTAACATTCAAAATGAGTTCATCACACTAATCGGCTGTAATGTTCGAAAATGTATAATTGATAATGTGTCTAGTGCAAAGTACTTTGCAATAATTTTCGATAGTACACCAGATATATCGCATATTGATCAGATGTCTCAGGTAATTCGCTATGTGTCGATTAAAGATGGTAATGTAGAGGTGAAGGAATCCTTCGTTGATTTTATTAAATTAGAGGGGAAGACTGCTGAGGCAGTTACTGATCTCATTGTCACTAAGCTCCGTGAGGATGGGCTGGATATCCAGAATTGTTATGGTCAAGGGTATGACAATGCTGCTACGATGGCAGGTATTCATCTTGGAGTTCAACGCAGAATTCTTGATGTTAGCAAACACGCTGTTTTCATTCCTTGCAATAACCACTCGCTGAACTTGGCTGGAGTTCATGCCGCGGGACTGAGTCCTAATGCTGTAACTTTCTTTGGAACAATTGAACGAATTTTCGTCTACTTTTCTTCCTCTACTCATCGTTGGGATGTCTTAACAAAACATTCCAAAATCACTGTCAAGCGAGTCTCTGATACGCGGTGGAGTGCTAAGTATGATGCTGTTTCTAGTCTTAAGAAGAACTTGACTCACGTTGTTAGTGCCTTGGAAGAACTGAGTGAAGGGGTCTCCGAAAATCTGGACACAAAGGGCGATGCTGAAGCTCTGTTGACCTCCATCATGTCATACATATTCATTGTGTACTTATTTTTCGGGATCCAGTGCTGAAAGAAATCAATGATGCTCAGCTATATTTTCAAAGAAAGGGACTTGCTTTGGACCAGTGTGCACTAAAAATGAACTCTTTATCCGTGTTTTTAACTAATGAACGAGAGGCAGTAGTATCAAACGCTGCAGATGCCGCCGAAGAGTTCTGTAATGAAATGGATATCAGTATAGACCGCAGAGTCAGGAGACGGAGAAGAATGCCTGGAGAGCAAGCTCGTGATGCTGGATTGACCGTGCAAGAGGATGTACGCAGAGAATTTTTTGAAATCATGGATCGTTTATTAGCAGAAATTGAAAAACGCACAGTTTGTCTTAAAAACATGAATGATCGCTTTGAATTTCTGTCTCCTTCGTACCTTTTGAATCAGTCCAAAGATGAAGAAATTAATACCAAGGTCAATAATTTTTCTTCCATCTACAATGACATTAATCCAGGAAGTCTACTGGAAGAAATAAAGCGTTTGCGCAGACATTTGCTCAGTTTCGAAAGCATAAGCGTCGACCATGATCCAAAGAACTGGGATATGTTAAAACTACTTCAGTGGATCGTTAAATGGGATCTAGTGGAATCTTTGCCTCATATAACAATTGCCCTCCAGATCTGTCTAACTACATGCATGTCCGTGGCAAGTTGCGAACGAAGTTTCTCGAAACTGAAACTTATAAAAACTTACCTCAGGTCAACTATAAGTCAATCTAGACTGAGCAATTTGGCGATTATTTCAATTGAACGCGAAGTTGCAGAGACAATGGACATAGAAAAAATCATTCATGAATTTTCTGTTATGAAAGTCCGAAAATTTAACTAGGCATTATACATTATATAGTTATTGTTAAAATTATGTAGTGTATTATGTACGGTACATTATGTAGTATTGTTAAAATTGAAGTTGCTTTATTTAAGTTTTTCTTCCAATAAAAGTTTTGTTTAGAAGTGTATTTTTGTAAAGGAATTATTTTTAAAATTGAAAATTGTTGCGGGGGGGGGGGGGGGGGGGCATTTTCGCCCCGAGCGGCAAAAAGTATTGGTACGCCTCTGGGGTGGGGTACTAATATACGTCAGGGACACGTTGAGTCCGGTTGACTGCCAGTTCCGGTCGGAACGGGAGCTGCTTGGCGTCGATCTGAATGTGGGAGGGACGAGCTATAGGTTAATCTTGGTGTACAGACCTCCGCATCTCCTCCTCGAGGAGGATACAGCCCTGTACACAGAACTCAGTAGCCTGCCAGGGGATAGGGTGTGTGTAGTTTTAGGAGACTTCAACTGTCGCGGCATAAAGTGGGAAGACAGGACTGCTGATGCTGAAGGGAGGAGGCTAGTTGACTTTGCTGATGAAAACTTCCTCACTCAGTGGGTCAATGAGCCTACACGAGGCGAAAGCGTTCTAGACTTAGTATTCACGACCGAAGACAACCTCGTCACTGGCCTCACCGTTGACGAATCGTTGGGCGGGAGTGATCACGGTCTGATTAGGTTCCGTGTGCGCGTCCCTCGGGTGAAGCGTAGTAACTCGAGAGGCAGTAAGCTCGATCTCCGGCGGGCGGACTTTGTTAGCCTCCGGGATAGCGTAGGTGAGATGGGGTTAGAGGTCGGCGGCGATGTTGAGGGAGTGTGGAGTGCATTCCGGGACGAGTTTATGGTGCTGCAGTCTGCTGCCATATCCTCAAAACCGGTCACCCCTGCTTCAACGCAGCCTAAGTGGTTCAATCGTGACATCGCTTCGGCTATCCGAAATAGGAAAGTAGCGTATAGGAGGGCGAAGGCCAATCGTTCCCAGGAGAACACTGAAGCGTATGTCCGCCTGTGTAGGGAAGTGAAGGCGAAGGTTAGGCTAGCGAAACGTAACGAAGAACTACGGGTGGCAAGCCTCTGCAAGGGGAACCCTAAGGAGTTCTTCAGTTATGTTAATAGTAGAAAGCCCATTAGAAGCGGCGTTCTGCGGACCTCCGACGCGGACATCGCCAATGTGCTTAATGAGTACTTTGCGGGAGTGTTCACCAGGGAGGACACCCGCATCATCACCGAGCCAGGCGTGAGGCACGAAGGTGCTGGCCTGGATAGCGTTCGATGTACCGCGACAGTCGTTGCCGATAGAATAGACAAACTGAGCGCGTTTAAGGCTCCTGGGCCAGACCAGTTTCTCCCCAAAGTGTTGCGAGAGGTGCGCGACCAGGTGGCTCCCCACTTGCCTACAGTCTTCAATAAATCGTTGGAGACGGGCCAGGTGCCTGGTGACTGGAGGGAAGCCAACGTGACCCCTATCTTTAAGAAAGGGGATCACGAAAGTCCAGGGAACTATCGTCCTATTAGTCTCACTTCAGTTGTAGGTAAATTACTAGAGGGGATAATAGCGGATAGGATCGTTGACCATTTGGATTCCTACAAGCTGCTTGGGGACTCCCAACATGGGTTTAGACGGCATAGGTCGTGTCTCACCAACTTGCTCGAGTTTTTCCACGTCATGTTGAGTGAGTATGATAAGAGTAGGGCGATTGATATACTTTATCTCGACTTTCAGAAAGCCTTTGATAAAGTACCTCACTGCCGGCTAATGGCGAAAGTGCGCGCGCTGGGTATCGGTGGGGAAGTAGGTAGGTGGATTGAAAACTGGCTGAGGAATAGGCGGCAGAGGGTTGTAATTAAAGGGGCTAGTTCGGGTTGGGCCTCGGTCACTAGCGGGGTTCCTCAGGGTTCCGTTTTGGGGCCGCTGTTGTTTATCATTTACATAGATGATATAGACGGTGGCATCGTCAGTCGGATCGCCAAATTCGCTGATGACACCAAGCTTGGGGCCAATGTTGAGACGTCGGAGGCGATCGAGCAACTGTGTGCGGACCTAAGTAGGATAGGAGAGTGGTCCGAAATATGGCAAATGCCGTTTAACTTGGGTAAATGCAAGGTGATGCACATTGGCTACGCCAATCCCAAGTCGGACTAGTCGATGTTGGGGAGTAATATCGAGGTGACTGATTTGGAAAAGGACTTGGGTGTGCTAATTAGGAGCGACCTCAAGTTTACCAAACAGTGCGTAGAGGTGGAAAAGAAAGCCCAGAAGCTGTTGGGTTATATCAGGAGGCAATTTCAGTTTCGGAACAAGGAGATTGTGCTCTCTCTGTACAATTCCCTGGTTCGGCCGCACCTGGAGTATGCTGTGCAGTTCTGGTCGCCCACCCTCAGGAAAGATATTGAGAGGCGTGCAGGCGAGAGCCACAAAGTTAATCCCTTCCGTTAGGCATATGGGCTACAATCGATGGTTACGCGCCCTGAACTTGTTTTCGCTGGAAACTCGGAGTGACTGATCCAGGTTTTCAAGCTCTTACGCGGGTTCAACGATGTCGATTTTAGAAGCATGTTTAGTTTAAATGATAACCCAACTCGCAACAATGGTTGGAAGTTGGATTTGAAACGGTTTAGGACTAGTGTGTGTGGGAATTACTTTACGTATAAGATCTGTGACACGTGGAACAGTTTACCTTCAGAAGTTGTGAACAGTTCCTCTGTGGATCATTTCAAGAAAAGGTTAGACCAAATCTTGTATACTATTTGAGGGTGTAGAAAATTTTCCTTGGCACTCGTTGCCATTGGTACCTCCTCGGTATGGGCCGCAAGGCCTTTTGAGGTACTTCTAACTAACTAACTGACTAACTGACTGACTAACCAACTCACTCACTCACTCACTCACTCCTATTCTTTCAGTTCTTCTAAAACTTGTTTAAAAATTTCGATTATGTAACTCTTCTCTCTGTACTGTATTTTGAATGATAAAAATTTTCAAATATACAGTATTAAATAGGAACGTATTTATAACAGTTTTAAGCTTTACCTAAAGAAAATAAAGATTAAATAAACCAATCGTTTACATTAATTAAGTATAGAGCTATACATGTTCTCAAGTGCGTCATAACTTTCGATTATATTATGAATGTGTAGTCACTGATATTGAAAAAGGACTCTCTTACTTTATTTATTATTTCTGTCAAGAATTTTGAATAAAATCTGACTTACCTGGTTGATATGATCTTTGTTCTTGACCCCAACAAAGTTTATATAAGTAATGACAACCATTCATTTCTCGTTCTCCCAGAACTACTCTTACTCTCTGGCGACATTAAGACTAATCGAGGCCCCACTACAACTTATACATGTCACCATACACAAAGACAAAGACATAGACACAATAGCACCATGAGACACATACAGAAGTATAATATTAACATATTACAGTACAACGTAGATGGCCTCACAAACAAAATCATGCAGCTTAGGGAATTCGTACACAAACAAAACATTCACATAGCACTTATACAAGAAACAAAACTAAAACGCACACACAAAACACCCACCATCCCTGACTTCACGGCGATCCGTCAAGATCGTACTGGGGGTAACGGGGGTGGACTCATCACTTACATACGTAAAAGCATTAGCTACACTGATGCTACCCAAAACATTACAAACACAATCCAAACAGATAACACGATAGAAATACAGGCAGTTAACATTAAAACACGCGCAAAACACACCACCACACTAATCAACACTTACATCCCACCAGATAGTTCACCTCAGGTGCCAGCCAATTACAATCCACAGTTACACAATCTGGCCTCTGTAACTAATGTCATCTTAGGAGGAGACTTCAACGCCAAAGACACTAGTTGGTACCTGCACAACCAAAACAACACCAGAGGCGCCAACATAGCCTCTTCATTCTTAACAATACAGAAGAACACACACACATACCACATCAAGCAGGATACTCAAACTCCTCCCCAGACATAACGTTCTGTTCCCCCTCACTAGCAACACATACACACTGGAGAACAGAAAAACAACTGTCATCAGACCACCTGCCCATCATCATTACAACACATTCTACACTCTGCCCCAACAGCCTTAGGCACACTTACAGAAATTACAAGAAAGCTGATTGGGAACAGTTCAAAATACAGACTGAGGAACAATTCACCACATTAAACAGCACACCCATCATAAACATCAATACAACACTCAAGACATTTAATCAGATCATCAATAATGCAAACAAATACATACCCAAGGGCAACATTAGGAAATACAATTCAAATTACACTAGAAAAATAGCTCACCTCATAAGGCAACGTAACAACCTCAAATATAACACACAAACACCACACACAGAAGCCATAAAGCAGCAGATACAACAGCTCAACACAGAAATAAACAACAAACTCAAAGAAAAACAAACAGAAACATTCAGGGAATTCATAACACTAAACCACTCCACAGATACATCCAGGCTATACAAGACTATAAACAGCATTACCCACTCTAACAGCGGCATTCACACCTCACACGCGGCTATCTGTCGCAGCCAAAATAATATCCCAACATACACACAAGAAGCTAACATTCTAGTTAATCACTACGCAAAGATAAGTCACTTAAACAGAGACAACAACCAGAAACACGCAGACAGACAAACAGCCAGACACAAGAAAACCTACAGACTCGACATGACCATTACACCCTTCAATACAGACCAGACCACCAAGATCATCAGAAACATTAAGAATTCGAAGGCTACTGGACCAGACAACATATCTAACATACACATTAAACACTTGGGCCGACAAGGAATACTAGCTCTCACAAATATCAGCACATATTCATACCAACACTGTATTATTCCTGACATATGGAAACAAGGTAAAATTATTACACTACTCAAACCAAACAAAAATCCAACAGAACCAGCTTCCTATAGACCCATCACTTTACTATGCACAGTTTGCACACCTTCCAAAGTAACAGAAAGACTAATCTTACAAATCACGAACCCACACATCCCACTATCGCCTACTCAACATGGATTCAGACCTCACCACTCAACCACGACATTACTCGCTAACCTCACGCAGCACATCATGGATGGCATCAACTCCAAACGACCAGCTCAACGTACACTATTAGCAACAATAGACATTAGTAAAGTATTTGATGCTATGCCACGCTTCCCTCTCATAAACAAAATACTCAACACAAACATACACAATAACACCAAAAGGTGGCTGAGCAACTATCTTTCAGGAAGATACTCACATGTCACATTTAATGGCAAGTCATCCAAGAACAAGCTTTTTCCGAACGGAGTCCCTCAAGGCTCTGTTCTCTCACCAACACTTCAACTTATACATGCATGACATTCCAACACCCATAGATAACAAGCTTACCTTATCATCATATGCAGATGACATCACTCTAACATCCACCCACAACAACATCGACACCGCTACAAATAACCTACAAACATACATAAACAGTATACAAGACTGGCTCACACACAATAGACTCAAAGTAGCGCCCACAAAGTCAACCATCACCTTGCTTACAAGCAACACAAAAGAACACCAGGTAATTCCACAGCTTACACTAAACAACATCAACATTCCACACACTCACAGGACCAAAATACTTGGGATCACATACAACACATCATTATCTTTTGCAAACCACATTCAGGACATTAAAAACAAATGTACGTCAAGACTTAACACGCTTAGGGTACTAACAGGCACAAACTTTGGACACCAGCAAGAAACAATATCACTCATATACAAACAATATATTCGCTCACTTATGGACTATGCCAGCCCATGCTGAGCACCCATTATCTCAAACACACACATAAACACCTTACAGACAATACAAAACAACGCACTTCGTATCATTACAGGATGCACTCAAACAACACCAATAGAACACCTGCACACAGAAACAAAAATACTGAAAGTTAGGGAACATTTAGACATGAGGGGAACACAATTCATGGCAGCAGCGACAACTAACCCACAACACCCTTGCCACTACATGTACAATCATGCACCAACACCTCGCACCATTAAGGTAACACCAGAGAGACATTATAACCAAATACTCCATTCCATACCACGCTCCACAGACATCACAGTACAGAAAACACATACACACACACCTAACCCACAAAGCACTGACACGACTCGGTCCGAATGCGGTCCTAGGTGCGAAGCCGCCACCCATTAACAGGTCAGAGATCAGCCTGAGCAGATCGGATCGAGTTAACTTAGCACGATTCCGATGTGGACATCACCCCGACTTACAGACATATAAACACAGACTAGACAACTCCATAGACGACACCTGCCACCTGTGCCAGGACACACCACAAACAATTGAACACATTATGACAGACTGTACCGCTCTAGCACAACAACGAACACAACACAACATCACTAGTGCGCTGAACCTCTGGTCCACTCCAGAGAGGGCGATCGGTTACCTGCGTGCCGCTGGCTTGCTCGATCAGGGTGGGCTGATCGGCTAAACAACAACACCAACCATTCATTTTGTGAGTTTTTAACGAAACTCAAACGCATCAAGTAGTTTATTTAACAGCAGGCTTAAACGCGCCAATTGTCCAAAATTATTATATTGTACTACATCCTGATATAAACTACTTGGGTAAATTGCTGTTAACAATTTCGTTCCTCCGCAAAACTGGGAGTCGAGGATTTAATATTGGGAAGAGAGAAATGTTATAGAAAGACATCGCAGGATCATAAGATGGATTGAGGAAGGCTAGAGAGCTTTAGCTGGAGAAAGAATGGAGAAAATGTAACAATAATTAAGGGCTTACTCATTTCAGAAGGAACAAAAAACTTCTTACAAAAATTCAGAAGAAAAGGAAATGATTCGTATTAACATTTGGAATGATTAAAAGGAAAATATGAGTGGAATAGATATTGAAGACTAAACATCAGATTATGAAGAGATCACGTTTTCAGAATATAAAAGTAGGATTGTTTCACGAGAAAGCGAAGTTCAAAATTATGCGAAAGTTTCGTAGTTTTACTACAGTTAAGGAGCAGTGAATAGATCCAGAATGGAAAATAATAAAAAGTTAACAGCTCATTCGTCACGATACCAACATTATGTAAGTACGATTGGTTTAGAAGAACAGCAAGATGATAGTGAAAGATCTACTTACATTAATTAATTATCAACAACAAAGTGGATATATGGATAAGAATTGTGCCGAGAAAGAAAGGAGAAATGATACGTGGAGGTTTAACGAGGATCAGTTTAGAACAGAGAAAAGTAGGCCTACAGCATAAAACAACGAAATATTCCCTTATATTAAATTTCAAGACCTAATTGGAGATATGGACAAGTAGTGTAGAGAGAAGGAAAGAAGAAACGATACGTGGAGGTTTTATGAAGATGAATTTCAAAGCGAGTAAAGTACAACGTCAACAAGAAAAACACGTCCTTCCATTAAGTATCAAGAAAAATGTGGAGCTATAAAAAAGGTGTGGAGAGAGAAGGAAAGAAGGAGTGATACGTGGAGGTTTCATGATAAATAATTTAGAACATAAGCGAGAGAAAGATGCCCTGACATTCGGGATCAAGAAAAAACTGGAGCGATAACAAAATTGTGGAGAGAGAAGGAAAGAAGGAATGATACGTGCAAGTTTTATAAAGATCACTTTACGAGGGACCAGAGTACAACGTCAACGAGAGAAACATGTTCTTCTTTTAAGTATTACAAAATAAGTGAAGCTACGAGTATAACAAAGTTGTGGAGAGAAAAGGAAAGAAGGAGTGATAAGTAGAGGTTCTATGATGATGAATTTAGACCATAAGCGAGTGAAAGATTCCCTAACATTAGATATTAGGAAAAAAGTGGAGATATGTGCAAACAGTGTAGAGAAGGGGAAAGGAAATAAGATATGAATGAATATGAGGAGGAAACATTAAGAGAAAGAGCTTTTGAAGAGCAAAGATGATATAGATAAAACTTGAAAGAAAAGTATGAAAAATCAGGAGCCATTGAAAAGTATTGGAAAAGATATGAAAAGGGAAAATGGCGGAAACTATTATATTTCAATGGAGAAAAGGTGAGAAGAGGAAAACGATGGACTCAAACAAGTTGGAGCAGGAGAAGGAAAGTAGAGAAGATATGGAATAAGGATGAAACGACGAATTTAATGCAAGGACAATCATTGAACTGTGACGAAATGTAACCTTAGGGAAGAGAAAAAACGAAAAGGATCACTGAAATCTTTTTGAAGACATAAAAAATTTTGCTTCGAATTCATCATTGAAAAAGAATTTTAAAGAAATAATATACCTTTTAGAAATATGTAAATAGAGAAGTAAAAATTTACTTCATTAATTAAAGTATTCATACTTTTCGGCTTTTGTTTCCTTATCCTAATATTTGAAACTGGTTTGAAATGTCTTTTTTTGCACTTTTTTATTTTATCGAGTTATTGTGTGTATATTAAAAAAAAAAAAAAAAAATTCAACCTCAAATTAAATTGCACCACTTAAATTTAATTTCAAATCCAGGGCAAAAACTCACCAGACAAAAACTCACCAGACAAAAACTCACCAGACAAATGTTTTTGCGAAATACCTACACTCTAGTCTAGATCTTAAGATTTTAGACTCATTGTAGATAATTACTCTTCATCTTTTAAATTGTTCTGTTTTTAACCAAATCGGTATACTAATGTAGTTTTAGTCGCTGATTTAAAAAATAACTTTCTTTTTTTTTGGAGAAATAAAAAACAAACATGTTAGAACACTTTAAATAATTAATGTGTTTTTAACGAAAATATCATGACAACCTAACCAAGGGTCAAGGGCGTACAGTTGACCTAACCGGGCATTCAATTGACCTAACTGGGCATTAATTTATAACGAAAGATTGATAGGTTGGTGAAAAATTAATATTGGTTGGTTGATTAAAAACAGAACAATTTGAAAGATGAACAATTTGAAAGATGAAGAGTAATTATAATTGATCTGTGTGAACAGAATTTGAGGTGATGTGATCCATTAAATTTCACATTTCGAAATATTATAAATATTACAGAGACTAGCTTACTCTACGCGATTCTTGAGCACTTGCCTAGCTTGATGGTCTACCTAACCTAGTTGTCTGAACCGTAATCATAAGAATATACAAGTGGCACATCTCACCTGTGCTACTGGAAAGCTTCTCCTCCTCTATTTTCTTCTTTTTCCATTTTTCAGCTCCTGATGGATAATGTCGTTTCATTTTTCAAGATGCACGAAGTCACATCTAGTTAACCACAACTAATCTGCTAAATAATAATAATGATGATGATAATGATAATAACAATAATAATAATAACAATAATAATAATAATAAAGGATTTACATTTAATTTCCAATATTCTGAATAGTTTTTTATTTTCAGTACTGAGTTTCTTAATAATAATTCTAGATAAGAATTTGCAGTATACTAAGAATACTGTCTTCATTTTTTCTTCTGCTGACGCGTTTCGTTCATATAGTGTACTTTGAACATCTTCAGAGCTTTATATATTTTTTTTATTGTAAATTTGATAAATTTTAAATTTTGATACAATCAAAATTTAATTGCACCAACCTTAAAAAAAGAAGATATAAAACAATTACTTATTTTGTGTTGTACAAAAACTCAGTTTAGATTCTGTGATGAAACCTACATACAGATTGATGGTGTTGCTATGGGCACACCATTAGGACCTACCTTCGCAGACTTTTATATGTCAAACTTAGAAAATAAAATAATGAAAGAAAACAACTTCTACAACCCAAAACTGTATATGAGATATGTCGACGATACCTTGATACTATTTAAAAACAATAACCACATTCCTTTATGAGGGAGGATGGATTACCGAATGTAGCTATGACAGAACAAGTGGGGAGGATGGAAGTGAGTCGTGCTCTGAATAGGATGAAAAATAACAAAGCGACTGGCCCAGACGAGATACCAGCCGAGGCATGGAAGGCACTGGGAGATGAGGGGGTGGATCTGGTGTGGGATCTAATGCAGAAGTTGTTTGACCAGGAGGTGATTCCGGATGAGTGGCGGACCAGCATCATAGTGCCTATATTCAAAGAGAAGGGAGATGTACAAGATTGCACGAATTATAAAGGGATCAAGCTAATATCACATACAATGAAGATATGGGAGCGAATAGTGGAGAGTAGGTTGAGAGACGAAGCGGAAGTGTCAGTGGAACAGTTTGGATTTATGCCGGGAAGGAGAACGACAGATGCAGTTTTTGCATTGAAACAGTTAGCAGAGAGGTACAGAGAGGGGAGAAGGCGTTGCACATGGTTTTTATTGACTTGGAGAAGGCATATGATAGGATACCACGGCAGGAAGTTTGGAGATGCTTAAGGGAAAAGATGGTACCGGAGAAGTATGTTAAACTGATCAAGGGGATGTACAGGGGAGTAACAACTAAGGTGAGGAGTAGCGTGGGTGTGTCAGAGAGCTTTGGGGTGGAAGTTGGTCTGCACCAAGGATCAGCTTTGAGCCCCTTCCTTTTCAATGTGGTATTCGATGTGTTGACGGACAGGATTAGAGGGGAGGCGCCGTGGTGCATGATGTATGCAGACGATGTTGTGTTGAATGGGAGACGAAAGAGGAGGTGGAGCAGCAGTTGGAAAATTGGAGAGAGGCGTTGGAAAGTAGGGGGATGAGAATTAGCCGAAAGAAGACCGAATATATGAGATGTGATGTGCAGCAGGACCGAGGAGGGGAAGTGACATTGAGTGGAGAGCGTGTTAAGACGGTGGAATATTTTAAATACTTGGGGTCAACAGTGGATGCAGAGGGGGGAGCAGAGAGAGAGATAAACTGTAGAATACAGTCGGGGTGGAAGAACTGGAGAGACGTATCAGGGGTGCTCTGTGATAACAGGGTCCCAGTGAAACTGAAGGGGAAGGTATTCAAAACAGTGGTGAGGCCGGCAATGTTGTATGGAATGGAGACTGTGCCAATGAAGAAGAGCAATGAAAGAAAAATCGATGTGGCTGAAATGAAGATGTTGAGATGGATGTGTGGAGTGACGAGGAGGGATAGGGTCAGAAATGAGCATATAAGAGGAACAGTGAAGGTGGCGGAAGCATCTAAGAAGGTGCAGGAGGCGAGGCTGAGGTGGTATGGACACGTCAGGAGAAGAGAGGAGGAGTATGTGGGGCGCAGAGTGCTGGAGATGGAGTTGCCGGGACGGAGAAGAAGAGGAAGACCGAAGACGAGATGGAGGGACTGTGTGGTGGCGGACATCAGGGAGAAGGACTTGGAGGAGGACGTGGTATACGACAGAGGAGAGTGGAGAAGACGAACCAAAAACAGCGACCCCATGTAAAGATGGGATAATAAGCTGCGGAAGAAGAAGAACCACATTCCTTTATTTATTCGAAGACTTCATGAACTAAGTAAATTTAAATTCACATTTGAACCTTCCTTGAATAATACACTCTCTTTTCTCGACATTAATATATTCATTGGTCAAAATGGATGTTTAACGACTGGTGTACATGTTAAACCAACAGACAAAGGAACGCATTTAAATTATAATTCATACTCACCAGAAAAACATAAACTATCAATAATTAAAACACTCGTGCACAGAGCTTTCAATATATGCTCAAGTTGGCAAGTATTTAATCAAGAAATTGAGAGAATAAAGCAAAATCTAATAAACAGTGATTTTCCGCTATTTTTAATCGATAATATCATAAACCGAACTCTAACAAATTTATATAACAAAAATAAGGAGGAGGATGAAAATAAAAATACAGGTATAAAATTTTATTTCGAAACAAGAAACCGAACAAGACAAAAACATGAAGAAAAATGTCTAAACAGTATATTAAAGAGGCACATAAAACCGATGGATAAAGAAAAAACTATCAATGTTAACATCTATCTTCTATATATATAAAAGAGGAAGTTTGTTTGTTTGTCTGTTTGTTTGTTCTCTATTGAAATGAATATGGCTGCACCAAATAGTGTTTAAGGTAGTGAATCAAATATAACTTTTCACGGGGAATATAATGGTGTGCACAGTAGGTAGGTACAGTAGGTAGGTAGGTACAGTAGGTAGGTAGGTAGGTAGGTACAGTAGGTAGGTAGACTAGACAGTAGGTAGGTAGGTAGGTACAGTAGGTAGGTAGACTAGACAGTAGGTAGGTAGGTAGGTACAGTAGGTAGGTAGACTAGACAGTAGGTAGGTAGGTACAGTAGGTAGGTACAGTAGGTAGGTAGACTAGACAGTAGGTAGGTAGGTACAGTAGGTAGGTAGACTAGACAGTTTTATTTAGTAAATGGGTAGGTACAGTAGGTAGGTACAGTAGGTAGGTAGACTAGACAGTAGGTAGGTAGGTAGGTAGGTAGGCATAAAAGTTTCAAAATTTTCGAGAACTTTTTAAAATATAAGGTTAAGGAATAAGTTTTTTCATTTTAACACAAAAAAGCTTAAAATCATTATTTTTGAAAACTTTTTAAAATATAAGTTTAAGGAATAAGTTTTTGCATTTTGACATTTGAGTGTGACTTTTGCTATGGGTGACAATGGCCCAAAAAAGTTGGAACACCTCGCAATCTTTATGTTTTGACAGCCAATGGAAAAACACGTAACATTGTTTACACTGAAGTGCTACAAAATGTCTGATGTTTTCAAGGAATAAAAACAATTACCAAAACTTTGTGTTTGTGTTCATTTAGTTTTGTTCATCTTTTTACCTTATTTTGACACCCTTACATCCCGGGCAACGCCGGGTATCTCTGCTAGTATACTATAAAAACAAAAAATTGTCAAGCCATTTTTTGACACGTAACAAAAACCTTGATAAGCAACATCATGTGGTGTACCAATTTACGTTTCCTGTAGTTGACTGTACGTCGACTTACATTGGTTATACCACAAACCACATTAAAGAGAGAGCATTCCAACATAAATATCGTCCAAGTAAAATTAACGAACATTACAGAGTAGACCATAAAATATTAAATTTAAAAAATATCTCGCAAAACTTACAAATCTTATACTCATCACATAACGTACAAAAACTAAAAATTGCCGAAGCCTTTTACATTAAAATGAAAAACCGAAAATTAATATAAAATTTAATGAACTTTCGAATATTCTAAAATTAATTTGAAATTGTATCAAATTTACAATAAAAAAATATATATATAACCCATTTTACTTTAAAATTATGTATAAAGCTCTGAAGATGTTCAAAGTAAGTTATATGAACGAAACGCGTCAGCAGAAGAAAAAATGAAGACAGTATTCTTAGCATACTGCAAATCTTATTTAGAATTATTATTAAGAAACTCAGTACTGAAAATAAAAAACTATTCAGAATATTGGAAATTAAATGTAAATCCTTTATAAAGACATAGGCTGATATCGACTTTCTAAAATAATAATAATTGTTATAATTGTAACGTTAATCAAATACATTCAAATAATCAGACCATTTAGGTTTTAACCAACAAAATTCACATTATCTGAAAAAGATGAGAAAAGAATTAATAAACTTGAAAACATAACGAAAATAATCCTAGGTTTTAAAGCGTTACAAAATCTCTTAATAATTAGTAAATTAGTGAAATAATGTTTTACAATACTAGAAAAATTAAGCATTTAGGAAAGTATAAGCATATAGTAAGAATAAAGTTAAAGAATATAGAAATAAGATCTCACAATAGTTATTTACACATAACGACCAAAACGTTTCGTTTGTCTCCGTTTTATCACATTTGTCTCATACAAAAACTTTAATTAATACGATAATAATAATAATAATAATTATATTAATAATAATAATATTAATAATAACTTCAGCTATATTCCTATTCTTGCCCACTGAGCTATGACCCGGGAGCCTGTCTAGGGGCCCCCTAGTAGCAGCGGGGCCCTAAGCGACCGCTTAGTCTGCTTATGCCAGGAAACGGCCCTGTCTTAAGATTTAGACTAGAGTGTATGTATTTCGCAAAAACATTTGTCTGGCGAGTTTTTGTCCGGTGAGTTTTTGTCCGTGCCCCTCTAATTTCATTACCCTTTAACTCCATTTTACTGTAAAGTGACAAGGTAAAGCTATTGTTCACGCATTCAGCTTCACTTTTGTTCAGTAAATGTATTAAAATTTAGTATCCACACTTTGGAGGCTATGTGGGTTCATTTTGAACACTGAATTTACGAAATGTGGGGGAGTGGGGGGAGGGGTAATTTAATTTCAGATTAATTTTACGGGCGTTTTTTCGTTATTTACCCGCATATTAAGCGGATAAATATGTTTTTTCGGTGAAGAGTAGCCCATGCTTCTTGAGTCATTCAATAGTGTTCTTTGTAGTAGCCGTCAAACGATATACAGTAGTTCTCGTAAATACAGTATAAGGGCGTACGCCGTACAGTCGTGATATTTTCGTTAAACTAAAGAAAATATCACAACTTAACCTAACCAATTGTCAAGGGCATACAGTTGACCTAACAGGGCATTCAATTAACCTTGTAATTATATCGAAAAAAAGATATATATATACAATAGCAGAAAAATATATAAAAAAATTGGCAGGCAAATAAAAAAAATTGCTAGTAAATAACGAAAATGTGCCAATTTACGAGATGTTCAAATGATATTACTCTTACCTTCAATCTTTATGCAGTGGCATAATTAGTTTTTATTCAATCACCCGGTATGCACCCACTTTCCCATCCTTTTTTTACATCTTCCACATTTATTGAAGAATTTATTATTTAGCTTGAGAGAGATTATTTTTATTTAGGTGTAGGTGTAATATTAAGGTTAAGTTTACTTTAAATAGACACAGTAATTATAGAAATAATAATGGCCTATTTAGACACTGTCAACATAGCTACAGACTTTTTCACTGTAGGTTGCAGTGGTTTTCAGGTTAAAATTTGGTCAGCAGCCAGATTACTAACTATGGTGAAGCTAAATTAAAATTAATTTAGACTTACCAAAAATGAAGTTGCCAGTTGAACGTTACCCTTTCTGTTTCTAACTAATCCATAAGTTTCATTTAGTTTCCAGGTTTGAATTTTATTTGTTAAGTTTTAAGTTATTATTTAACACACTGCTAGGTTATTTATTTGTAGGGGCTATTTCCCAGACCTAGGTTTTGCAGGTTAAGTTAGGCTAGGGCTGTTGCCCTTAAGTTTTTGTTTTAAAGGTTTAAGGTTTAAGGTTTTGAAGGTTTTACTCAAGTTAAGTTAGGGCTATATTGCCTTTAGTTTTAATAGGGGCTATAACAGCCATTTAATTATTGAGTTAGGGCAGTTGTAGCCCGGTTCGAGTTTCTTCTAGGTACCTAGTTTTTCTCTTACCTTAGTTATTTTCTTTAATTAACTTACTTATACCTAGTTCTGATAGGCCTCTATTTAGTTAAACAGGGTTTTTGTTAATTGCAGTGGTTATTAATTAAATTAAAGGTTTAGGTTTAAAGGTTGACTAAGTTGCCCGGTTAGTTGGGTAACCACGAGCATTTTATTTTTTAAAAAGCCCGCTTCATGCGTCAAAATTTTCAAGAATGGACAAAGCTCCGTTTTTCTTTGTCTCGAAACTTTTTTTCTTTCTTCTTTTTGTTAATTAGGGAAACCCAACTTCACTAGTTGGTTAGAAACGAGGGTTGTTATTTTATTTATATTTATTTTGTTTATATTTTATTTGGAAATATATGCGGTTATTTCTAACCACTTTTTTTAACATTCCCCCCAAGGGGAAAAATTTACCCAGAATTATATTCTTGGGAAATTTTATTTATTTATTTTTTTTTATGAATGAAAATGACATGCTCTACAGAAAAGTTCCTTTTAGGTGAAATATGAAAATGAAAGCGTCTTTTCTGTAGAACGTTAGTCCTAAGTTATAGCTATTTACAATTATTTACAATTTTCAATTTGTGGTCTTCACAAAGATCCACTCTGTATTTTCCTTTGCAGTTCTTCCCGAAATCTAACTGCAGCTTGTCTTTGTGGTCGGGGTTGAGTAGCGGCAGTAGTAGTGTCAGGAGAATCTACAGTTCCTGATTCTGTGGAAGAATTTTCCAGTTCTTCCAGGTCAATATTCGGTTTATCAGTTATTTCCAGTGGGTATAACCGATATATGTGTCTTCTGGAGAGATGACCATTGGGTGTTTTTACAGTTACATGCCTGATTATGCCATCTTCATCTGGGTGTAATGTTTCAATTACAGCAATCTTCCAGAAGTATTTGGGATTCATAGAATTTTCATCTAAGAGACATAGTTCTCCTACTTTAGGTTCTTTACTTACTGGTTGTTTGTGTTGTTGGTATTCTTTTTCCCTCAAACTACTCAAATATTCGTATCGCCATCTTTTTTGATTTCTTGAGATTGTTTAACTCCCTTATGAAAGTAATCCAGTATTTTCTTTCTTTCTTTGTCCTCTGTTGCTGTCATATAATCAGCATCCACCTGATCACCTTCATTAACAGCTTCTTGGGTATCATTAGTGGTTAAAAAGTTGAATTTGGTATTGTCATACCCAAAAAGCAACTTGAAAGGAGTTAGTAGATCAGAGGAAGGATCTTCATTTGAATTAACATAAGTGAGTGGTCTTGAATTAATTGTATTCATTATTTCAAGAACAATTGTTTTTAGTTCAGTTAAAGGGATTTTTCTTCCTTTTAGGGAGGTATAGAGGGCTCTTTTGACTAAACCCACCATTCTTTCAGCTATTCCTAAGGTTCTGGGTGAATAGGCTGCTGTAAATTTCCACTGGATACCATGATCAGAGAGGTACTGAGACACAAGAACATTTTGGAACCAATGTTTAAGGTAATCTTCAGATCTTTTGAAGGTGGATTGATTGTCTGAAATCAAAACCTTTGGAAGGGAGTAGTTTAAGGACAAATGGTAGAGTTCTCTTAAAAAGGTTTTAGCAGAAAGGTCAGTGCAGATGTGAAGGCTGGTGAATCTGGTGGCGCAGCAAGTAACAATAATAAGTAGACTTTCATGAATTGGTTATTCTCATCCTGGACAGAAATTGGACCAGCATAGTCAAGGGCAGTTTTTTCAAAGGGTTTTTCATAGCTTAAACGTTCCGTTACTAAGGTCCAGTAGTAGGCACTTCATAAGCCATGGCAAAGTATTTTTGGCAAAACAGACATTGTTTCAGAACCTTTTTAACTACTTGCCTTATTTTGGGGATCCAGAATTCCTGTCTGAGGAAATTGCATGTGGTAGCTAAGGTTGCATGACATTCAGTTACGATTAACGTTGTTAAATGAGAATTTTCAGGCAGTAGTACAGGATACCTAGCAGAATAGTTAAGGTTGGTTGCATATTTATATCTCCCCATTGTTCTGACTAACCCTTCTTTGTCAATGAAGAGTTTTAGATTCTTTTGCAGCTTTGTTAGGTCCTCAACTTTTTCTCCTTTATTTAGTTTGTTGATTATTTCTTTTTCTTTTGAGAAATGTTGTTGCTGGACTAATTTTAGCCAGTAATTTGTGGCCTTAGTTTTGTAAGCTGTATGATTTTTCTCCAAAAGCAATTTGTTCTTCCATTGTTAGGTTACATTTGGGGTTATATTTGTGAGTGCGGAAGTACTTTAAGTTTTCTATGAACCGTAGAACATAGGCAGTGATTCTGACCAGTTTTTTCCTGTTAGAGAATCTTTCCATGTTTAACAAGGGAGTTTTTTCATTTATTTCTTTACAAGTTGTTTGACACACATTTATTGTTGTCTGTAAGGTTTCTTGGTGGGGGTTAAAAATTAAGTTGGTTGGCCATTCAATTTCATTTCTCAAAAATGTGGGACCATGTTGGTAAAAGGGAAGAAGTTTTTGAAATTTCTTGAAAGATATTGGTCTGGTGAGTAGGTCTGCTGGGTTGTCTTCTCCTGCTACATGTCTGAATTCCAGGTGATGGTTTAAGTTTCTTGTTGCTTCCTGAATGTCTTTCACTCTGTTTTTTACAAAGATGGATTTCATTTTTAGAGATTTTTGAGCAATCCAATTTAAAGCCACCTGTGAGTCTGTCCAAATTATTGTTTTGAAGAACTTTTGGTTTTCTGAGTTTTCTTCTAGGTAGGTTTCTTTAAGGTATTCTAGGACTTTGGTTCCTAGGCAGATTGCCATTAATTCCAAGTTACAAATGGTCCAATTTTTTGATTTGGGGTTGACTCTTGATTTAGCGTAAATTAGTTCGGATTTTCCATTTCCAACTAGATAGCAACTTACTGCATAACCTTCTTGGCTGGCATCACAAAAGATGTGGAGTTGAAGATTTTCCATGAGAGGTTTGGGATTTTCAAAAGTTTCTAGGAAAATTCAGAAATTCCACTTTGTTTATTTCTTTACAAAGTTTTTTCCATTCACGCAGCATTTCAGGTTCTAGATATTCATCCCAATCTTTTTTGGTAGCTGTACTTTCTGCATGAAGAGTTTTAATTTAAACACTAAGGGTGCAACAAATCCAATTGGATCAAACAATGATTGCACAGAACTTAGTATTTCTCTTTTAGTTTTGGCTTCTGAGTTCAAGTTTACAGTTTTTAGATGGAGTGTATCAGCATTTGTGTTCCAACCATATCCTAATAGTTTTACATTTTCTTTATCTTCTGAGGAGGCTATGTCATGTTTTTCAAATAGTCCTTGAAGTTCTGAGTGATTGGAGGCCCATTCATATAGCTTCAAATTATATTCAATTAAGGTGTTTACACTATAATTGTAAAGGTCTTTGAGTTCTGAGAGATTGTTGGCATTAATTAAAGCATTGTCCATGTAAAAGCGGTTAGCTAGGTAGTCTGCCACTTGGTTTTGTTGTTCATTAAAAATGTGTTGGAGAGATTGTTGTAGTAAAAATGGACTGCTTTTGTTGCCAAAGGTAACTCTTTTATATTTATAGCAGATCAGGTTGTCGTCATTTGGAGCCAATTGGGTATCTTTTAACCACAGAATTTTGTGGGCATTGCAGTCAAATTCTGTTTGATATTTAAGTTGTAAATATGCTTTTTGAATGTCTCCAATCATCAAATATTTACCATGCCTTAATTTAATGCACAATTTTGCTAAATGAGGTAGGAGTGAAGGGCAGTCCTCAGTAGCATCATTTACTGTTATTTCTTCTGGTTTGCTTTTACCCGAGGGATCTACTACAATCCTAACTTTAGTTGTTTGTACTCCAGGGCGAACTACTGGAAAATGAGGTAAAAAATTTCCTGCTTGTTTTAAGTTTCTGTTAGGGCTACTTCTTCTATTATTCCTTCCTGGAATTGTTGTTCAAGGATGTCTGAATAAGGTTGCATTAAGTTATCTTTTTTTAATTTTTTGCAAGTGGACTTTAACCTGCTAATAGCATAGTTAAAGTTTGGTGAAATTTTATCTTTTTGGTCATTCCATGGTACCTTAACAGACAATCTTTCATCTTCTATTTTAACTTCCTTTTCGAAGTTTGCAATCAGATCTTTTTCTTTGTTTGAAAATGGTTCATCCCCAGAAATACCCAAGTTTTCTAGTTTGCTAAATTGTGCAATCTGGTGTTCAATTTTTTCTAGATCTTCATTAGAAGTTGTACTAGTAAGTAGCGGGTTGGTAATACAGAAGCTGATCTGATCTCTTATTGGTTCTTTTTCTTTTTCAGGGTAGTAATCTGAAGGGAAACCCAATAAAAGTATTCCATAGGGAGATTTATAACAAGAGGCAGTATGAATCTGATGAGTGCTGAGGGCAAAAAGTTTGTGGGTTGCAGCCCCAAAAATTAACATGAAGTCGCCACTTCATCAGCTTCAAAGTGATCTGCAAGCTGATAATTTAAGGATTTTAAATAAGTTTGAAGTTTCAGTAATCCTGGAACTTCATATTTAATATTAATATCATCAATTATGATGGCTTCTATTTCTTGGTAGTTTCCAGGGTTTCTAGAATCCTCCAATTTAATTATAGCTACTTCATAATTTGGTTGTTTCTTGTTGGCTATAAATCCTGTTATGGTTATGGATTCCTCGTAGTGTTTAGTTGGAAGATTTAATTTTTTCACAAGTTCCTTGGTAATGTAGCTGGCTTGACTACAATTATCCAAAAGTGCTCTGCATTTAATTGATTTTTCTGAGTTTCTTATTCTCATCTGCATGGAAGGAATTAATGCTACTTCTTGATCAGTGTTTTTTAAACTTAATAAGTTAGTAACTTGTTTCCCTTGTTTTGAGTTTTCTTTTTGGGTAGCTACTTCCGTACTGGTTTTGGTTTTCTTATCTTCCTCTGGTTTTCCTTTTTGTTTGGTACAAAGGAAGGATAAATGGTTAGAAAACCTACAAAATGAACAGGGTTGGAAAGAAATGGGGCATTCTTTGGCTTGGTGTTTAGATGAGGTACATTTAGTACAATAATTTAATTTAGCAAGTTTTTTCAGTTTATCCCAACTTTCAGGGAAAGAATCACATTTTGAGATTCTGTGTGAGTTTTTCTTACACAATTTGCAGTAAGTTCTCTCTGGTCAGTATGTTGAGCTCTTCTTGAGGATTGTCTTTGGGTAGAAACTGCCAGAGCAGCTGTAGTTTGGCCAGAATACCATGGTTTTCTGGCTGGTTCTGGAGAGAAGTTTCTTTTTTGTTTAGGTATCAAGGTAGTTAACTCACTTTGTTCCAGATCAAAATTAACATTAGCTAAGGTTTTGGTAGCTTCAGCAATTGCTTCTTTAAACTTATCAAAGTGGTCATAGAGTTTAAAACCACAAGTTCTTAAAAATTCCTGAGTTTCTTGAGTTAGTTTATTATAATATACATACAAGAGTATATCTTCTAATTCTAATTTTTGAGTTTGCATTAAATTTATGGTAGAGTGCATATCTGCTTGAAAGTCATGAAGTGATTTAAAATTTTTGGTTATTATGGATTTGGTTAAAAGTGATTTTATTATGGAGAATTTAATTTGGCCTGGTGTTGCATAACAGCCCTCCAACTGCTGCCATGCTTCTTCATAAGATGTTTTACTTTCTTGCATGCAGTTTATTTGAATGGCAGGGTTTCCACTCAAATGTTGTTTTAGGTAGGCAAATTTCTCTTCTTCGGAAAGACCTATGTTATCATAAATGTTTCTGAATGAGGTCTTAAAGTTTTGAAATTTAGAGGGATTTCCATCAAATGGTAATATTTGAAGCTCAGGAATTTTAGTACTTATTCTTGGTTTAGGTTTGGCTTCGGCATTATTTTCTTTTTTAGTTGTTAATGCTTGTATCATTTGATCTATTTCAAAGTGGTAATAACTATTTTTTTCATCTAGTTTTTCTTGTTTAGCCTCTGAGAAGCCTTCGGAACAAACATACATTCTAAGGATTTCCTCTCTAAATTTTGTAACTTGTCCAGTTGTGAGGACAAAAGCCGAGCATATAATTTTTTTGTTCCTCAGTCCAATCATCCAATCTCTCTTTGATTGTAGCTAAAAGTTTAGTAGCTGAGGTTCTGATTGCTCCCCTCCTTTTTACCAATTTACTAGTTTCAAGTGCTTCCACATCACTTCCCAACCATGTCTCCATACTTTTTCCTGGTGGCTTCAGTTTCATTAGCCATTTTTTAGGTTTATATTATAAATGATATTATCAATGATATTTATAATTAAATTTTCAGATTATGTAAAAAATTTAATTCACTGGATTTAAAACTATTGTATCAGAAATAAAACAAAAAAGGGTAACTAACTTCTCGACTGCCCACCCGGGGGCGCCATATTGAAAAATTTATTGAAGAATTTATTATTTAGCTTGAGAGATTATTTTTATTTAGTTTAGGTGTAATATTAAGGTTAAGTTTACTTTAAATAGACACAGTAATTATAGAAATAATAATGGCCTATTTAGACACTGTCAACATAGCTACAGACTTTTTCACTGTAGGTTGCAGTGGTTTTCAGGTTAAAATTTGGTCAGCAGCCAGATTACTAACTATGGTGAAGCTAAATTCATTAAAATTAATTTAGACTTACCAAAAATGAAGTTGCCAGTTGAACGTTACCCTTTCTGTTTCTAACTAATCCATAAGTTTCATTTAGTTTCCAGGTTTGAATTTTATTTGTTAAGTTTTAAGTTATTATTTAACACACTGCTAGGTTATTTATTTGTAGGGGCTATTTCCCAGACCTAGGTTTTGCAGGTTAAGTTAGGCTAGGGCTGTATTGCCCTTAAGTTTTTGTTTTTAAAGGTTTAAGGTTTAAGGTTTTGAAGGTTTTACTCAAGTTAAGTTAGGGCTATATTGCCTTTAGGTTTTAATAGGGGCTATAACAGCCATTTAATTATTGAGTTAGGGCAGTTGTAGCCCGGTTCGAGTTTCTTCTAGGTACCTAGTTTTTCTCTTACCTTAGTTATTTTCTTTAATTAACTTACTTACCTAGTTCTGATAGGCCTCTATTTAGTTAAACAGGGTTTTTGTTAATTGCAGTGGTTATTAAGGATAAGATTTAAAGGTTGTGAGGTTTAAAGGTTGACTTTAAGTTGCCCGGTTAGTTGGGTAACCACGAGAATTTTACTTTTTTAAAAACTAGCCCGCTTCATGCAGTCAAAATTTTCAAGAATGGACAAAGCTCCGTTTTTCTTTGTCGAAACTTTTTTCTTTTCTTTTTGTTAATTAGGGAAACCCAACTTCACTAGTTGGTTAGAAACGAGGGTTGTTATTTTTATTCTATATTTATTTTGTTTATATTTTATTTGGAAATATATGCGGTTATTTCTAACCACTTTTTTTAACAGCAACCATCGCTCTACCTCCACATTTGGTCATTTCACCACATACACCATCACTTCCTATTTACTTTCCTTTCCTTCGCTTGCATATTCGTTCAACTACTACTAATCTGATGTCTTCCAGTCCCTGATATCAGTGCTGGGCAGCGCAAACGAAAATTCACTTGCGCAAGCGCAAATGCGCAAACCCAAACCCATACCTTGCGCAAGCGCAAATGCGCAAACTTCTCGAAACTTGCGCTTGCGCAAACGCAAACGCAAACGTGAACCTTGAAAAAAAAATTAGAAATTATATTGTAATGACAGTGATATACAACAGAAGTGTTTGAATTGAGACAAAGTATAATTTATTATTTAATATTTAATTATATTTTAATAAATAATAATTTCTAAAGTTAACTACTTATCAAGTTTTTTTAAAATTTTAAATTTATAAATAAACTTAAACTCACATGCTGGTAGTGGCTCTTGAGGATGTACATGCTGATGGTGTTGAAGCTGACCTTGGCCTTGCACCTCTTACAGATGATGCTGCCCCTGTAGACCACCCTGCCCCTCTCAACCACCCTCTTCTTGCTGGTCAAAGGTCCAAAGAAGGTGTCCAGGTGGGGCCAGGGGTTGTTGAGGTCCTCTTCCTCCCGGTGAGGCTCTGAGCCATGGCTGGTCACGCTGCCGGCCGGGCTGGGGACAGAGGTGGGGCTGGACAAAGACTGGTGTCTGAGGCTGTCCATGGTTCACTAGTTATAGACAGTAGTTATGACTTATGAAGTTTCTAGAAGTTACTAGGGTAGTTAGTAGTTTGAACTCTGAAATAAAATTAAAATCAACTAATCAAACAAACGTGTTTCACTAGCGTTGTTGGTATACTGAGTGCTCACTGCTGTCTGGCGGCGCCACCTGTCTGGCAGTCACGTGTTTATGAGCTAAATCCACTATTTTTAATATTTGTTTTTTTTTTCACGTTTGCGCACAAGTTTGCGTTTGCGCAAGTACTTGCGCAAGAATTGGCGCAAACGCAAATGCGCAACCAACCGAAATCACACTTGCGCAATTGCGCAATTTGCGTTTTGCGCAAGTGTTTGCGCAAGTGCCCAACACTGCCTGATATGCACTTCTGTACATACTCCACCAAAATCAACTGCATCCACAGGTGTCCCCTGTTCATCTACCCCACCTACCAATTCGCCAAAATAGTCTTTAAATTTATATGGTATTTGTTCACCTTACACAAACACATTCTTATCTTCCATATTACCAGTCATTCCACCAGAAAGACCTTTGCATTTTTTATCTTCTTTTTCCAGAATAACTTTTTTCTCCAAATGTGTCTTCTTCAAGTCGTCTTCTTATTTATTAAAATTTATTAAAATTCCTCTACTTTTGTCAACCATTACACTGCAGAGCAATATAGGCCTACTAATAAAGATCACAAATAAAATTATAACAAACAAATACGGCCTACCAAAAATCGACGACCCATTTAAGAGTTTGGATTTATTATATCTCTCCCGGATTCTCTTCGACTCCCAAAAACCCATAAACCGGATTTATAAATTAGAGCAATTCTACTCATATTTTCAAACAATAACCATTGGTCTAATGTCGCAAAATTTCTCGTCCAATTCTCTTCAATCCCAGTTAACATTTAACCAATATATTAAACTTTCCCGTACCAATTAAGAGCTTCCAGCTATTTCATGGCAACTGTCGATACAGATATATTTTTTACTAATATTCTCCTATCAGAAGCAACAAACATTCGTTTAGATCAGTTTCTCGATTTACCTTTTGGTATTAAATTTGAATAGAAAACATTCTTCACCTCCATTTAGCAGCCCTCGACACCTATTTTACTCAATATGTAAACCAATAAACTCTTGCCATAGATTCTTTCATTAAGAACATCGTGATAAGTACTTTTCCCTTCCATTTTACTACGAACGGAAATGGCACCAATATTACGCTACATATGAGAATAAAAACCCACTCTAATAGACAGAGTTTATTTCCACGACAGTTTCGACGCCCACTGGCATCCTCCTCGGGCGTCGAAACTGTCGTGGAAATAAACTCTGTCTATTAGAGTGGGTTTTTATTCTCATATTTTGACCTTCACGTAAAAAAGTGAAGTTTTTTGCATTTATTACGCTACATATTTTAAAACTTATTGGTTATTTAATTATACAGTATCACAGCTTCCCAGATTGCGTGCGCACACACACACACATAATATATATATATATATATATATATATATATATATATATATACAGGGCCGTTTCCTGGCATAAGCAGACTAAGCGGCCGCTTAGGGTCCCGCTGCTACTAGGGGGCCCTTAGACAGGCTCCCAGATCATAGCTCAGTGGCAGAGCTGGGCACCGCAAACTCAAAATCACTTCCGCAATCGCAAATCCGCAAACTCAAACCTTACCTTCCGCAACCGCAAATCCTTGCCATTTTTTGGTGCCGCAAACGCAAACCATATTTCCAATTTTTACAGTGCTGGGCACTTCCGCAAACACTTCCGCAAACCGCAAATTCCGCAATCGCAATTTTAACTATAAAAAGTATCCAAAACATTAAAGAGGTATAAAAAGTTTTTATATCTTTTTAATGTTTAATGTTTTAGCCTTGTTTTTATTAAAAACAAGGCTAAATAATTTATTACAATAAATCACTATTGTAGAAGAAATAAAAATACTACATATATTGATATATTATATTGGCGGCCAGTGACAGCAGCGTCACAGCACTAGCGGGCTTGGCCAGTGGCCACGTGGGAAATTTGCGGAAAGATTTGCGTTTGCGGTCTTAGTTCCGCAACGCAAATTCACTAATTTGCGATGACTTTGCCGCAAACGCAAATCCGCAAACGAAAAACATACTTCCGCAATTGCGGAATTTGCGGTTTGCGGAAGTGTTTGCGGAAGTGCCCAGCTCTGCTCAGTGGGCAAGAATAGGAATATAGCTGAAGTTATTATTAATATTATTGCTATTATTATTATCATTATTATTATTGTCGTATTAATTAAAGTTTTTGTATGAGACAAATGTGATAAAACGGAGACAGAGACAAACGAAACGTTTTGGTCGTTATGTGTAAATAACTATTGTGAGATCTTATTTCTATATTATTTAACTTTATTCTTACTATATGCTTATACTTTCCTAAATGCTTAATTTTTCTAGTATTGTAAAACATTATTTCACTAATTTACTAATTATTAAGAGATTTTGTAACGCTTTAAAACCTAGGATTATTTTCGTTATGTTTTCAAGTTTATTAATTCTTTTCTCATCTTTTTCAGATAATGTGAATTTTGTTGGTTAAAACCTAAATGGTCTGATTATTTGAATGTATTTGATTAATGTTACAATTATAACAATTATTATTATTATCATCATCATTATTATCATGATTATTATTATTAGCAGATTAGTTGTGGTTAACTAGATGTGACTTCGTGCATCTTGGAAAATGAAACATTATCCATCAGGAGCTGAAAAACGGAAAAAGAAGAAAATAGAGGAGAAGCTTTCCAGTAGCACAGGTGAGATGTGCCATTTGTATATTCTTATGATTACAGTTCAGGCAACTAGGTTAGGTAGACCATCAAGCTAGGCAAGTGCTCAGGAATCGCGTAGAGTAAGCTAGTCTCTGTAATATTTATAATATTTCGAAATGTGAAATTTAATGGATCACACCACCTCAAATTCTGTTCACACAGATCAATTATCAAACAAGATAAAGTATTTTAGCAAAAATTAACAGAATATGTAATGTTATGTTCTTCTCAGGAGCACTACTAAAATATTTCGAAAAGCCATCCTCAGCAAAGCCTGATGAGTATCATGAGCCAAGAGCAGGACCATCCTCTATGCAACCTCAAACACCAGTAGAAGTAGAGCCTGATGAACTAACAAGTGGCGCCTCTTCTGTTCAGCTTCAAACACCACACACAGGCATTTCTACTGAGCAACAAGAACCAAGATCTGCTCCACCGTTTGATCCGTATGACTGGCCAGTTGTCCTGTCAGCAGGGCCGGCGCTAGGAAGTGCGGGGCCCAATTAGAAAATTGTTAGCGCCTAGCGGGGCCCTCTACCCGTTGTCGTTTCAAAGTTTGAGTGACAAGAAATTTCGCTAGAGCACCTCTTTGTTTTTCATTTTCAGCTGCCTTAGCCTTGGCCAGTGCTCGTTTCTGATTGCCGCTCAAATACTTTCGCCCTTTGTCTCTATCTCTGCTTGTGCTTGCCATGATGACGATGATGTAAGGGCTTTTTCAATTACTTTTCTTTTAAAAAAGCTAAACGGCGATGATAAACTGAAATTACAAAACAAAAAACAAAATCATTCACAATAAAGACTCCCTGGCACTGAAAAATAATAAAGATGTGCATGTATGCATCTAATGATTAAAGCAAAAGATTTCATGATTTTAAAAGCCTGGGAGTAAGAAGAAAAGCGCAGGGGGCAAAAGAACAAGCTCTAGTAAATAGAAATGTAAATGCTCTCTATGATAATGAGGCAAAAACTAATTAATTTAATATGTAGGATCTACTTACCACCACGTTTCTCTGTTACATGCAGGCTTAAGACACTTCAAGTTTGCAGTTTGGACATATAAACAATTTGGACATATTTAACAAACAACACAACTTTACATTCCAAGCTTTATGTTATATAATCTCATTAACAGCGCTCTTTCTGTGTTGAGGGTTTGAATATCGTCCACAAATTACCTTTTTTTTAAAAAAGCTAAACGGCGACGATAAACTGAAATTACAAAACAAATAAACAAACGATTAGCAATAAAACATTGAAACATAGATATACGAGGACGGACTGAATAGTTTCACTGCCTTCACAGTAACAAGAAACTTCGTGCACACTGGACACTCATTAATTCATCATAGCGTCCCCCACTCGAGCGCGTGCGCGGGGCCCAATTTGAACAAATCGGTCTAATCGGCTTAAAACCGGCCCTGCCTGTCAGATAGATGCCTTCAAGACAGATCTGGTGTCTTGACGACCATTTCAAATCAGTCCAGATTTCACATTCCCTAAAAGAGAGGACGGTAGAAGCGTTCATCACCATTATATGTACAGAACATTAATTAATGGGGAAAAAATAAAGCGAAGCTGGCTGATGTACTCTACAAGAAATGATGCTCTTTATTGCTTCTGCTGCGAGTTGTTTTCAAGGAAGTCGTACAAACTAATTATGGATGGACTTTCAGACTGGATAAACGTTGGTTCGCTTCTGAAAGGCCATGAAAATAGTTCAGAACATGCAGATAACATGGCAACATGGAAGGATCTGGAACTACGGCTAAAAACTGGGAGGACCATTGACCAAACTGAAATGTCATTAATGGAGGTAGAGCGAAGACGCTGGCGAGATGTTCTCACACGTCTTGTAAGTATCAGGTCATCCCATAAGTAATGTCGTTTTTTACGATAGATTAAGTTTAAACTAGTTCTACTCGGTTTAAGCATAAATTTTTTGAAGGTCATATCTAAGAGGAGATCTATGGTGTTTAGCTACATACTTTACAGACCTTGACCAGTGAAGACGTGTGTTTTGCTTTATGTGAACCCCTCATAAACATGGCGGTATCAGAAAAGCATATCAGGCATATAATGCTTTACGAGTTCAAAAAAGGGAATAGTGCTACTGAAGCAACGCGAAACATTCAGGAGGTTTATGGCAACGATATTCTGCATGTGAGGAAATGTCAAAGATGGTTTAAAAAGTTTAAAAATGGTGACTGCTGTTTGACAGATACAGCACGCTCTAGACGCCCTGCTGAGTTTGATGATGACCTGCTGTTAGCCGCATTTGAAGAAAACTGTTCAACAACTGTCGAAGAATTGGCCCAGAAACTCAATTCATCCCAATCCACCATCCATTGACATTTGCAACAACTCGGGAAAGTGCCTAAGTTAGGAAAATGGGTGCCACATGAATTGCCGGTCGACAATCTGAGGGTGCGGTAAACATTAGCACAGCTCTTCATTCCCGTGAACTCCAAGATCCGTTTTTGCACCGTTTAATGACTGGTGATGAAAAGTGGATACTGTACCAGAATGTTAAGCGCCGTCGACAGTGGGTTTGTGCCGGAGAACCAGCGACACCACAGCCAAAACCAAATTTATATAAATTCTTTTGTAATAACTAATGCTCCCCCCACGTCTCTATTATAAGAATGTCAAACAGTTTGTGAGTAATGTAATCGAACTTCCTGGCCCCAGCTATAATGTCCCCCAAAAAGCCAAATATATCAACTTTCCATACTATGGTTATATAAATGATAACAGTAAGAGAACACAGATTATTAAAACAGCTTTTGGAAATGATGCTCTCAGTGTAGCTAACGTTTACAAATGGCATAAAAAGTTTAAAAATGGAGAAACATTTGCTCGTACCAAAAATCGAATCTGTTGGACATTTTCATCCGTACGAGAACTGGAAGGGCGGCCACTGCGTTCCTTGTCTTCAAGCGATGTTTCTGCATTTTTAAACTTTTTGTGCCATTTGTAAACGTTAGCTACACTGAGAGCATCATTTCCAAAAGCTGTTTTAATCATTTCGTTCGTCTCCGAACGCGTGTTGTTCCATTTCAGAGATTTATACATACTGCAAAAACACACCCTCCTTTTAAGCGCTCCAACCAACTACTGACTCATGGTAGCAGATTTTGCTTCAGACTGCAGACACCAGAGGGCAGGAAGACTCACATATGTGAACGTTATTTCTTATTCGCATTCATTTGTCCGTAGCAATAAAATTATCGATACCTACTATTTGATCACTCCTCGTGTATATATATATAACTTGACTGAAGGGTTTGTTTTTGGGGAACCGCAATTTAGTAAGGAATAAGAGGACGAGAAGGTGGTACATGTTTATTAGTCAGACGTTTCTGAAATTCAATTTCCATCATGAGTGCTAAAAATGAAAAGTAAAAAGTAAACAAATATAGTGAATAAAAGATTTTATACAATATATTTATGCACTATGCAGTCTTATAATAATAATTTTAAAAAAGTTACACGAAATGTAGAGAGGCAAGATAATGGCTAAAATATACAAAATTTGAAATATATCTAACCGAGTTATTATATGAAGGGGGGGGGAATCTAATTGGTAAAGGTTGGGAATGGTTGAATGTTGAAGTATCAATGTTAGAAGCCAGAGAGTGATAGCGGATTTCTTTTCAATGGTGGTTCAGAGGAAATTAGTTAGCTATGTTTAAATTGAAGGCAGAACTAGAGTCATTGAGGGTTGGTTTTTTTACTAAGGATGTATAGGGATTCGAGGATGTGGAGGTCGGTCGGTTGGTTGGTATGCTGAATTGATAATTTTGAAATTGGTGGGGAGCAGTGGGTGATTGTGGAAGTGGCAATGATCTTTTATTGCTGATTTTGATGGTTTGTTTAAAGGTTGTAATGTTCTGGTCGAGATGCCGCGATGTTCATCCACTCTCGTTTGATATTGGCGAATGGTGCTGCCAATATAACTCGCTTTGCAGTGAGTACAGTTGAAACGGTGGACAGTGGACGAAACAAGGGGTTGGTTTTTTTTCTTTATGGTTGAGATACAATTTAATGCTGTTATTATTGGTGAATACAAATTGAAGGTTAATTTGAGGGGAAAGAGGGGTGAGTAGGTGGCGAAGTTCTGATTGTATTTTGTAACTAATATAGTCATAGTAGGGAAAAGAAAAGTATTGTACATCTTTTTTAACAGCGGGGACTTTAAGGGGAGGTTGACAAATACTGTTGAGAAAATTCCTAGTTAGAGATTGTAGTAAATGTTTTGGGAAAGAGTTATTAATGCTGAAATTATGAATGAATTCTATTTCGTTGTGGAAGGATAAGTAAGAGGAACAAAGTTGATAGACACGACGGATTAAGATTTTAATACTGTTAATTTTATATAGTGAAGGGATGTGGCTTAAGTAGTTAGTACCTAGGCCTGTATATGTAGGTTTTCGATATATGGAAGTGCTGAATTTATTATTTTGCTTTGTTATTGGATTCGTCTTCTTTAGTGAACTTGATGGTTTGATGCTGGGAATTGAGATAGTTAAGAAAAAGAGGGCCGTGGTTAGCATTGTGAAAGAGGAGGAGAGTGTCATCAACGTATCTTTTATATAGGTGTGGTTTGTAATGGGTGGGGCAGTGTGGTAACAGAGAAAAATGTTGACTAGTAATGGTACTTAGGGGGGGGGATCCCATGGCTAGTGAATCGGTTTGTTGATAAAGTTGTTTGTTGAAAAAGAAGTAGGTGTCTGAAGCGGCAAGAGTTAGCAGTTTGGTGAATTCTTGTTTCGTTAGGTTGAGGACTGTGTTCTGATTGTTAGAAAATAAGTTGTTGATGCAGATGTCGATGGCTTCTTTAATTGGTACGTTGGTGTAGAGGGATACTATGTCAAAGCTGTACATATGGAGGTTGTTTGAATTGTTCGACGTCAGTATTTCT
>JAJOZX010000264.1:1572500-1724711 GCA_023014485.1 Bathynomus jamesi
GTCCCAATATATAAAGGAGGAGATCGATCCGAGGCCAAAAACTATAGGTCAGTGTCGCTTACATCTCATCTCACTAAAATATTTGAGAGAATAGTTAGACAGAAAATCTATGACTTTTTGGAAACCCAGAAAAAATTCAATGATAACCAACATGGGTTTCGGTCAGGCAGATGATGCCTATCACTACTGATGGAACACTACAACAATATTATTGATGCAGTGAAAAGTAATGAAAACTATGATATAATATAACACAGACTTTGCCAAAGCATTCGACAAGTGTCGAATAACAGGAAAAGTAGGGAAATGGATATATAATTTCCTTAGTGAGCAGCGGCAAGTCGTTACAGTACAAGGAGTATCTTCATCAGAATCAGACGTCCTCAGCTCAGTACCATAAGGAGCAGTATTAGCTCCACTACTCTTCATAATCATGTTAACTGACATAGATGAGGACGTTACCAGAGACAGCACAGTAACATCCTTTGCTGATGACCCAAAGATCAGTAGAAAAATAAGAAACCCAGAAGATATAGAATCTCTACAAACCGACATGAATAGAATCTACAAGTGGACGGAATTCAACAATATGAAGTTTAACATTGAGAAACTTCAGCTGTTACGGTACGGAAAAAGAGAAGACCTAAAATCCATGGAATATTACACCCCAAATGGACAGGAATTTCAGAGAAATTCTAGAGCAAAAGATTTAGGGGTTGTAATGACTGATGATGCGAAATTTGAAAAACAAAATAAGATAGCAGTAAACAGAGCAAATATAATAACGGGGAAGATATTGAGAACCTTTAAACGAAGGGATAGGAATATAATGATCTCTCTACTGAAAACACTGATCATACCCAAACTGGAATACTGCTCGGTCCTAACATCCCCATATAAAAAAAAAGACATTAGACAGCTAGAAGGGATTCAGAGAAGCTTCACAGCCAAGATCAATGGGTGCAAAGAACTAAATTACTGGGAAAGATTACGCGAACTAAATCTGGTGCTACTATAGCGTGATTCCTACCGGTGACTTCGATACTATAGGGTGATTCCTACCCGTTTTGGTTCGAAACTACAGTACTGTAGAGTGTGATTCCTATCCAAGGTATAAATGAAAATATAATAAATATAAAATGCTATTTATTATTCAATTTTATTTATTTAAAAAATAGTTTCGGTGCTACTATAGTATGTGGTCTACCCAAATTAAAGGCAAGAGAGGGAACATCCTTAACCCTGAAAGAAAGTAGTTTTGTTGTGAGAGGACCAAAACTGTTTAATTAGCTGCCCAAAGACCTAAGGAACACGAATGGTGTTGCAATAGACATCTTCAAAAGAAGATTAGACGCCTGGCTCAGAACAATCCCCGATAAGCTGGGCGTACCTGGCTATGTGAGGTTGAGAGTACAAGAAACCAACTCACTACTTCACCAGGCCAACTCGAGAGGAGGGGCGACAAGCTTGACCTTTGTGAAAAGAGGAATCATCGCGCGTAACCTTTGAAAGGTTGAAAGGAAAGGTGTGTATATATATATATATATATATATATATATATATATATATATATATATATATTATATATATAGGATGAATTTCACAATTAAATACGTGAAATGATTGAACGATGCAAACCCACTAGGGAAAGGAAAAATTATTCCAAGTCCTTTCGTGTATTTAGCAGTACACTTCGTCAGGAAATGAAGGGAGAAGGCGATGACGAAATTATTCGGAAACAACGAGCAACGGTGTGTTTGGCGAAAATCAAATACTGCATTCGAGGAAAAAAACATCCCTCCTACGGTTAACTATGGTGATTGTAGATTGCTTCTTTGGGGATGCTTTAGTGATTCTGGTTCGGGAAAGTTGTCATCATCATTGGAATCATGAATTCGAAGAAATATTAGGAAATTTTAGAAGAAAATGTATTGCCTTCAGTTAGGGAGTTGCGAATGGGCCGCAATTCGGTACTGCAACAAGATAATGATACAAAACATACGAATATAAGTAAGTTCACCATGAAATGGCTTCAACAAAAGAATTTCAAGCTTCTCGAGTGGCCCAATCAAAGCCCAGATCTCAATTTAATCGGGAATTTATGGTTTGATTTCAAAAAAAGGTGTCCACAAGAGAAACCCTTCGAATTTGAAGGAAATGCAAAAATTTTCTTTAGAAGAATGAGCTAAAATTTCTACTGAGAGATGTCGAAACTTTGTAGAAAAATATCGAAAACGAATCAGTGAAGGTGCAAAAGGGGACACACACACAATGTATTACATAATTTTGCAAATAAATGTACGAAAACTTTTGCATTCTAACTTTTGGATCACTTGAAGATCAGGGACCCCAGCCTCAATTACTAAATGATATCTTAGTTAAAACTAACGAAAATATCACGACTTAACCTAACCAATCGTCAAGTGCGTACAGTTGATCTAACCGGACATTCAATTTAATTTATTACTTACTGTATATTTGGTACTGTAAAGCAAAAAACAAGAATACATGGGGTCCCTAATCTTCAGGTGATCCTAACTTTTTTTTTTACTTTCCTCAATTTCTTTGATGTTTTACATTACATGTTAATAATAAGTGTCATAGCAAGTGGCTATGTTATAATAAGTGTTATAAGATATCTCAGGTAATAACAATATACATAAAATTTTCAAATAATTAATCAAATAGTATGCTAGTATCAGTATGCTAGGTTAAGTGGCTATGTTGGCCTTATTTTTATATTATTTTTGTATTAAGTTCAATGTACAGTATATGTAAGATTGTACTTGTATGTTAGGTTAAGTGGCTATGAATTGTGAATGATCCGCAATAAAAATGTTTTGTTTTTGTTTGTTTGTAATATTTTTATTTGTTAAATTTTTCCAAACGAAGGCTAAACTTTTCATAACTATCCCAACCATGGTTTTTATCGATTTTGATTTAAAAAAGTATTTTCTTCAGCCACAAATATTAATTACGACTGAAATTTTTAATTTTCGGGGGATATAAAATTTACAACACAGTGGTTTTACTTACAAAAATGCAGCTGACGAGGAAGCTTCTAAACAGTGGCTGCATCCTCCAGCGCAGGACACGTCAACGGCGAAGAGGCGACGTCAAACCAAAACAACAACGCGCTGGTGGCCAAACTTCCTCAAATCTCCGTGCAGCGGGCTGTCTACGGTTGGCCAGACTGGCAATCGACGGCCTGTTGCGTGGCACGGTCAGAGTGCCGATCGGCTCCCGGAGCCGGACCTATTCTCAGCGTACTATTTTTTCAATTACAGGGAGCAATTGCGTGCTCCCCGAACTACTCTTACTCTCTGGCGACATTAAGACTAATCCAGGCCCCACTACAACTTACACATGTCACCATACACAAAGACATAGACACAATAGCACCATGAGACACATACAGAAGTATAATATTAACATATTACAGTACAACGTAGATGGCCTCACAAACAAAATCGTGCAGCTTAGGGAATTCGTACACAAACAAAACATTCACATAGCACTTATACAAGAAACAAAACTAAAACGCACACACAAAACACCCACCATCCCTGACTTCACGGCGATCCGTCAAGATCGTACTGGGGGTAACGGGGGTGGACTCATCACTTACATACGTAAAAGCATTAGCTACACTGATGCTACCCAAAACATTACAAACACAATCCAAGCAGATAACACGATAGAAATACAGGCAGTTAACATTAAAACACGCGCAAAACACAACACCACACTAATCAACATTTACATCCCGCCAGATAGTTCACCTCAGGTGCCAGCCAATTACAATCCACAGTTACACAATCTTGCCTCTCTCACTAATGTCATCTTAGGAGGAGACTTCAACGCCAAAGACACTAGTTGGTACCTGCACAACCAAAACAACACCAGAGGCGCCAACATAGCCACACAACTAAACAGCCTCTTCATTCTTAACAATACAGAAGAACATACACACATACCACATCAAGCAGGATACTCAAACTCCTCCCCAGGCATAACGTTCTGTTCCCCCTCACTAGCAACACATACACAATGGAGAACAGAAAAACAACTGTCATCAGACCACCTGCCCATCATCATTACAACACATTCTACACTCTGCCCCAACAGCCTTAGGCACACTTACAGAAATTAAAAGAAAACTGATTGGGAACAGTTCAAAATACAGACTGAGGAACAATTCACCACATTAAACAGCACACCCATCATAAACATCAATACAACACTAAAGACATTTAATCAGATTATCAATAATGCAAACAAATACATACCCAAGGGCAACATTAGGAAATACAACCCAAATTACACTAGAGAAATAGCCCACCTCATAAGGCAACGTAACAACCTCAAATATAACACACAAACACCACACACAGAAGCCATAAAACAGCAGATACAACAGCTCAACACAGAAATAAACAACAAACTCAAAGAAAAACAAACAGAAACATTCAGGGAATTCATAACAACACTAAACCACTCCACAGATACATCCAGGCTATACAAGACTATAAACAGCATTACCCACTCTAACAGCGGCATTCACACCTCACACGCAGCTATCTGTCGCAGCCAAAATAATATCCCAACATACACACAACAAGCTAACATTCTAGTTAATCACTACGCAAAGATAAGTCACTTAAACAGAGACAACAACCAGAAACACGCAGACAGACAAACAGCCAGACACAAGAAAACCTACAGACTCGACACGACCATTACACCCTTCAATACAGACCAGACCACCAAGATCATCAAAAACATTAAGAATTCGAAGGCTACTGGACCAGACAACATATCTAACATACACCTTAAACACTTGGGCCCACAAGGAATACTAGCTCTCACAAATATCAGCACATATTCATACCAACACTGTATTATTCCTGACATATGGAAACAAGGTAAAATTATTACACTACTCAAACCAAACAAAAATCCAACAGAACCAGCTTCCTATAGACCCATTACTTTACTATGCACACCTTCCAAAGTAACAGAAAGACTAATCTTACAAATCACCAACCCACACATTCCACTATCGCCTACTCAACATGGATTCAGACCTCACCACTCAACCACGACATTACTCACTAACCTCACGCAGCACATCATGGATGGCATCAACTCCAGACGACCAGCTCAACGTACACTATTAGCAACAATAGACATTAGTAAAGCATTTGATGCTATCCCACGCTTCCCTCTCATAAACAAAATACTCAACACAAACATGCACAATAACACCAAAAGGTGGCTGAGCAACTCTCTCTCAGGAAGATACTCACATGTCACATTTAATGGCAAGTCATCCAAAAACAAGCTTTTTCCGAACGGGGTCCCTCAAGGCTTTGTTCTCTCACCAACACTCTTCAACTTATACATGCATGACATTCCAACACCCATAGATAACAAGCTTACCTTATCATCATATGCAGATGATATGTTGATATCACTCTAACATCCACCCACAACAACATCGACACCGCTACAAATAACCTACAAACATACATAAACGGTATACAACACTGGCTCACACACAATAGACTCAAAGTAGCGCCCACAAAATCAACCATCACCTTGCTTACAAGCAACACAAAAGAACACCAGGTAATTCCACAGCTTACACTAAACAACATCAACATTCCACACACTCACAGAACCAAAATACTTGGTGTCACATACAACACATCATTATCTTTTGCAAACCACATTCAGGACATTAAAACCAAATGTACGTCAAGACTTAACACACTTAGGGTACTAACAGGCACAAACTTTGGACACCAGCAGGAAACAACATCACTCATATACAAACAATATATTCTCTCAGTTATGGACTATGCTAGCCCATGCTGGGCACCCATTATCTCAAACACACACATAAACACCTTACAAATACAAAACAACGCACTTCGTATCATTACAGGATGCACTCAAACAACACCAACAGAACACCTGCACACAGAAACAAAAATACTAAAAGTTAGGGAACATTTAGACATGAGGGGAACACAATTCATGGCAGCAGCGACAACTAACCCACAACACCCTTGCCATTACGTGTACAATCATGCACCAACACCTCGCACCATTAAGGTAACACCAGAGACACATTATAACCAAATACTCCATTCCATACCACCACGCCCCACAGACATCACACAGTACAGAAAACACATACACACACACCTAACCCACAAAGCACTGACACGACTCGGTCCGAATGCGGTCCTAGGTGCGAAGCCGCCACCCATTAACAGGTCAGAGATCAGTCTGAGCAGATCGGATCGAGTTAACTTAGCACGATTCCGATGTGGACATCACCCCAACTTACGGACATATAAACACAGACTAGACAACTCCATAGACGACACCTGCCACCTGTGCCAGGTCACACCACAAACAATTGAACACATTATGACAGACTGTACCGCTCTAGCACAACAACGAACACAGCACAACATCACTAGTGCGCTGAACCTCTGGTCCACTCCGGAGAGTGCGATCGGTTACCTGCGTGCCGCCGGCTTGCTCGATCAGGGTGGGCTGATCGGCTAAACAACAACAACAACAACAACAACAACTTACAAAAATATAATTCGATACAGCTTTCATGTAAAATTTTTAAATAAATCACAAATAGTTTACGCTTTAAGTGCTTTAAATAGTTTTCTTTAAAAGTTAACTTTTTAAGAAAATTACTTAAATTGATTAAAGTGAAACCATTTGCAATTTATTTTAAAATAATCTGGGTCAATATGTATTAAATGACATGGGCTGGACCTGTAAATCAAAATAACTTTTTATGAGGTAGTTTTAGTCGCTTTATTCAAATTTGTCACTCATTTTTTGTGCAAACTACTGTAGAAAATAATAATAATAATAATAATAAATTATATATATATATATATATATATATGTACAGTATATATATATATATATATATATTTAGTGTATTTGTAGTCGGGGAATGGTATGACGTCATGTTACTTCGACAATTAGTTTGTTGGTTTCTGTTCTGGCTATTTTTTTTCTAATTGGATTCAGTTTAGTGGTGTTTGTGATAGAATTATGACGTGCAGTTCGTGTGGTTTCGACTTTGAGAACTTGATTCGTCATGTGCCCTAGATGATTAATTAAATGATTAATTGAATACCCGGTTAGGTCAACTGTACGCCCTTGATGATTGGCTAGGTTAAGTCGTGATATTTTCGTTAGTTTAAACGAAAATTTAGTTTAAACGAAAATGACTGGAGCAAACTTTTCTGGTTAATTTTGAGGTGTTTTGCACGTTTCCTGTGGTAATGTGTCGTTTACGAGATCTCGTAACATGAACATGTTAGGTTATGCTTTGGCTTTATTGTGCGAGTATAAAATGTAGTCAAAAATACATTTTTCAAGTGTATTTTGGTGTGCTTTGTTCGAATATGACCTTCATTTCTTGTGCAAATGAACAGAAATATAGTTGTCATTGCATGGCCCAAACACGTATTTCTGTTCATTTGCACAATAAATGAAGGTTATACAGTATTTGAACAGAGCACACTAAAATGCACTAGAAAAATGTATTTTTTATTTCAAGTTCAGGCTGTCATTTTCTGCATAATGACCATAATCAGGAGAAGCTTTATCGAATTATATTTTTGTAAGTAAAGCCACAGTAGAGATTATAGTAGATTTTACACCGAAAAAAGAAAGGTAAATATTCGTTTTACCACATATCGGTGTTTTTCGACAAACATTTTTCTGGTCAATTTTTAGTTTTGCACGAATCTGACATGTTTCCCGTGCAAAGGTGTTGTTTTTGAGATATCTTCGCTTGAAGATATCGCAAAAACTACGCGTTTGCACAGAAAACAGATATCAGATTCGTGGAAAATGACAAAGTTGACCAGCAAAATATGTTTTCATCTTTCCCTAATGAATAATCTAACCTAATCTAACCCTAATCAAGATCACAGGAAGGGCACAACATATCACGAATACATACGGCTGATAACTAATTGAAGAGCGAGCGAAAAAAATCGACGTCGCAAATACGACTACGAAATGAGGAGTGAAAAAATTTAAAAAATGGTGAAATCTTTCAAGTGGAGATATCTCAAAAACTACACATTTGCACCGAAAACGGATTCGTGCAAAACGACTAAAAATTTACCAGAAAAATATGTTTTAATCGAAAAACACCGATGTGTGCTAAAACGAATATTACCCCAGATTCGTGCAAAACGACTAAAAATTGATCGGAAAAATATTTTCATCTTTCCCAAATGAATAACCGGTAATTATTCTTTTTACACCTAGTCAGTTTTTATGATGAGAACAAACTTTTCTGGTCAATTTTGAGGTGTTTTGCACGAATCTGCCATCCGTTTCCTGTGCAAATGCTAGTTTTCGAGATATCGTCATCTTGAAAACTACGCATTTGCACAGGCGGATGGCCGTTTCGTACAAAACACCTCAAAATTAACCAGAAAAGTTTGCTCTCATCATTTTCATTTAAACTAACGAAAATATCACGACTTCACCTAACCAATCAAGGGTGTATAGTTGACCGGTAAATCTCTAGGAGCGCTCCATTTTTCAATATTAAACATACACTCATAAAACATATACCATTTGAAAGCTCACATTTTTCTGAGATTACCCTGTAATTCTAATAAAAAACTAGCTAACCTAACTAAATTAACTAACCTAACCAACCTAAAGTTTGCTCTCATCATTTTCATTTAAACTAACGAAAATATCGCGACTTAACCTAACCAATCATCAAGGGTGTACAGTTGACCTAACCGGGCATTCAATTAACCTAACCGGGGCTTCAGTTGACCTAACCGGGCATTCAATTAACCTAACCGGGGCTTCAGTTGACCTAACCGGGCATTCAATTAACCAAACCGGGCATTCAATTAACCTAACCGGGCATTCAATTAACCTAACAGGTTAATATTGGTTATTTCACCTAAATATCTTCTGATCTTTTCGTATTGTATTAGGCACACTCTGTCACATTTCAGGCAAGTTAAGGATGAGAGAATAACGACGTAATTGATAAAAAGATTCAATCCTTTGTCTTCATCTAGGGCACATGACGAATAACGTTCTCAAAGTCAAAATCACACGAATGGCACGTCATAATTCTATCACAAACACCACTAAACTGAATTCAATTAGAAAAAAAAAAAAATAGCCAGAACAAAACCCAACCAACTAATTAAGTCGCAGAGTAGCGAAAAAATAGCCCAATCAGGAAAAATATGACATTCATCACATAATGTAGTTAATGACGTCACGCGTCAAACACTTAAACCTAGTTACTTTTTATTTGCTATTGATACTTTTGGATTACTACATTTTTAGACTCAGAAAAATGTGAGCTTTCAAATGGTATATGTTTTATGAGTGTATGTTTAATATTGAAAAATGGAGCGCTCCTAGAGATTACCCAGTTGACCTAACCGGGCATTCAGTTAACCTAACCGGGCATTCAGTTAACCTAACTGGGCATTCAGTTAACCTAACTGGGCATTCAATTAACCTAACAGGTTAATATTGGTTATTTCACCTAAATATCTTCTGATCTTTTCGTATTAGGCACTTACTGTCACATTTCGGGCAAGTTAAGGATGAGAGAATAAAGCCTAATTAATAAAAACATCCAATCCTTTGTATTCATCTAGGGCACATGACGAATCAAGTTCTCAAAATCAAAATCACACGAATGGCACGTCATAATTCTACCACAAACACCACTAAACTGAATCCAATTAGAAAAAAAAAAAATAGCCAGAACAAAACCCAACCAACTAATTAAGTTGCAGAGTAGCGAAAAAATGGCCCAATCAGGAAAAATATTTTATAAAAAAAGTATATTATAGCCAAAACAGGAAATATATTTTATTTAAAAAAGTACATTTCAACAAATTTGCACAATATAAGATACTATATTTTCTTAGTCAGTTCTGAATGGCAGTTCAATATATTGTACTGTTTTAACCGCGCGTGAGCGGGTTAAAATATGAATATTAACCGAATAACCTTACCTTAACCCAACGTTAACCTAACCTATCCCCAGGGGCGTAACTAACGGGGGGGGGGGGGACATGCCCCCCTCCCAACTTTTGAACGGAGGGGGATAATATAGGTTTTGTCCCCCTCCCAACTTTTGATGTAAGTTAGCTTACGTGAAGGAAAATATTTAGTTCTTGAAATAATCTATGATGAGTAAATCTTTAATTATATTAGTCCTATTAGTATGCTGGAAAGTATTACTGATTCAGTACTAATACTGCAGTGATAGATACTTTAATGAGACGTCTAGTTATTTTTTACTTTAATTATTGCATATATTGTTTTCCTTTAATGTTAAGTATATACTTGATATACATAAGGTAGTTGTGAAAATGCTTGATTTTCCTATTACTATCATAAATATACAGGGTGATTCAAAAGTGAGGTTACATAGGGAAATACTGTATTATGTAATGATACAGGGGAATAGTCACATCACATGTTCGATATGGCCACCGTTAACGGCAATGCACTTGTGCAGCCAGCTAGGAATATCACATCAATGCGCTCCTCCTTCGATAACATCTCATAACTCATTTACCTGCAAAGAAACAGAAAAGCCCTATGTAACCTGACTTTTGAATCACCCTGTACGTAGATCATTTTCTAAATCATAGTATTTTAAGAGCATCATTTTGGTCGCAAACACTTTAGCAGCAGCACAGAAATTCATCACAGGAGTTTTCATCATATTTAATAGGATTAAGGACTGGAAGCAAAAGATCATTTGCTTTGCAAAGAAGGCCATTCAAGAACAACTGCCCCGAGATGACTATAAAGAACTGCTAGAATTAATCATCATCTTTCTAGTAGTAGTACCACCGCAAGGCATTCAGTTTCAGGTACCGGGACCACTTCACCGTGCACGCTGGATGGCAAGAGCATTGTACTCACTAAAAATGTGGATGTTTCGTGAGCAGTTTTTTTTGCCATCCACGTCAAGTACCCGCAGTTCCTTCCATACCACAAACAAATTATGGATGAATCTTTTCGAAATAAATATATTCATTTGTAAGTTTTATGTTACAGCATGGATCGAGTACCCTCTTTCTACTTTTGCCGTATCAAATGATTTACAACTTCTAAAAGAATTACAAAATTATGAAAATCCAAACGTTAAAGCAGCTGCGCTTTCATCGCTAAGCAAGCATCTTTGGTACCTTAGTGAGGTATTAGTTCGAATGGCGTTTTTTGATCATCGCCTGCCCCTATCCACTAAGCGAAGAAAGGTTGAAGCAATCATCGGTAAAGTTGGATCGGAAGACCCACCCCGTCGGGTGATGAACGATGATTTCAGACACCTCAAATATAACAGAATTAAGAGTGGAAGACTTTGTAAATGCTCGAACCAATGACTCGTTTCAGATTCTTAATGTACCTTCTACATTTCTCGAAAAAAATCCATGCACTTGGGAAGATAACAATGATGATTTTCAGGTTGCCCGAAAGGCAGTACTTAATATAAAACCTACGAATGAGTTAGCAGAGGGAGTAGCTCTTATTCAGGAGTTTAACACTTCACGAACAAGAAATGAAGAGCAACAACAATATTTATTACGAGCAGTTGAAGATCATCACAATGCTTTTCCAAAGGCCATTAAAAGCGACTTGCTTTTAAAAAGTTTCAAGTAAAGATATCTACTAAACAAACTATATTACCAATGTAATGTACCGAATTGTATGATATGTAACAGTATATTACAAATATACTGCATTAGTAAAACAAATATGATATTAGTAGCATCAGTAGCCAGAGCTGGGCAGTATTTAAATACATATTTAAATACATTTGTGTATTTAGAACTGTATTTATAAATACATTTTTTTCATGTATTTAAATATAGTATTTAAATACTTTAATGAGTATTTAAATACTCAAAATATAAAAATGTAAATACTTTTACTGGTTTAATACACGTTCTGTACTAGCACAGTACGACGCGTCGACAGTGTAGTACAGCATGGTTCATGTTTCAACGTGTCAGTTCAATCAGTTGTGTGCCACTCTTAGTCGAAAGCGGTTGATTTCTTTATCGTGTGCGTGTCATGGCTTCAACAAGCAAATCCAGTGAATCAAACAGTGATATATCTGCAGATAACAATTTAGTGCACCCTCTGTTTGATGGAAAATACTTTAAAATTAAATCTAAAGACGGTAATAAGGTAAAGTGCACCTGCTTGCTGTGTAAACACGAAGTCTCTGCTGCAAGCAATGCTACAACGAATCTGTACATTCATCTGAAGGTGTTTTTTTAGACATCAAAAAATATCTTGAAATTGACCGAATAATCGTACAAAACGGCTCTGCCTTAAGTGGGCCTGTGTAACTAACTCGTTGCAATCAATCCAATTTGCGATGGAAAATTCATTGATGAAAAAGCTTTTAAAATCGTCTGATCTATCGAGTGGTGTATTTATTTCGAAATTCACCGTGTCCCCTAAAGTAGAAATTTATCAAAACATGAATTAGTGAATGCATATGTTAAAATTTGTATGTATTTAAAATGTATTTACAAATGTATTTAAATACAATTGATGTATTTTGTATTTAGTATCTAAATACATTCGTAAAATGTATTTAGTATTTAGTATTTAAATACATTTCTCCCATGTATTTAGTATTTAAATACATTCAATGTATTTATTGCCCAGCTCTGTCAGTAGCACAACTAATTTGTAATGTTAACTGTTAAAAAAACGTGAGCTAAACAATTTATACAATCTGTTTTCTAAACGTTGCTTGCGCAAACTCGAAATATCATTTCATGTGAAGGAAATATACAGCATTTTTTCGATCGTCCTCAAAATAAAACGTTCGCAACTCAAAAAATTTGTTATTGTGTTTTCACCCCTATATGATAAAAGCACCCTAATAAATAAATATATATATAAGCAAACAACCACAGGGAAAAAGGAAAAAAGAAACACGAATTCCGAGCGCTTTCGTGATATATTCACATTTTCAAGGACAAGAGAGAAATATTTCTCTCTTGTCCTTGAAAATGTGAATATATCACGAAAGCGCTCGGAATTCGTGTTTCTTTTTTCCTGTGGTTGTTTGCTTATTAACAAGATCACGTGTTATTTTGTGATTTTATTGCATATATACAGGGTGTCCCATAAGTCCGGCATCATAGGAGAAATTCATATTTTTCTATTTCTACAAACCATGATTGTACCTGTACCAACAATTCCCTGGTCATTGGAGAGGACATCGAGGGCCGGTGGAATGGCCAGCTAGAAGCCCGGATCTCATGCCACTAGATTTTTATCTCTGGGGCCACTTGAAAGCGCTGGTATACGCAGAGAAAATTAGGAGTGTTGAACATTTGCGGCAGCGCATTATTGGGGCGTGTAACACCATTACGCCCGACATCATTCACCGTGTGCTTGCTGACTGGGTATCACGTCTGAATTTGTGTATTGAAAATAATGGTGGACATATTAAGCACGTTCTGTAAATAAAAGCTTTTGTTTTGCCTTTTTAAATTTTTTTTCCTATGATGCCGGACTTAAGGGACACCCTGTATATATATAATATATATATATATATATATATATATATAATGAATAAAACAACGAAGGAAAGGAAACACAGAATGGTGCTCAAGCGCTTTCGTCTAATGACATCCTGTGTTCCTGAGGATGTCATTAGACGAAAGCGCTTGAGCACCATTCTTTCCTTTCCTTCGTGGTTTTATTCATCATAAATATTTTTCACGTGTTACTTTCGTGAAATAATTTTCATATTTTATATATATATATATATATATATATATATATTTTTTTTCTTTTCCAGATTTACCGCCGATTCGTACCTAAAGAGACGGTACATATCTCGGCGAGGCAGTGAGTGGGTGATGTCACTGTGCTAGGGGCGGTAGACTAGGGGAATGAGTAAGGGTCAGTCGATGGATAATGGGTAGGAGGGGTACGGTTTCAGATACGATGGAGCAGATGGGAGTGAGTAAGGAAGAGGAGAACGGCTTCCGCTGAAAAGTGGGGGCCGTCGGCGAGTATAGATCGTAGGCAGTTGGGTATGGGGGTTTCGGCCGAGAGAGGGAAACACCTGCGACGGAGAGCGGCCAACTTTGAGCATTCCACCAGAAGGTGTAAGACAGTGATAGGGGTATGGCAGGTAGAGCAAAGCGGGGCTGGCGATTTCGCCATAAGGTGTCCGTGGGTGATGCGGGTGTGACCTATGCGGAGACGGGCTAGGATTACTTCTTTATGGCGGGACCGGTGGAATGAAGAAGCCCAGTGTCCTATGTGCGGTTTGATCGTGTGGAGTTTATTTTGTGTGGCCTGGTCCCATTCCCGCTGCCATATGGAGCGGAAGTGGGAGCGGAAAGCCGGGAAGAAGTCGGAGAAGGGGAGGGGTCGGGAGGAGGCCGGCAGCAAGCAGGCCGTCTTTGCTGTGCGGTCCGCCGCCTCGTTACCCTGGATGCCGACATGAGCCGGGACCCAACAGAATGCGATTGTCTTATGTTGGAAGATCGTTAAAAAGTGGAAGGTCTGCTGGATGGTACAGACGAGCGGGTGAGGGGAGTTAAATCTTTCTAGGGAAGAAGTGCACTTTGGGAATCCGAATAAATGACAAAAGAGCTGGCAGAGTGGGTGCGCACAATATCGAGGGCCTCCGTTATGGCGAAAAGTTCCGCCGAAAAAACGGAGGCCTCGCGGGGCAGGCCGACGCTCCGGGAGAGCGGCTGGGACAGAATCACCGCTGAGGAGGCCACACCAGCTTCCGAGCGGGAACCATCCGTGTAAATGGCGATTGCGTCCGGGTGTTGGGTTGCGTGTTCGCGGAAAAGTGACCTGTATATCATGGCGCTCGTGGTAGTCTTCGGTAGGGCACACAGATCTTTGCAGAACTTGATAGGGGTTAGGATCCAGGGGGGGTAGATGCTGAATGAAATGGGGATAAGTGAGGGGGCGGGCATGTTGAAAAGATCAAGGAAAGAGCGGACCGCTTCAGTGAAGTGCCAGCTCCGTCCCTGAGGTGGTAGTTCTAAAACCGCCGTGCCCAGAAGCGAAGAAGGTAGCCTCTGTGCACGGAGGTATGTCCGCATGAGGAGTAGACCCCGTCGGAGGGCGAGAGGGAGATGATCACATTCCACATGGAGGCTGGAGGCTGGGGAGGAGCGGAAAGCACCGGTGGCGAGGCGGAGGCCTCTATTAAGTACCGGGTCCAGGATACGGAGGCGGGCGTTGGAGGCTGAACCATAAACTGCGCTACCATAGTCCAGCTTCGACTGTACTATGGAAGTATAAAGGCGAAGAGAGCGTCGATCTGCACCCCATGTGGTGTGAGAGAGGTGATCCAGGAGAGCGAGGGGGCGTCGAAGGGATTGCTTTAGGTGCTTGAGATGGGGAACCCAATTGAGCCGTCGGTCTAGGGTCATGCCCAGAAAACGCGTGGAGGGTACCACCTCAAGAGGACTGCCGTATAATGTAACAGAGGGTAGAGGAAGGGTTGTGGGTCTTCTTCTACTGAAGAACATACACTTGGACTTAGGGATGGAGAGGCGGAAACCCACCGACGTCGCCCACCTCTCCACCCGATAGATGGCGAGCTGCATTTGCCGTTGAACGACAGACGGTTCTCGCCCTGCGAAGTAGATTGCAAGGTCATCCGCGTATGAAGAGCGGATTGTCGGGTGAAGGCATTGTGAGACCGTGTTCATCACGACAGAGAAGCAGAGAACACTGAGTGCTTCCCTGTGGAACCCCGTCTCCTGCACAAAGTGTCAGAGAGGACTGAGCCCACCCGGACTTTAAAGGTCCGAGAAGTAAGGAAGCCCCTGATGAAGGTAGGCATGGCTCCGACAAGGCCCAGATGTCGGAGCTGACCGAGGATCATTGCTCGACGGGTGGTGTCATAGGCCTTCTGGATGTCGAAGAAAACTGACAGTACGAACTGTCTATTGTCGAAGGCATCCTGTATGTCTCGGCTGAGAAGCAGGAGGGGATCAGTGGTGGAGCGGAATTGTCTGAAGCCGGACTGGGTAGACGGAAAGAATTGGTACGTTCAAGGACGAACGATAATCGCGTAGCGACCATTTTTTCGAGATCTTGCAGGCACAACATGTCAGGGCGATTGGTCTGTAGTTTGTGGGGTCCAGGGAATCTTTGCCGGGCTTGGGGATAGGGATGACGTGGGCCTCCTTCCACCTAAAGGGAAGGCACCCTCTATCCATATGCGATTGTATAAGTCTAGCAGGAAAATTTGTAAGGTAGAGTGGAGGTGGTGGATCATGCCGTACGGAATACCGTCCGGGCCGGGCAAGGGGATCGTCGAGAGGCCAGTGCCGTCTGTAGTTCACGCATGGTAAACAATCGTGTAGGTGGCTGTCTGTCTATGGACGGTGGGGAGGGGCTATCGTCAGGGGCGGGTACGGATTGGCTGCAGAGGAAGAAACGGCGGCGAAGGTAGAAGCAAGGTGTCTGCCACCGACTTGGGCTCACATAGGAGTCCGTCGTTTGTCCGGAGGACCGGGGTCGGGAGGGGACATGTCGCCCTCGACGCCCCGCACCTTCTTCCAGATGGTAGCCGAAGGTGTGTTGACGGTAATGCCGGACACAAAGGCACGCCAAGAGGCTCGGCGCGCTGTCTTCATTGTGCGGCGGGCGATGGCCCTGACCCGCCGCATTTCCGTGCGATGGATGGGGAGTCGCGTCCGGTAAAAGCGCCGAGTTGCCTTCTTCTTGGCGCGCACGGCCTCCGCGCACTCCGGGGTCCACCAAGGAACCCGTCGGGCGCGGGGGTAGGCGGAGGATTGTGGTACGCTTGTGCTTGCGGCCGTTAGAACGACGGACTCGAAGTATGCGACGCACCCGTCGATGGATGGGAAGTGGGCAGTTGTAAGGGTGGTATATGTGTTGTCGCGGAAGCGGGCCCAATTCGCGTTGGTGGTAACCCACCTTACCGGTACCCGTACGGTCTGGTCGGGTCGATTGAGGGTGAGTAGAATGGGGAGATGGTCACTGCCATAGTCCTCTCGGAGGACTTGCCACGTGAAGTCTAGGAGGGCATCAGTTGATACGAGGGACAGGTCTATACAGGATGGAGTGCAGGTGGTGGCATGGTAGAATGTAGGAGAGCCATCGTTGAGGCACTCGAAGGAGAGCTCGGTCATGACGGATATCAGGGTTGGGGCCATATAGGTGGAGTGTGTGTCGCCCCACAAGGGGTGACGACTATTGAAATCGCCCAGTAGTAGGAAGGGCCTGGGGAGTTGTTCCACGACTTCCACCAGGTCGTCGCGGGAGACTTGAGCGGGGGGGAAGGTAGATTGAACAAATGGTGTACTGTCTATCCAGGGAGAGCCGGACGGCAGTCACCTGTAGCGGGGACCGGATGGAGAGATTGTAGAAGGGGACTGCGTGGTGGACGAGGATGGCAGCTCCCCTTCGAGTGCAGGTAGGAGGCGGGGTGGCGACGCAGAAATAACCAGTGGGGCAGGGCATGGACCTGGTCCCCAGGATTAGCTCCTGGAGACAGACACACACCGGACGGGAAGTGGCAATCAAGGAGTTAAGGCCTTCATAGTTTGCAAAGATTCCTCGACAGTTCCAGTGGACTATCGTGGTTTTCGGGGGATCCATTAGTTGATGAAGGGGGATGGGTAAAGGTGTAGGCGCTAGGAGGTTGGAGTGTGAAGGGGATCTGGAGTTCGCGAAACTGAAGGCTGGGTCGGGAGCATGGCTGGCTATCTACCGTTCACCAGGGAAGGAATCGGTCGGCCTGTCGAACCCTGCGGAGGTTGCGGGGTCGAGTCGGCCGAGCGAGACCGGAGGCGTGGATCACGGCAGGCAGAGGAACATCGTGGGCTGAGCGGGTCGGAAGTGCCTTGTCGGGCTTCTATGGTCGGGCCAGGGGGGGGCACGTTAACCCCAAAAGGGGCGCTACCCCGCCTGTCCGGGGTCTCACGGCGGACCCTAGGTGGTGACAGGGGGTACCAAAAAGACCGGGCGGGTGGGAGGGAGGGCGTACTCAGGGTAGCTGATAAGGGGGGGTCGGGGATGTTGGGGGGGTAGGTACGATGGGGGTGGAAGGAGGTGAACCAGAGTGGTCTCGTGGAGGGGTGGAGAAAATGGCACCAGGAGGCAAGGGCAGATCCAGGAGACTCATGGGCGTGGGCGCAGCCGAGCTTCCCTCGGTCACACCGTGCAGCTGCGCCAGAGCCGCATCCACTGGATCCACTGGGCTGGGTCTCGTCGTACAGGGCGGGTCGTGGATTTCGGCCACTATTGTCAGAGTCTGTGGGGTAGAACGGTGGGACTTCTACGATGGGGAGAGATGGACATAGTGGGCGTGGTGGGCGGTGTAAGGGTCCGAGCCGTCTTCTTGGTCTTAGGGGAAGAGGGAGAGAGACGTTGGGAGGCCGGAGGGTCTGGTGACACGCTCCGGCGTCTCCGCCTCGACGGCTTGCTCCGGGCGGCAGGTTCGGGCGTGTACAGGGAGTACTGGGAAGGCAGGGTTTGAGGTGGCTGGGACCTGGAAACCCTGGTCCCAGACTCCTGGGGGATTCGTGGCAGGTGAGGTGCGGGAAGAAGAGGAACGGTGGGGGGACAGGGGACCGTCGGGTCCTGCGAGGATTTGCTATGTGGGGAACAGGAAGCAGTGGCTGGGGGGGGGTTTCGGCGGCAGGCCAGGGCGGCGTGCCGAGATGATAGAGCCGAGAGCAGCGGCATAGGACACCCCCGGCCTCACCTCCCGACTCCGCACCCTGTCGCGTGCCTCACGGGGGCTATGTTATTTTATTTATTTGTCGGGTTCAAAATCCCAGCTGAGCCGTGAACGGCCAAATTCTAAAGGGCAAGTTCTACCTAAAGCCCAAGTTAAGCTAAATTAAAACTTACGGATTTGAGATCCTATTAGGTCCTACCTCAGGGTAACCTCAGGGTTGCTGACTCGATGCGGGCCTACCTTAGACCTTAATTACGTGAACTTAAAGTAAACAAAAAGGGTACTATTTGTGGTCTTCTTTCTGAACCTTGCAACAACAACGCAACCTGGACTATTGCACGATGCAACAATCATGTATCTAAACAACCAAACTGAATTGCAAGAGAGCTCTCTATCAGACCACACCTTTACGTACGACCTTCCACAAACGAGTAGAAAAGACGCGCAGCGTCCCAAAATGATGCCAACAGTGTGACCAAACAATGATGCCACAAGAGCTCAAAAATGCTAGCTCTAAATTAAGTTAATTTTTCACCAACCTTACAATTATGAGATGGATATATATACACCTTAACTTAATATATATACAAGCAATGCTGCATCAATCAGCTTAGTCATCGTATCGCCTTGGGACAACAATGGTTCTTCCTCTTCTAGATTTTCTAACACTCCCCACCGAAGAGGCATTGTTGTCATTACCTTCTGCAAGGTTAGCCAAGCCTTCTCCATGAGGCTGTAACTCAAATGTTTCATCTTGACTATCTGTGTTTTTGCTGATTTCTAAAGCATAGAGTTTTTGTATAGGTCTCTTTAACTTTCCTCCTGAAGTCTTTACCAATGCAGACCTAACTAAATTGTCTTTGCCAACAAACAACTCTTCAATTATGCCAAGCTTCCAGCATTGCCTTGGTCTTTCATCCCCAATCATTACCACTTCTCCCACCTTGATACAATTTGCATTGGAGCCCTTTACCTTGCCTGATGGGTAATAATTGAGTTCTGGCAAGTATTCCATCTGCCACCTCTTCCATAACTGATCTTGTAGCTCTTCAAGGTACCTGAACCGTCTGGTTAACTCTCCTTGAGTGCTCTGGATAGGCTGCAAGTCTTCTGGCACACTGGGGTTTGATGTTAATCGTTTACCACAAAGAAAATGATTTGGTGTCAATGGCTCTGCATCCTACCTACTGTTGTAAACAAAAGTGATAGGCCTACTGTTCACCATTGCTTCTACTTCACATAAAACAGTAGAGAATTCTTTTTTGCTCAAATGAGCATTAGCTAAAAGTTTCTTTAATGGACACTTTACACTTCTCACTAGCCTTTCCCAAAATCCTCCCCACCATGGTGCTCTCTCAACAATAAACTCCCACTGTACCCCTTAGTGTGAAAAGTAAGATTGGAATCCTTCCTCTTTTAGCAAGGACCAAATTTCTTGGAGTTCCTTTGCAGCCCTTTTGAAGGTTTTTGCATTATCCGATATGATTTTATTTGGGAAACCCCTTCTGTTCACAAACCTTTTAAAGGCCAAAAGAAATACATCACTACTTAAGTTGCTTACCAACTCCAAATGGATTGCTCTGGTGGTAGCACAGGTGAAAAGACATATATAACCTTTGTTAGACTCCCCTCGCTCATACACATAGACTGGCCCTGCAAAGTCTACTCCCACTACATCAAATGGGGCAGTATAGACACACCGTTCTCTTGGAAGTGGAGCCACCTTTTCATAATAAGGCTTTGCACTCCAACGCTTGCAAACCACACATTTATGCAAGACTTTTTTTACTACTTGTCTAATTTTGGGAATCCAAAATTGTTGTCTAATCTCTATTATCACTTTTCTAACTCCAGCATGTAACAGCTTATGATGAGTATCCAGGATCAAAAGGTCCACAAAGTGCCCCCCAGAAGGTAGCAAAATTGGATGTCTTTTCTCCTCTGGAAGCCCAGAAAACTGTAGTCTACCTCCTACTCTCAATAAATCCTGATCCAAAAACACATCCAAACCCTTGAGCGCAGAATGTGTTGGTAGAACCTGTAATGGATGGCTGGTGAGCAATTCTCTCTCTTCACCAAATTTTTTCTTCTGCATATATACCACCCAGTATTTCCTGGCTTGCTGAATCTCATTACTGTTCAGAATTCCTTCCCTTCTTGTTTCTCCCTTAATGTTGTTGGTAAATCTATATACCCATGCTGTCACTCTTAACAATCTTTTCAGACTGCTAATGTCCTCAAGCCTCAATATGGGGTCCTGCTGCATAACTTGACAACTGTTCACAGCGCATTTTCTCACCTCACTCACTCACATGCTTCTTCAGCCTGGCATTCTCCTACAATAGGCTGATTAGAAGGCCAGTTTTCACTTCCAAGTTTTAGCCACTCTGGCCCATTCCACCACAAACTTGACTGTGAAAGATCTTTCACTGAAATTCCTCGTGTTGGTAAATCAGCGGGGTTTTGGATGCCTGGACAATGCTTCCATTGCTTGGGATCTGTGTGCGCTTGAATTTCCTCCACCCTATTGGCAACAAATGGTTTCCATTTCCTTGCCTGACTTCTTAACCAGTGCCAAACTATAGTGGAGTCTGTCCAATAATAGCTTGGAATTTCATAGAGGGCCAAAGACTTTCGCACTGTAATTGCAAGCCGACTAGCAATAACGGCACCCATCAATTCCAACCTTGGAACCGAAAGCCTTTTCAAAGGTGCTACTCTGCTCTTTGCAGCAACCAACCTGCAACTTACTTCCTCTTGCAATGCGCCTCTTATATAAATACAAGTTGCATAGGCTTCCTCACTTGCATCACAAAAGATGTGCAGCTCCAAATTGTCTGGACTATTGTTCAACTCTCCAAAGTACCATCTTGGGATTTCAATGTCTCCAAGATGTGCCAATTCTTTGAACCAATATTTCCACCTTACCACCATATGATCAGGTAACTCTTGGTCCCAACCAAGTCCAATTTCCCAGAGGCTCTGAAACCAAATTTTTGACTTTATCACAAATGGAGCCAGGAATCCAAGAGGATCAAAGACCTTCGAAGCCAAACTAAGAGCTGTACGTTTTGTCCACCTTGTCTCATTCTCAGCCAGCTCTACTAAAGATTTCCCATTGAAGGTAAACAAATCATCATCTTGCTGCCAAACGATGCCTAGCACCTTTGCATCTATTGCCCACAACTCCTTAATACCAGAATCCTCAATACTTTCTGCTGCATCAGGTACTACAGAGGAATGACTCATAAACTCTTGTAATTGCGAATGATTGGTCTGCCATTTTCTGAGCTCCATGCCAGCCTCCCTCATTATAGCTCTAGCCTCCATGAATATCTGTTTAGCCATTTCTGTATTATCCACGGAACATAGCAAATCATCAACATAAAAATTTTTCCTTATGTGTTCAATAGTGTTAGGATAGACTTCAGAATATTTCTTAAAATGGTACTGCATAGTAGCTGCCAAAAGAAATGGACTAGAGCTGAGGCGAAACAACACTGACTTCATTCTATATGCTTGAACCTTAGGTTCATTTTCCAACAAGTCTTTTGTATCCACCCACAGATACCTTACTGCATCTCTGTCCTCTGGTTTTAACTTTATCCGCAAAAAGGCTTGCTTCACATCTGCAGTCAATGCTACTCTACCAAACCTGAATCTCAGTAACAAGGAAAATAAATCTGCATTTAAATTTGGCCCAGCATCCAAACAGTCATTCAAGGACACACCACCTTTGTCCTTGGCTGAGCCATCAAAAACTACCCTCAGTTTGGTGGTAGTTTTGTCTCGCCGTACCACTGCATGGTGTGGCAGATAATGTGCCTCCTGGCTCACCAGCTCACCTTGCACCCTTTCAGCATAGCCCTCGCTTACATAACTCAGGATCAGGGCCGGCGCTAGGAAGTGCGGGGCCCAATTAGAAAATTGTTAGCGCCTAGCGGGGCCCTCTACCCTACAAAACCTGAAGATCGATGCTTTATGCTTCGTGCAGTACGCCAGTCCCAGCCAAAAAGCGTTGAGGGCTTGAGGCTCCACCATTAGCCACAATGATATACTAAAAATTGAAAGCCCATATGAAAGTTTTAATGTTTTATTACAAGTCAAGATAATTACTGACATACTGTTTGTGCATAGGCCTTCTAAAAACAGACTTTTCTGGCTTTTTTATCCGAGAAATCTTTCAAAATCATTTCAAACTCAATGGTTCTTGTAATGTCATTTTCTATAGATAGCATTGCCAAATTATTTAGTCTCTCTTGTGAAATTGTGGACCGTAGGTACGTTTTAATCAGTTTTAGTTTTGAAAAACTTCTTTCACCTGATGCGACTGTTACGGGCATTGTTAAGTAAATCCTCAAAGCAATAAAAACATTAGGAAATGCTGTGAATCGATTGTTTGCTGCCAGGTATTCAAGCAGAGCTTGAGGCTTAACGGCACTGAAAGGAAGAAAAGGTTTTAGAGCTTCAAGTTCTTCAGCCAACAGATAACCATGCATGTCTTTAGTTGTTTCAGTAACTACCCCTCCATCAGTGCTGTGTTTTAGTGTGGTTTCAGCTAAAGCTGCTTCAAGGTCTGCAGTGTGCTTCCTAATTTCTGCCTTTTGTAAGCTCTGAAACTGAAATTACAAAACAAATAAACAAACTATTAGCAATAAAACATTGAAACATAGATATACGAGGACGGACTGAATAGTTTCACTGCCTTCACAGTAACAAGAAACTTCGTGCACACTGGACACTCATTAATTCATCATAGCGTCCCCCACTCGAGCGCGTGCGCGGGGTCCCCTCGGGGCGCGGGGCCCAATTTGAACAAATCTGTCTAATCGGCTTAAAACCGGCCCTGCTCAGGATGGCCTCATTGTATTCAATTAACAACTCCTCATTTTTTCTTAGCCTGTACAATGAAGTCTCCAACCTCCGATTAGCTAGCTGAAGGTTTGAACCGGGTTTGCAAGAATCCTTCCATGGTAGGCCAACTTCATAGCAACCATCTCTAAACCCAATCCCTTTTTCAAATTGCTCTAAAACATCATTGTTCACTGTACTTGCCTGGTTGTCCTTTATGCCAATAGATTCAAGTTCCCAAAACGCTTTCAAATGCCTTTCCAGACCATGGCTGTTCTCCTCAATCTTAACAAAAAGAGCCTTAACTTCCATTTCATTGCAATAACTACCATGTAGCATCAAGCCTAGCTTACTTTCAATAGCTACCGGGCCTTGAGATGTACGGACAATATTACCAGTGATGAAGTCCCAATAATAGTCAGCTCCAATCAAAAGACTAATATCTTCTGTTCCCTCAAACTTATTATTGCCCAAATTAATTCCTTTAACTTGCAATTCTTGGACACATGCCATATCTAAACAAGTAGTGACTGGAGCACAAAGTTCCTCAATCTCTACAGCTTGGACCTTGATAGTGGGACTTTGCGGTAACAACCCTTTAACCAGAACTTCTACCTTCTTAAATTTGGTTCGGTTTTGAACGGAACCCCCAAACCCAGAAATTCTTAAATTTTCCCTCTTAAGTCCTTTAAACTTCAATTTTCTGGAAATTCTGGTCTTAATAAAACTACACTGGCTACCACTATCAAACAACACTCTTACAGTAGCTTCTCCCTCATTCCCAATTAATAAGGCTGCAGTTGTTTGCAATAATCCCCCTTTACTTTTACTCCCTTGCATAGCAGTGGCATGTGCCACTGATGTCTCTACTTCTGGGGTAGGCCTACTAAGAGTGTTTTCACACAATAATGGCTGATGCCTACCATGACATTTTTTGCACAAAATTTTAAACTTACAAAACCTTGCTCTATGACCTTTCAAAAAACATTTAAAACATGCTGTGGACTTAGTTACCCTGTCCTTTCTCTCCTCAAAGGGTAAGGCCTCAGCCACCTCACATTTATATGACTTGTGGTTGCCTTCGCAAAATATGCATTCCTTGATTCCCTTTAATTTATTCTCAGAGGAGGCATGTAGAGCTGACACTGTACCTGGGCTATTCCTTTTTGTGGAAACTTTGGTGCTGTGCCTGCCTTTGTCCCCTTGTTTACCATCCCACTGTGCAAACTCAACTCCCTCTCGTCTTGCTAATTCTGTGCCTAAAAGACTTAACATCTGCTGAAGGGGGATGTACACATGTTCTGCAGAGTGTCCCCTACTTAATTCAAGCAAAATTGAGCTAGGCAATTTAGACTCTAGTGTAGGAACCAACATTATACCATACTTTTCCATTCCTACACCCAAGTTGTCCAGGGACCTAGTTCTAATTTCAAATTCATCATATAACTGCCGTAACTCCTTGACACTATTAGGATTATTAACAGGAGGTATAGCTAAAAGTGCACGGAGGTGGCTTTTAATTAAGATCTCTGGCATACCAAACCGTTTCTTTAATATATCCCAAGCCACATTATAATTAGCCTCTGTTAATGCTAATCCTGCTATAGTCTTTGCTGCCTCCCCTTCCAAGAGGGACCGCAAATAATTAAACTTCTCCACGGCACTTAACACTTGACTAGAATGAACTGCTGATTGAAAACTGTCTGCCCATCCTTGCCATTCCTGAATACTCCCAGAAAATGTTTTGAGTACAAGCCTCGGTAATTGAACTACAGATCTGTTAACCTTAACTTCACAAGCATCATTTGTTGAGTGTTGTGTTTCATTATTAGACCTGGTCTCTAACTGTACTGAGCTGCTAAACTCTTTTGCTCTGAGGCCTACATTAATTATATCATCAATAATCTCTTCAAAGTAAATTATGTTATTTTCTATGTCATCCTCTTCTATAAGAGCCTCAATTTTAACATTTACCTCACTTAGAGCAACCTTTTTAGTTTCTAATATGGAAAGCTGCGCAGTCACTAAGCGTAAATCCTCTTGCTCTATGGCAGAATCTATAGTGGCAATGACCTTTGTAATTAGACCTTTGTAGGCGCTTCTCCTTTTTATAAATTTGTTCAATTCAGATGCACTCATCTTCAATGTAAACAACCCTTGGGCTCAATACCAAATGAGCTGAATTGGCAGAAATACTTAACCAAACTGATCAAACGCAAATTTTACTTTCAAATAAACTGAATTGCTGGGTGGGGTACTAACCAAACACCAGTATGGAATACCAAATTTTCCACCCCAGGACCTTAATTCAATAATGACCCAAAATTAACCAAACCGGAAAAAATGTAGGCCAAAAACGACAGACGACTGGCCAAGTTTCGCAATTGGGCGACCAAACTTTACCCTGGGACCTTAATTCAATAATAACCCAAAATTAACCAAACCGGAAAAAATGTAGGCCAAAAACGACAGACGACTGGCCAAGTTTCGCAATTGGGCGACCAAACTTTACCCTGGGACCTTAATTCAATAATAACCCAAAATTAACCAAACCGGAAAAAATGTAGGCCAAAAACGACAGACGACTGGCCAAGTTTCGCAATTGGGCGACCAAACTTTACCCTGGGACCTTAATTCAATAATAACCCAAAATTAACCAAACCGGAAAAAATGTAGGCCAAAAACGACAGACGACTGGCCAAGTTTCGCAATTGGGCGACCAAACTTTACCCTGGGACCTTAATTCAATAATAACCCAAAATTAACCAAACCGGTAAAATGTAGGCTAAAAACGACAGACGACTGGCCAAGTTTCGCAATTGGGCGACCAAACTTTTTACCCTGGGACCTTAACTCAATAATACTCAACCCGTCTAGGCCTAACTTGGGATACAATTTGCACAATCAGAACTTTGCCGAAAAATAGTCACTGACTCAGTCTTGGGGTAGAATCCGGTTCTGAAGGACCATGTTATTTTATTTATTTGTCAGGTTCAAAATCCCAGCTGAGCCGTGAACGGCCAAATTCTACCTAAAGCCCAAGTTAAGCTAAATTAAAACTTACGGATTTGAGATCCTATTAGATCCTACCTCAGGGTAACCTCAGGGTTGCTGACTCGATGCGGGCCTACCTTAGACCTTAATTACGTGAACTTAAAGTAAACAAAAAGGGTACTATTTGTGGTCTTCTTTCTGAACCTTGCAACAACAACGCAACCTGGACTATTGCACGATGCAACAATCATGTATCTAAACAACCAAACTGAATTGCAAGAGAGCTCTCTATCAGACCACACCTTTACGTACGACCTTCCACAAACGAGTAGAAAAGACGCGCTGCGTCCCAAAATGATGCCAACAGTGTGACCAAACAATGATGCCACAAGAGCTCAAAAATGCTAGCTCTAAATTAAGTTAATTTTTCACTAACCTTATAATTATGAGATGGATATATATACATCTTAACTTAATATATATACAAGCAATGCTGCATCAATCAGCTTAGTCATCGTATCGCCTTGGGACAACAATGGTTCTTCCTCTTCTAGATTTTCTAACAGGCTAAGGAAGTCCGTCACCTGTAGGCCTCGGACCTCCTTCTCGAACCTGAAGAAAAGGCATTCTCGGGATGAAGAGGGATGTGCGCCTTCACAGTTCGAGCATTTGGGTGTGTTGCGGCACCTGTCTGGGTGGGCGAGTCGTCCACAGTGAACACATAATGGATGCGGCTGTCGACAAGCGGAGCTGACGTGTCCGAATTTATTGCATTTGAAGCAACGGGTCGGGTCTGGGACGTATGGGCGGATAGAAAACTCGCATGAGGCGCGGTCTCCCATACCCCATACAATACGGCCAGGGGGGATTAGTGAGTTAAAAGTAAGGAGCAGACGTGGGGTGGGGGAGGGGGTGCCTCCCTGTCGGGATGTGAAACGATAGATCTTAGTAACTCCTTGGGGTGCGAGATCCTCCAGGAGCTCGTTCACTGCGACCGACAGTAGGCGGGTGGCGTAAATAGTGCCCTGACTCTGGTTCAGGCGAGGGTGTGGGGAAACGGACACCGAGCATCCAAGGACCTCAGTGATGGAGAGTAGGGCTTTCGTCTCTGCGGCTGAGCGTGATTTTACGAGGAGGGAGCCATCCCTCTGTGGGCGTACGTCATAGCGGCTGGAGTTACTGTGGGTTCGGATCGCCTGGAACGTCCGTTCAGAGTTGTTCGGGAGGGACCCAGATGTAGGCCGAATCACCAGGAATTTGTGGATACTTGGAAGGGAGAGGGAGGCTGTAGAGTCGAAATGTACTGGAATATTCAACGGTCGGTAGGACGGCCGTGAATGCCGGCTCCCCCGTCCGCCGCGAGGCTCTCTCCGCGGGGAGGTGGGCTGGCGGCGGGTGAGGGGGGCATATGGGGAGAGCAAGAAGCCGGGTTGTGGGGGCAAGTCCTCGGTGGAACTTGACTTGCCCGAACGTGGCTGAAGTGGGCTGGGGCGAGGCCCCTGCTCTAGAGAGTGTTGGTCCAAGGGCGTAGTCGAGGGACGGACTGGGGTCGGCAACGGAAAAGGAGAGTGCAAGCGTTCCGCTTCCACAGGGGGGTCAACCCCATTAGGTTGCGGTCTTCCAGTGGTAAAGGACTCGAGGGCCTGGTTGCCCACCACCCGAGTGTTGAGAGAAGTAGTAGTCCGGGAATGAGAAGCAGTAGTCGTAAGCCGGGGGGGAGAAGTGTCCATAGCTAAACAAAAAAGAACTTCATCCCCCGCGCGCATCCAGCCACCACCGACTCCAACAAGGGAAAGGCGAAGTGTGGGCACACTTGGTCCCACCGCCGATGGATGTCACGCAGGGGGAGATACACCCGCACCCAGTCCCTGTGCCTGAAAGGCGGCCACTCTCATCCAACGCGCGGTGAAAAGTGGCAGGGACAGGGTTTGGGTTTGGTTGGAAAGCGACAAGGGTGCAGGGCAACCACCTCCCACACCCAAGGGCCAAGGAAAGGGTCAAAATCAAGGTCCAAAGAACAACGCCAAAAAAAACAGGGAGAAGCCAGAAAGAATGGGTTAAAGGAGAAAGAAAGAAAAAGAAGCAGGAGATCAGCCGGGTCCCCAAACGGGCCCAATGGTCCACGAGGGCAGAGAAAGCCCTTACACCGAAGAAAGGTGTATTCCCACATTCGCCACAGAGGGACGCGCCCTATAGCTCCGGACAAAGCAAAGGGATATATATATATATATATATATATATATATTAGTGATGTAGCGGATGTCATTTTTTTCACATCCGCGGATGCGGATGCGGATGAGGATGTTTGATTTCAACATCCGCGGATGCGGATGTCTACATTTTCGTTATTTTTTAGGATATATTCGAGATTTGTTGTGTTTAACGTATATAATAGGTTATTACATAGAGAGAGCTGTAGCTATAATGTAGTATAATTGATTAATTGTACAATAATTGCTGTACTTTTCTCTGAACATATAAAATAATATCAAGCATCTAACTAATATAGAAATCAATTAGTGAATTCGTCTGCAAATAAATTCGTTATATTTTGTTGAGTTTCAGCCACAATTAGAAACCATAATTGTGTTATCAGGATGCGGGACGTGAACCCAACTCAAATGCACCCCACCGACCTCTTTCCCCAACCTCCACCCTTATAGAAAGAGATCTTTAATTAGCTTGATAACTATTTATATTAAGTTTAAAGTTTTATTAGGCATATTTATAAATGAGTAATTAAAATAAAGTAAACTAAGATGTATATCGTTTAATGTTCAAACTTAATTATAGGAAGGTTATGCTTAAGGAACATTAATTTTTCTGCCTTTTCTGCTGCCAGTCTGTTTCTCTTTTCATCATATATTAATCCAGCACTGCTAAATAATATCTCGCTTGGTACGTTTGTTGGAGGACAGGCTAAATGTTTCCTTGCAAGTTTACTCAAGTATGGATAGATATTCTGCGTATTTTTCCACCAACTAATAGGATTGTCACATGCAGCCAGGCGTTTTTCTTGGTGATAGCTCTCGATCATTTTTACTACATCTTTTGACATCGCGTAGGTCTCGTCATTGCTGCTTGACTCAAGAAACTGAGACACAGATTCTGTGATAGATTTGCTTGTTGAAGGTGTTGGTTCTGTCACTGAAACTTTTATTCTTTTGGTGGGTGGCGAAGCGACAGATTCAAGAGATTGAAGCTCTTCAACTGCTTTGCCAAGTGATGATTTAACTCGTTCTAATGTACTAGGTGAAAATAACTTAGCTTTGTAACGTGGATCTAAGTAGGTTGCAAGAGAGTAACTTCATACAAGAACAGCTTCTCATCTTGTCGCTTGCATCACTTTTGCGCACAATGAACTAGTTCTATTAATATAGTAGAATTTGATAATTTCCGCTTATTAATGACGTTTTATCTCAACGGTCCACATCCGCACGACATCCGCAGTCCAAAGTGCGGATGCGGACGCGGATACAGATGCGAGAAAATGTGCGGATGTTCCGCGGATGCGGATGCGGATGCGGATGTGACCTACATCACTAATATATATATATATATATATATATATATATATATATATATATACTGGCCTGTTGACGATAGGCCACGATAATAAAGGAATTGAGTAAGTAATGAGATGTTTATAGGGTGAACAATTTGGTCTTTCACCCAACTAAACAATATTTAATAAAGGAGACAGAAAGGGCTGTGTAGTTTTAGTTTAATTAGAAAAATAAATTAATTCTTTGTTTACGATGATATAACAATTATTGTGCAATTGCACAATTGTGAAATTGTGTAATATTACAGTGAATGATTAATGACAATAAGGAATTATTTTACACAGGTCAGGAATTAAATGATACAATGGCCTATAATTGGGATAACAGAATATAAGATATTAATAGCCAGGGCCGTTTCCTGGCATAAGCAGACTAAGCGGCCGCTTAGGGCCCCGCTGCTACTAGGGGGCCCCTAGACGGGCTCCCAGGTCATAGCTCAGTGGGCAAAAATAGGAATATAGCTGGTTAATAATAATAATAACAACAATAATATTAATAATATCATTATTATTATTGTCGTATTAATTAAAGTTTTTGTACGAGACAAACGAAACGTTTTGGTCGTTATGTGTAAATATCTATTGAGAGATCTTATTTCTATATTATTTAACTTTATTCTTACTATATGCTTATACTTTCCTGAATGCTTAATTTTTCTAGTATTGTAAAACATTATTTCACTAATTTACTAATTATTAAGAGATTTTGTAACACTTTAAAACCTAGGATTATTTTCGTTATGTTTTCAAGTTTATTAATTCTTTACTCATCTTTTTCAGATAATGTGAATTTTGTTGGTTAAAACCTAAATGGTCTGATTATTTGAATGCACTTGATTAACGTTACAATTATAACAATTATTATTATTATCATCATCATTATTATCATGATTATTATTATTTAGCAGATTAGTTGTGGTTAACTAGATGTGACTTCGTGCATCTTGGTAAATGAAACGACATTATCCATCAGGAGCTGAAAAATGGAAAAAGAAGAAAATAGAGGAGGAGAAGCTTTCCAGTAGCACAGGTGAGATGTGCCACTTGTATATTCTTATGATTACAGTTCAGGCAACTAGGTTAGGTTGACCATCAAGCTAGGCAAATGCTCAGGAATCGCGTAGCGTAAGCTAGTCTCTGTAATATTTATAATATTTCGAAATGTGAAATTTAATGGATCACATCACCTCAAATTCTGTTCACGCAGATCAATTATATATCAAACAAGATAAGAGTATTTTAGCAAAAATTAACAGAATATGTAATGTTATGTTCTTCTCAGGAGCACTATTGAAATATTTGGAAAAGCCATCCTCAGCAAAGCCTGATGAGCATCATGAGTCAACAGCAGGACCATCCTCTAAGCAACCTCAAACACCAGTAGAAGTAGAGCCTGATGAACCAACAAGTGGCCCATCTTCTGTTCAGCTTCAAACACCACACACAGGGATTTCTACTGAGCAACAAGAACCAAGATCTGCTCCACCGCTTGATCCGTATGACTGGCCAGTTGTCCTGTCAGATGCCTTCAAGACAGATCTGGTGTCTTGACGACCATTTCGAATCAGTCCAGATTTCACATTCCCTAAAAGAGAGGACGGTAGAAGCGTTCATCACCATTACATGTACAGAACATTAATTAATGGGGAAAAAATAAAGCGAAGCTGGCTGATGTACTCTAGAAGGAATGATGCTCTTTATTGCTTCTGCTGCGAGTTGTTTTCAAGGAAGTCGTACAAACTAATTACGGATGGACTTTCAGACTGAATAAACGTTGGTTCGCTTCTGAAAGGCCATGAAAATAGTTCAGAACATGCAGATAACATGGCAACATGGAAGGATCTGGAACTGCGGCTAAAAACTGGGAGGACCATTGACCAAACTGAAATGTCATTAATGGAGGTAGAGCGAAGACGCTGGCGAGATGTTCTCACACGTCTTGTAAGTATAATTCAATCACTGGCAGAGAGAAACCTTGCTTTCAGGGGGTCTTCCTCTACATTGTACAATCGAGACAATGGCAACTTCTTGAAGGAGGTTGAGCTACTTGCTAAATTTGATCCAGTGATAAAAACAACACATCAGCAGAGTCGAAAGTGGCCAACATAGTCATTCAAGTTACCTATGAAACATCATTCAAAATGAGCTCATTGGGTCCATTAGTGGGGAGATCTTGGATGCCATTTTTGCAGAAATAAAACAAGCTAAATATTACTCACTCATTTTAGACTGCACTCCAGACATAAGCCACCAAGAACAGATGTCGATTGTTATCAGAACTGTTAAAATGAGTGAAGTACCAGAAATAAAAAAATACTTCTTGGGCTTTCTTGAGGCTTCAGAAAGTACAGGCCTGGGTTTATCAGTTCTGATTCTGAAGAGACTAGATGAACTGAATATTAATTATGATGACTGCAGAGGACAGTCATATGACAACGGAGCGAATATGAAGGGCAAGAACAAAGGTGTTCAGGCAAGGTTATTAGAGAAGAACTGTCGTGCACTCTATGTTCCATGTGGGGATCACACTCTGAATCTTGTAGTGGCTGATGCAGCTAAAACTACCACAGATGCCATCAGCTTCTTTGGCAACGTACAAAAATTGTACAACCTTTTTGCAGCAGCTACACAGAGATGGACAATCCTAAAGAAGCACGTGAACATAACACTCAAGTCTTGGAGTGAAACCAGGTGGGAGAGCCGGCTTAAGAGCACTGAGGCTGTGCGATACCAGAGCCACAACATCAGAGAGGCCCTGTTGGAAGTCAGAAACAATGCCACAGATGCCATAGCCAGGACTGAAGCACAAGCACTTGCAGAGGAGGTAGGGTCTTATCGCTTTCAGATTTGCACAGTAGTATAGTATGACATTCTTCATGCAGTTAACCATGTGAGCAAACTTCTGCAGTCTCCTACAATGCAGTTTGATGTGGCAGTCAACCTCCTCACAAAAACAAAAGATTCACTCACCAACTACAGAAACACAGGTTTTGTTGCAGCACAAGTCGTAGCTAGGGACATATGTGAGGAAATGAACGTGGAGGCTGTGCTGAAGGAGAAGAGGCTCAGATCCACAAAAAAGCACTTTGCTCACGAAGCTCCTGACGAACCATTTACAGAAGCCTTAAAGAGGCTGGAAGTCAAATTTTTCAATGTGGTGGTGGATTGTGCCATCGGGTCAATAAATGAGAGATTCAAAACATTAGATGATGTGAGGGACATATTTGGGGTTCTCCTAAACTTCACCACAATGAACAAGGAAGACTTGTCCTACAAGTGTGAAAAGCTCTCTAAGATACTGAGCTCTGGTGCTGACTCTGACATTGATGGAAGAGAACTGGCCCTCGAAATTAAGAACTTGCCGACCTTACCTTCACACAACATGACTGCATTGGAGCTTCTCTCCTTCATTCATCAGAAGCAACTGGAGGAACTATACCCCAATCTCTGGGTTGCACTAAGAATTGCCTGCACTCTACCTGTGACAGTAGCGTCAGCCGAGAGGAACTTCTCTAAGATGAAGCTAATCAAGAACTACCTCAGATCATCAATGGGGCAGGAACGCCTCAGTGGCCTTGGCATCATAAGCATCAACCAGAACGTTGGCAGGGAGATTTCATATGATGATATTATTGAAGATTTCGCCCAGAAAAAATCTAGGAGGCAAAAATTTTGAAGATACAAACTGTTCTGTATAACTGTTAGCTATTACGCGATTGTATCGTAGAGTTAGTAATTGTTTGGTAGTTGATAATTGCATTATTTTTTTATACATAGTTCTGTGTCATTTATGCTAAATAATGTATAAGCTAATTTTCAGGAATTTCATGAAGAGTATTTTTTCTGTTTGTCTTCTGAAAGTACATATTTGTTGTTTTGGACATAAATGTTTCATTAAAATTGTTTCATAATTGTTTTTTATTAACACAGCCATTTTTTGTATGTGTGCTGAGGTGATGTAGTAAGACGTGAGTTGGTGGATGGAGGAGTGGGGCCTCAAATGAGTGTACTGCTTAGGGCCCCCTAATGGCTAGAAACGGCCCTGATTAATACACAACAATGAATAAGCCTACTTGCGGTCGTAAATACGCGAGTTCTATTTAACGGTAAACACTTCAGAGAGCCTATGCGGTTAGGCTGAGAGTTTGTTTGAATTTGTAGGTTATGTAACAAAGTAACTCAGTACGACGAAGCAAAACACTACGCTGAATGAGCTGGTGACCTGTGCGAGGTTTACAGACCTGGGTCTTGATGGTGAAGATAGGCTATGAAAACAGAACCTGTGAGCAGGCTGAACAACGAAGACTCGGGGGGGGGCTAGGTTGAGTTTTGCAGAAATGATGTTGCTACGCCTTAGGGGTAGGGGCAGAAATAGTTGTATACCTGAAACGGTGATGTACTTCATGTAGAATCAAGCTGAGGTTCGAAGGTTAGCAGGCCAGAATAAGACCGAATGGAAGTTCAGCGACGAATGTTGGAGAGCTGAGTGTAAGAATGAGAAATGAGGGCGAATTGGTCAGTCAATGTGACCAAGAAAGAGGACAGTGAAGAAAAGAAACTTGAACAGACGAAGAGATGGGAAGAAGTAGAAACGAGAGGGGTGAGTAGAAGACAGGCGCCCGGGCTCAACCAGGCACGGACAGGCATTAAGAGCAAGCTCTTTTGTAGGTTTGGGGATCCGGATACCTAGGCCTACTAATCTCACACGGGGCCGACAGGGCCCCCTAAAAAAGTGACAATAGATGCCGGTGGCAGAACCACCAACACCTTTCCAAAGGATGGAAGAGAAAAGATCTCTACTTGCAGCGAGGTCACGTTGGAAGTGAAGATAGGGATGGTGACATATGCGAAAGTGAGGTGACTTTAACTGAAGGATGTGTGCATAGTGCCTTTATCATAATATGAGTTATGAATCGAATTATCCTCTGAGGTATGAAAAATCGCTATAAACACAAATAATGATTCATTACATATTACTAAAACTGACAAATCTAATTTGATCGTCATCATGGACAAAAATAATTCCATTGAAAAGATGAATACTTTACTTAGTGACCGCGATACGTACAAACCTCTAAACATAAATCTATTGGGCGATGTTAATAAAATGTTTAACAGAAAATTAAGAGGAAATTTAAAAAATCATTATAATGACCTGTGATAGCGTGAGGTAGACACCCCAGTTAGGTTACTTAGGTTCTAGCAAACAATCAAAAGCACTTACCGGTGCGTTGAATTAGGTATTCCTTGAAGCCTACCGTTTTATTCCTGTGTCCCACAAACAGCCTACCTAACTCTCTCTTACATTACCAATTTAGAAGCTATAGACATTACCCCTAACTATACTTAAGTACGAACAACTTCCTACCTGATTTGTCACCTTAGATTCATCACCTAATTTTACTCAGCACCAAAGATTATGTCAGATAGGAAAAAACATGTCTAGGCCAGACCAAAGCAATACGAACCGCGCGTTGGTTCGTTTATGACTTGCTCTTGCCATTCAGCTTAGATTTAGTGATATTTACCCTTTAGTGACTTTTAGACTATATACATATATATACATACACGTCACCTCACTCCTCCCCTACAAGTTTAGTCTGTCAGGGGGATGAGGGACCCTAGACGACCTGCGGAGCGGGGTTGATGTAGTAGGATTAGGTGCAACCTGTATAGGCGGGCAAGTTGAACCATTTTCCGGAGGATCAGTTCTCTCTTCCGGAAGACTCTGGTCCTTCTGCACTTCACGTTCCCATATCTGGTCCTGATGGCGTTTAATAGAACGACCATCTTCTAGTTGGCACTTGAAGGAAACAGGGCCCGTTCTCTCCTGCACAGTTGCAGGAACCCATTTTGGTCCAGCCCCATAGTTGCGAATCACAACTGGATCATTAGGTTTCGCTTCTAGAACTCTCCCTCTTTTAGTGTCGTGGTACAACTTCTGTTTTCCTGATGGCGTAAAACTCGTTGTTGTAACATTTCGTTTGGACGTAACAAATCGAAAACTGAACGAATTCCCCGGCCAATCAGAAGTTTAGAGGGAGACACCCCCGTCGTGGTGTATGGTGTTATTCGATATTTAAACAAAAATTTATCCAACACCACTTGCATTTCCTCCCCACGAGAATGACGCAAGGCCGACTTGAAAGTACGGACCATGTTTTCCGCGAGACCGTTAGTAGACGGGTGGAAAACACTGACCGGACATGTCTAATGCCATTTAGGTGGACGAAGGAACGAAATTCCTCACTGGTAAAACAAGTACCATTGTCGGAAACCAGGACTACGGGTAAACCCCATCGAGCGAAAACTGAACGGAGTAAGCGAATAGTAACACCCGAAGTCGTGGAAGTGGTTGGAAAAATTTCCACCCACTTAGAGTAGGCGTCCACAATGACTAGGAAATAAGTATTATTTATAGGACCTGCATAGTCAACATGGATCCTATGCCACGGTATAGTAGGCCATTCCCAAGGATGAAGTGGACTTTTCCTTGGGAGATCTCTGTTCTCTAGGCAGCTTTGACAGGAACGAACCAATGATTCGAGTTCTCCATCTAAACCAGGCCACCAGAAATAAGCTCTCGCCAGCTCTTTCATTTTTGTTGCGCTCATGTGTTCAGCGTGAAGTTCCTTCACTAAATTCGACCTGCCTTTATTTGGAATAATCACTCTGTGGCCCCATAAGAGACAGCCATTTTGAATAGAGAGGCCAGACTGACGCTGAATAAAAGGCTGTAATTCACTCTCAACCTTAGTAGGCCAACCAACTGAGCAGAAATGGATGACCCTAGACAGAATAGGGTCTGATTTTGTCCACTGCTCTATTTGTACTGCAGATACTGGAGTGGATTCCAAAAACTCCACCAAGTGAATCCATTCTGTAGGTATAGGTACACAATCATTTGGATTTTCTAAGGGCAACCTACTTAGCGCATCAGCCGTACCTAGAAGTTTACCTGACCGATGTACTAAGTCAAATTTATAGGCTTGTAGAATCATTGCCCATCGTTGAATCCTACCTGAGGCCATAACTGGAATATTTTTATTAGGTGAAAATAAACCTAAAAGAGGCTTATGGTCAGTAATTAGTTTAAATTCATGACCCCATAGATAGAAATGAAATTTTTTTACTGCAAATACTAAGGCTAATGCTTCACGTTCCACTTGTGCATATCGTCTTTCCGTCTCAGTTAGTGTTCTAGAAGCAAAACAGATAGGCCTATCTACACCATCAATGTGGTGAGATAACACTGCCCCAATTCCATAAGAACTGCTGTCTGCTGAAACTACGAGAGGAAGTTTAGGATCATAATGCACTAGGAGAGTGGACTTTAGTAGTACGTCCTTGGAAGCCTCAAATGCTTCCTTTTGAGTTTTCTCCCATCTCCACTATTCCCCAGATCGTAATAGCTTATTTAGGGGTTCAAGGAAAGTCGATGCATTAGGCAAAAATTTCCTATAAAAGTTTAGGAGACCTAAATAAGCTTGTAACTGTGTGATGTTTTGTGGAGGTGGTGCCTTTTCTATTACTTCTAGTTTATCCACCGTTGGATGAATGCCTGAGGCATCTATGCGGAACCCTAAATATGAAACCTCGTTAGTGACCCATGAACACTTTTCTCTCTTTAGCTTAAGTCCAGCATCCCGGAGTCTTTTTAGAACCGTGGTTAATCTAGTTAGGTGTTCTTTTTTAGTCGAACCTGAAATGAGGACATCATCTAGAAAGCAAAGTACCCCTGGAATGTGACCTAGAACTTGGTCCATTGTCCTCTGAAAAATACCCGGAGCCGATGCTATTCCATAGCATAGCCTATTGTACTTATATAGGCCTCGGTGCGTATTTATGATAGTTAATTCTTTAGAGTTTTCATCTAAACTTAGTTGAGCATAGGCTTGGGACATATCGAGTTTTGTGAAATATTTACCCCCAGCAAGAGAGCTAAATAATTCATCAGGCTTGGGTATAGTATAGCAATCTAGAAGGACGGCTCTATTTGCTGTTAAACGGTAATCCCCACATAACCGCACGGACTTGTCCGGTTTTAGTACAGGAACTACTGGGGCAGCCCACTTAGCGTGGGTGACTGGTTCAATAATTTTATCTTTTAGCAGCCTGTCAATTTCTAAATCCACCTTCTCCCGCAGTGCATGCGCAATTGAACGAGACTTACAAAATTTCGGAGTTACATTAGGGTCTACTTCTATGCAGACCTGATGGCCCTTTAGGTTGCCTACTTCAGGCCCAAAAATAGAAGAAAACTCCCTTAACAATGAGTCTATGTCAGATGGATATGAGAGTGTATGCACATCTGCCTGACCCCTTGGCAAGATTTTGTCAATTGGCATTTTCAAAGCATCAATCCAATCACGGCCTAGTAGAGTAGGCCCTTGCTCATCCACCACTAAAAGGGTTAAAGGATGAGACAAAGTTTTCTGGTTGAGTGTAACTGTGACGTATGCTTCTCCACAAACAAATAGGTATTTGTATGTCTCCATATTTTTTTTAAATCGTTTTAGATGCATGTAGTTTAGGTGTGTTTTTGAAAATCTTATCAAAAACTACCTTGGACATGACCGTCCGGGCAGCTCCCGTATCCAATTCTAGAGGAACTGTAATTCCATTTAGGCCTACCTCTACAATATATGGGCCTGTATTTTTCCCACTTTGCTGCTCATAGAATAGGTACTCCACTCCAATGTTCGAAGTATTTCCCTTTTGAGGATTTATACTAGAAATGTTAAAATTAGAATTTTCACCCTTTGTTTTCTTTGAAAAACACACTTTAGCTATGTGGCCTATTTTACTACAGTTTCGGCAAACTGCTTCTTTAAAAGGGCAATCTTTCTTCCAATGGTGTTTTCCACACCCTGTACATGGCTTGGAAGGCTTAGTAGAATTAGTAGCTTAGTCGTATTCGCCTCATACCTTTTATTTGCCTGTCTAGTAGGCTCGTTAGGTCTGCCAGGCCTCGAAGATTTAAAGCTATTTACGTGTTGGGCTTTACTACTATGATTTCCAAAAGCTCTAACATCTTTAGCAGCTGCTTCTCTAGCCGTAGCTATTTCTACAGCCTGACTAAAAGTTAGGTCCTGTATGGCTAATAGGGCTCTCTGGGTAGACTCCTCTTTAAGACCCATTACAAACCTATCTCTTAGCATTTCATCTAATTTGTCCCCAAATTTACACGTACGGCTATGGCTTTTTATTCCTGCAACAAACTCTGCAATGCTTTCATTTCCCGTCTGATGCCTTGAATAAAATTTGAAACGTTCATAGATGAGAACTACTCGGGGTTTGTAGTGATCGGTTAGGGCCTGTACCAATTCATTATAGGTGCAAGTTTCCGGTGCTTTAGGAGAAACTAGGTCCATAACTAAACCAAACGTTTTAGGGCCTATTATAGTTAAAAAGGTTGGTACTTTCTTAGCATCCAGAATGGAATTTGCCTCGAAAAACAACCTCACCCTAGTGGCATAAGCTTCGAAGTCCTCCCCATTGTCTTCGTAGGGGCTTATATGGCCAATCACCGACATGCTAGAGCAAAACCGAATTAGGCCAAATCACGTGAAGTAGGTTAGGTTAGGTTAGGTTTAAATTTGGTCTAGTTACTCCCCAGTTAGGGCTGAATAGTGAATTTTATTAGAGTTAGGGCTGAGTAGTAATTAGTTTTAGAGTTAGGACTGAGTAGTAATTAGTTTTAGAGTTAGGGCTGAGTAGGAATTAGTTTTAGAGTTAGGGCTGAGTAGGAATTAGTTTTTAGAGTTAGGGCAGCGGGACCTACGCTATAGTACGGTAGCTTACCCACACAAACAAACCAAATCGGACGACCCACTAGGCTACATCCAATTTTCCAAACCACCACTTGAACCCAATAAGCCAAATTAACACAATGAGCCAAATTTAACCCAATGAACAAAATTTAACCAAATGAGTCAAATCCCATCCTCGTCGCCAAATGTGATAGCGTGGGGTAGACACCCCAGTTAGGTTACTTAGGTTCTAGCAAACAATCAAAAGCACTTACCGGTGCGTTGAATTAGGTATTCCTTGAAGCCTACCGTTTTATTCCTGTGTCCCACAAACAGCCTACCTAACTCTCTCTTACATTACCAATTTAGAAGCTATAGACATTACCCCTAACTATACTTAAGTACGAACAACTTCCTACCCGATTTGTCACCTTAGATTCATCACCTAATTTTACTCAGCACCAAAGATTAGATCAGATAGGAAAAAACATGTCTAGGCCAGACCAAAGCAATACGAACCGCGCGTTGGTTCGTTTATGACTTGCTCTTGCCATTCAGCTTAGATTTAGTGATATTTACCCTTTAGTGACTTTTAGACTATATACATATATATACATACACGTCACCTCATGACCTTTCTAAACAGGGCAACATTAGAAAATACAACCCAAATTACACTCGAGAAATAGCCCACCTCATAAGGCAACGTAACAACCTCAAACATAACACACAAACACCACACACAGAAGCCATAAAACAGCAGATACAACAGCTCAACACAAATAAACAACAAAAAGAAAAACAAACAAACATTTAGGGAATTCATACCAACACTAAACCACTCCACAGACACATCCAGGCTATACAAGACTATAAACAGCATTACCCACTATAACAGCAGCATTAACACCTCACACGCAGCTATCTGTCGCAGCCAAAATAATATCCCAACATATACACAACAAGCTAACATTCTAGTTAATCACTACGCAAAGATAAGTCACTTAAACAGAGACAACAACCAGAAACACGCAGACAGACAAACAGCCAGACACAAGAAAACCTACAGACTCAGCACGACCATTACACCCTTCAATATTTTACAGACCAGACCACCAAGATCATCAAAAACATTAAGAATTCGAAGGCTACTGGACCAGACAACATATCTAACATACACCTTAAACACTTGGACCAACAGAGAATAATAGCTCTCACAAACATCAGCACATATTCATACCAACACTGTATTATTCCTGACATATGGAAACAAGGTAAAATTATTACACTACTCAAACCAAACAAAAATCCAACAGAACCAGCTTCCTATAGACCCATTACTTTACTATGCACACCTTCCAAAGTAACAGAAAGACTAATCTTACAAATCACCAACCCACACATACCACTATCGCCTACTCAACATGGATTCAGACCTCGCCACTCAATCACGACATTACTCATTAACCTCACGCAGCACATCATGGATGGCATCAACTCCAGACGACCAGCTCAACGTACACTATTAGCAACAATAGACATTAGTAAAGCATTTGATGCTATCCCACGCTTCCCTCTCATAAACAAAATACTCAACACAAACATGCACAACAACACCAAAAGGTGGCTAAGCAACTATCTTTCAGGAAGATAAGATACATGTCCCATTCAATGGCAAGTCATCCAAAAACAAGCTTTTTCCAAACGGGGTCCCTCAAGGCTCTGTTCTCTCACCAACACTGTTCAATTTATACATGCATGACATTCCAACACCCATAGATAACAAGCTTACCTTATCATCATATGCAGATGACATCACTCTAACATCCACCCACAACAACATCGACACCGCTACAAATAACCTACAAACATACATAAACGGTATACAAGACTGGCTCACACACAACAGACTCAAAGTAGCGCCCACAAAATCAACCATCACCTTGCTAACAAGTAACACAAAAGAACACCAGACAACTCCACAGATTACACTAAACACTACCAACATTCCACACACTCACAGGACCAAAATACTTGGGGTCACATACAACACGTCATTATCTTTTGCAAACCACATTCAGGACATTAAAAACAAATGTACGTCAAGACTTAACACGCTTAGGGTACTAACAGGCACAAACTTTGGACACCATCAGGAAACATCATCACTCATATACAAACAATATATTCGCTCAGTTATGGACTATACTAGCCCGACTATGCTAGCCCATGCTGGGCACCCATTATCTCAAACACACACATAAACACCTTACGGACAATACAAAACAACGCACTTCGTATCATTACAGGATGTACTCAAACACCACCAATAGAACACCTGCACACAGAAACAAAAATACTGAAAGTTAGGGAACATTTAGGAATGAGCGGAACACAATTCATGGCAGCAGCGACAACTAACCCATTCCATACCACGCCCCACAAACATCACACAGTACAGAAAACACATACAAACACACACACCTAACCCACAAGGCACTGACACGACTCGGTCCGAATGCGGTCCTAGGTGCGAAGCCGCCACCCATTGACAGGTCAGAGACCAGCCTGAGCAGATCGGATCGAGTTAATTTAGCACGATTCCAATGTGGACATCACCCCAACTTACAGACATATAAACACAGACTAGACAACTCCACAGACGACACCTGCCACATGTGCCAGGACACACCACAAACAATTGAACACATTATGACAGACTGTACCGCTCTAGCACAACAACGAACACAACACAACATCACAAGTGCGCTGAACCTCCAGTCCACTCCGGAGAGGGCAATCGGTTACCTGCGTGCCGCCAGCTTGCTCGATCAGGGTGAGCTGATCGGCTAACCAACAACAACAAAAATGTCCTCGCCACTTTTCAAGTTGACCCAACAACTTCAACGAGAAAAGTCGCAGAGGAATTGGGTATTTCCAAATTTTCAGTAGCAAAAATATTGAAATCACAGGGGTACCACGATTACAAACCCATTTACTCTCACCTTGTAATGAGTCTTTACTAATTATTGTTTTCTGTGTAACAAGTCTTTACTAATTATTGTTTTCTGTGTTTCAGATCTATGCTATGTTTATGTTGAATAAAGCCTGAAATTGGCCTTTACTTTATCTCTAGCCCGCTAACAAACGCGGCACCACAATTTATTCAACATTTCAATCAGCCATTCAGTCGGCCTTTCAGATACAGCAAGCAAATATTCATCCAGTAATCTTACTATATCATGGAAAAGGTGATTCGCCCGGATAAATTTATTACTTCTCCGAATTCTCCCCAAGCTGGGAAACTATGGAAATTATGGTCGCGCGGATTCAAATATTTCTTGAGTACTATCGCCGAACACAACCCCAATAAATTGGAGGTTCTATTCATACATATCGGCCCCGATGTCGCTGATATCATTCAAGACTGCTCTACTTATGAGGATGCCATGGCAGCCTTAGAGGCCACCTACGTCAAGAAGCCAAACGAGGTATGCGCTCGCCACCTGTTGTCCACCCGTCACCAAAAGCCCGAGGAAACCCTCGATGAGTACTTGCAAATTCTTCAACTAGCCAATGACTGCAACTTCAAATCGGTTTCCGTCGACGAAAACAGGAGTTCATCTGTGAGAGACGCTTTCATCCGAGGAATTAGAGATAGCGCCATCCGTACCCGCTTACTCGAAAATGACACACTCTCACTGGAAAAGGCTATCGTCCAGGCTCGAACATTAGATCAGGCCCAGAAAAACTCAGAATCGTACCTCACTCATTACGGTGCTGTTGCAGCCACTGGCTCTCGCCACGAACCGTCGCCGACTACTGACTCTGCCCGGCCTGCCTGCGTCCAAGAAGACGATCTCCCAAACTCTTCAGCCGCTACGAATTTCGATAACAAAGCCGCTCTGTGCTTCTTCTGCGGGTCTCGACGCCACCCACGAAGCAGGTGTCCAGCAAAGGATTCTATCTGTGCGAAATGTGAAAAGACCGGCCACTGGGCCAAAGTCTGCCGCTCAAGTACTTCCTCGGCACGTCAAAAACAGGATAAAACCACAGCGTCTCATTCAGCCGCAGCATTAGCGACCATTAGTACCACTCTATCGTGTAGCTCCTCCATGCCTACCAACTCAACAGTCGATATCCTCGTCAACGGCCGTTCGTGTCTCGCCTTGTTGGATACTGGCAGCTCGGACAACTTCATTCGTGAGGATCTAGCCAAACACTTAGAGCTGCCCATTCTTCCGCACTCGGGCGTCGTATCAATGGCTTCGCCTAATCTATCCGCAGCCATCTCAGGTCGATGTACAGTGAAGGTTACGATGGGAGACCGCGACTACGAAAAGCTCGAACTATCCGTCTTGTCGGATCTGTGCGTTGACATAATACTCGGTACCCCATTCTTAATCAAACACAAGGAATTGAACATCAATTTCGGAGGTCCGGAGCCAGCACTCCATATATGCGGCCTTACTCGATCAAGAATTTCAGCCCCACCACTATTCGGCAACTTAACTGCCGATTGTCGTCCCATCGCCACGAAGTCCAGGTAGAAATCGATCCGTCTGAACGACCTTTCACAGCATTCGAGGCTGACGGAAATCTATACCAATTCAGAAGGATCCCTATGGGAGTAACTAACGGAGCGCGGCCTTCCAGCGCGTCATGAACGAATTCATATCCTCGAACAACTTATCATCAACATACGCCTACCTCGACGATCTCACCATCTGCGGAACCACTTGGGAAGAGCACGATGAGAACCTTCGACATTTCTGGGAAGCCGCTAAACGAGTAAATCTGAGTCTAAACAAGGAAAAATGCAAGCTTTCGATGACATCAGTGCACCTGCTCGGATATTCTATCTCTCATGGCGTATTGCGGCCTGATCCCGAACGCCTCCGGCCACTACAAGAACTTCAAACTCCTCGCAACAAGTCGTCTCTACAACGCGTAATCGGACTATTCGCATACTATGCTAAATGGATTCAGAACTATTCCCTCAAGATCAAACCTCTGCTCAACGTTTCATCATTCCCATTAACTCGCGAGGAAGTATCAACGATCCAAACACTCAAAGATGATATCTCGAAAGCTGTCGTCGGTTCAATCGATGAAGAACTGCCGTTCACTGTGGAGACGGACGCTTCCTCTTCAGCAATCGGAGCCACCCTCACCCAGAACGGCCGCCCGGTGGCGTTCTTTTCTCGCGCTCTGAATAACACAGAACGTCGCCATCACATCGTTGAAAAGGAGGCATAGGCTGTAATCGAATCCATTCGCAAGTGGAAGCACTTCTTAGCTTATCGACACTTTACTGTCGTCACCGACCAGCGGAGCGTATCTTTCATGTTCGATGGAAAAGCTACTGGTCGTATTAAGAACGATAAGATTCTCCGTTGGCGTGTAGAACTAGCCGGCTACTCATTCACAATAAAATACAGACCGGGCCCCGAGAACCGAGCCGCAGACGCATTGTCGCGATCCTTTTGCGCTGCTACTCCAAGAATATCCCTCACCCAGCTGCATGTTAATCTGATACACCCAGGAGTCCGCCGAATGACTCATTTTGTGAGAGCTAGGAACCTACCATTCTCAGTGGATGACATCAAACGAGTTACGTCGGAATGCCAAACATGCGTCAACCGTTATCGCCCGTCTCACCGAGTTATTTTCTACCTTCGGAACTCCCTCTTACATCCACACAGATCGAGGGACATCGTTTATGTCTTCGGAACTAAAACTGTTCCTAACTAAACATGGTATCGCGACTAGTCGCACAACGCCGTATCACCCCCAAGGAAACGGGCAATGCGAACGTTACAATGGAATCATCATGAACACCATCAAACTAGCCATAGAAGATCGCGGGTTGCCGATGTCGCAATGGGAGTCCGTCCTACCAGACGCGCTGCACTCGATTAGATCGCTGCTGTGTACGGCCACGAACGAAACTCCTCACGAGCGTCTATTCACGCACCCGCGGCGTACTTCTACCGGTTCTGCACTACCGACGTGGCTGTCTTCTCCGGGAACTGTACTCCTTCGCCGATCCAAGAACGACCCCCTCGTCGAGGAAGTTGAGTTAATTGAGGCAAACCCCAACTACGCGTTTATACGGCATCCGAATGGGAGAGAAGATACCGTATCCATCAGGGACCTGGCACCGGCGGGACGTAGCAATACGGATGACACGAATCACTATGAACCCCCCGTACCCAGTCCGCCAATCAATTCCACCCCGCTAACGGACGACTCAGAACCCGCTGAGATCCGCCGACACACGGTCCCAACAGCTCCCGTCGAAGCGACTCCAGTCGAAGTCGAGAGAGGCCCACCTGTGTCAGTAACCTCCGAGACGAGTCCCCCCCCTGAGAAGAAGCACTCGAATCAGATACCCAGCTCAACGCCTAAACTTGTAGACTCTTCTTTCTTCCAAAATATCTTGAACTTGTCGTTTTGTTTCTTACCGTGCAATGTATCACGTATTATAAAAGAAGAGAGGAATGTAATGAGTCTTTACTAATTATTGTTTTCTGTGTAACAAGTCTTTACTAATTATTGTTTTCTGTGTTTCAGATCTATGCTATGTTTATGTTGAATAAAGCCTCAAATTGGCCTTTACTTTATCTCTAGCCCGCTAACAAACGCGGCACCACACACCTCATATACGACGATGATTCTGAAAGACGGCTGCAGTTTGCTGAAACGAGACAAAAGTTCAACAGCGACCCAGATTTCCTTGGAAAGATCAAATTTTCAGATGAATGCGTCTTCAATTTAACAAGTAAAGGAAACAAACACAACGTTCACTACTGGGCAAAAAAAAAAATCCCAAAATACGATTGGGCAAACCGGTTAAAACGATTACACCAACAGTTTGGGCGTGCATTGGTTCTTCAGGACTCATTTCCTTTGACATATCGAGATGCGATGGATGGAAAACACTATTGCCAGGTATTGAGAGAGACAGTTTTGCCACAGTTTACTAGTGGCGTTGGCAGGAATTGGCTTTATCAACATGGAGCGCCGCAACATTACGCTGCAGCTGCCCGTGAGATTCTGGATACGAACCTCGAAACAGGCCCGCAACTACAGGGGGCGAGAAGGTTCTTCGCCCCCCGCCCCTGGAGCGGGGCGGGGGGCGAGGTCCCATCGAGTGGCCAGCCAGATCACCTTATTTAACTTCGTGATTTCTGGCTTTGGGATTATTTGCGCGACATCTCTACATTTTTGGTTACATCTATCCAAATGTGAATGCCCTTGGCCGTAGAATAAATGAACAACTGAAAAGGATCCCACTCGATATGTTCAGAACAATGAAAAGTTTCAGAGAGAGAATCCACAAATGTATTATATCTGATGGAGAACTCTTTGTTGATTAAATTACAATTTAACAAAATATTTGTATGAATAAAATTCTTATAGACTGATTTGTTTCATCACTTGAACACTTATCTGTATAATATTGTTAACTAAATAGTTGTATGTACAAAATCTTTAAAGACTTTTCTCCCACCCTATACACTCGCCCGAGCAGCATACTGGTTAAGGTGCTGGGATGCTAACTAGAGGTCGTGCGATCTAGTCCCACCTCAGAATTTGATTTCAGACTTCCTTGGCGGGTCGTAGTTCGGATTCCATTTTTAAGCTATGGGTCTGAGGTGGGCAGGGTCGGCGTTAACTCCACGGAGTCCCGGGCGCAAGGCGCATCCCAACTCAAACACTTTACTAGCTGGGCTTATGCTACGAGTATAATACAAATGGTCACTGGCAGAAGCAAAACCAGACGAGATGAGACCAGAAAGGCGCTTTTCGGACTTGGCAACAACAAAATCGATTATTTCTAAAGATCAATGCTCGAAGAATGAGATGCTCAATCGAAAGCTGAAGCCCAGATAAACGGTCTTGGTACATCGTCGAACGTAAATAGTTGCTTATGAGTTTCATAACACAACTATCTTTCGTCGGATGCAACAATTACAGGAACATTTAACATTATACAAAGTGCAATGTTCAGATTCGGATAGCACATCGAACACATTCTTCCTGTGGGGCGAATTTCCAATGCCATGGCATCCACATGAGCGTTACCCTCTTTCATTGCAATTTACATTTTGGCGCTGAATAAATTCTAAACAAATCATAATTTCTCAAAATGAGTAAACCTTTCATTGACGATGTCGACTGCTACATCGAGAGAAGTGGATAGAAAAATTCTTACTGAAATTCGAGCTCCGGTGTTACTGCATTCTCATTCTCGCTTTCATAATCGAAATTTTCTTTTCTTAGCCTGTCCTCGGGGAATGTTATTTCAACTTCCATTTGTTCTGCTATATCCCGACCATCGACTCAGTCGAGACAGCCATTCGCTTTGTAGTCTTGCAGAAACTTTAACAATGCCGACGTTTCGCTTCTTAATGTCGACATGGAGACATTTGGGATCTCTCGCAGTTTCCTCGTTTGATCTGGAGCCCTGGAGTAATAGGTAACATCCAAAAAGCTCATTTTCCCACGACCTGGAGGTGTGCGCGCGCCCCAAGCGAGCGTCACCCGAGCCAGAACAGAAACAGTAAGCGGCCAACTCAACTCCACTCGATACCAGAGACCGGGAGTGAACTAGTGTCACACAGCTCGGAGCCCGCCACCGCAATCACTGAACTACCGAACAGCCTATCGTGTAATACGTTGTGCCAAACAATGATGCAGAAAATAAATCGCCAGGATCGTATCGTTTTTCCGAGACTTTCAGCATCAGAGGCTATAGCACCGTCTCTCTTGGCAACAGTGAACAACAAGCTCACAGAGCATCATGGAGCTCTTTCAACCGATAGCGAACTACTTTTACACTGTCAATGTGACACTTCTAGCGAATGTTGGACAACAACTTCACTATCACTTCGAGGATTTACTGTTACCTAAAAGAGTAGGGAAAAAATTGAAGACTAGGACTTCGATGTATAAAACAATTAACAAAGAGAATAACTGGACAAATATGAAGGACTTCAAAAGAGCGAAGAGAAACCATTATAAGGATCCCTTTACTAAATACATTAGTTATACCATCGTTTGAATACTGCTCGGTTCGAATGTCGTATATATAAAAAGAAGGAAATCAAATACACAGACACTTCATTGCAAAAATAAATGGACCAAAAGGATTAGGCCACTAGGAATAGCCAAAGAAACTAAATCAATGTAGACACGTGTAAATACTTAGGTCATGTAATTACTCACGAGCTACGAGACCAACTCGATATTGAGAGGCAACGTAAAAAGCTATATGTACAGGGTAACATGCTAATAAGGAAATTTGGTGTGTGTTCAGAATCATTAAAACTTATCTTTTAAGAACTTACTGTACTGCATTGTATACGTCCCATCTGTGGTGGAACTACACAAAAACTGCTATGAATAAACTCTGTTGCTTATAATAATATTTTTTGTATGCTATGTAGGGAACCAAAATGTGCAGTGCCAGTTTTATGTTTACTACATGTAACCTATCTACCAGCCAAATGTTAATCCGGAACAATATATATAATTTCAATACTAGGGTCCAAAACAGCTCTAATGTGTTATTGTGCAATGTCGTCTTCAGATACTGCGTGCCTCTCACCTATATGGCAGTCTTGGTTCAGACAACTGCTGGTTTACAATAACCTTACTTTTGTAATGTAGCAAAGATTATATATGCATTTTAAGTTGTGTTATAATAAGATTGTATTTGTATGTTGGGTTAAATGGCTATGCTGGCCTTATTTTTGTACTTGTATGTTAAGTGGCTATGTTGGCCTTATTTTTGTGTATAGTACGTAAAATTATTGTACTTGTATGTTAGGTTAAGTGGCTATGGATTGTGAATGATCTGCAATAAAGATTTTTTTTGTTTTGTTTTGTTTTGTATACTCTCTGGAGAGGAGATATACTTGGTACTTATATCTACCTTCCATTAACAGAGACCATTTCCTTTTTTTCACAAATTGAACTTGAAAGAGGAATTTGATCAGCGACGCAAGGTGAAGAGATTCCGATTGAGGATGGAAACCTCAGGAATTATTAATTTTGATTATTATAGTTCAAAATATATAGGGTTTGGTGACCAGTCAAAAAGAAATAGATTGGAGGTACAAAAAGGGTTAATTAAGGTAATAATTATTACAATGATTGTAAGATGGGGTGGGGTTAATTCAGAGTCATTCTCTGTGACCAATGGTGTCAGGCAGGGAGGGATACTATGCCCCGACTTATTCAATGTTTATATGGATAATCTATCTGTTGTGCTGAACACCTGTGAAATAGGCTGCTATATTGGTACAATGATTGTTAATTATCTGATGTATGCAGATGATCTAGTTCTTATTTCCCCATCTGTAAAAGGGCTTAGCACACTTTTGAAGGTGTGTGAAAGGTATGGGAAGGATAACATAAAATATAATCCTGATAAAAGTCATGTTATGATTATGAAGACCAAGGCCTACAAGTATATAAAGTTTCCTGAATTTCAATTCAATGGTATGGTGCTGTCAGAAGTAACCCAGACTAAGTATCTTGGCCACATACTAACGGGTAAGTCTCTCAGATGACTGTGATATTCTAAGGCAATGTAGACAATTATATGCTCAGGGAAATACTTTGGTTAGAAAATTTCATGTGTACATTTACATTAGATGCAAGTTGATTTTGTTCAAAACTTTTTGTACTCTAATGTATACAGCTCATTTGTGGTGGAACTACAGGATGCATAATTTGAGGAAATTATATGTTGAATATAATAATATTTTTAGGAGTTTATTAAGGACTCCAAGATTTGTAAATGCTGCTGCTCCTAGTGTCAGTATGCTGTTTGTAGTCAATAAGGTGCCTAACTGTGCCTGTCATTCACAATTTTGTATTTAAATTTATCACTAGGCTTGGTGAGTCAGTCAATAAGATAATAGAAGCCATGGTTAGTGGACTGGTCTCCGATATATTTTATAAATCTCAAATCTGAAGCAATGGCGTAGGCAATTTTGTATGTTCATTATACAGTGATTCACTGGCCTACTTAGTCAGTGCTCCAGACAACTATCTCTTAATCTTCTATAGACCTCTTGTATAATGTTTGTACCTGTTGAGTCTGAAATAAAGTTTGTTTGTTTTAATACGAAACATGCATTTGTAAAATTAGCCTCATAAAGGTTGAGATTTTGCAGGTCAGGCTTTAGGTACCGCCTCTAATTGAGGCTTGGTGCAGAAGAGAATTACTGTCTCAAACTGTGTTCAACATATCCAGGCTACCTTGCTCACCTGGTTCTTGAAGTCCATCCTTGTTTCTATTGTTTCAGAGTTGTTTTGAGAGTTTGTTGAGCAATCTCGGCCCTCTGAACTACAAAATTATTCTCCCACGTCTGAAGCTCTACCTACTTTGCATGCGTTTGTTATTCCGAAAGAATTTAAATAACATTCAAAGGTCATGTGATGGAGGGGACCTACAGCATTACACAAGATCCAAACCACGGGTCGCTACATCATCTGGACGAAGTAGGCAGTCACACAGCCAACTACTGCTCAGATTCAATGTTGCTTAACTTCGCTGATCGACGGGAAGCCATGATGCGACATATGCACTACTTATCCCTCATATTGCAGAAATATTTTTTCTAGCTCCATAGTTACACATTATGCTCAATTTTATGATGAAATAAACAAACTTTCAAGTGATTCATCCATAAATTTACAACTAAAAGGACATTCTGGGTAAGATTTAATTTCAGACTTGGTTTCACTTTATGACAAAAAGTGAAGACAAAATTTGATATTTGAAAAGGAAATGAAAATAGTGGAAATGTTATCAAATGAAATTTATTTAAATTTCATCAAAAAACTTCAAAGTTCCTGATGAAAATATAATCAAGAGGCCTATATCAAACAATAAGGCTTAAATAATTCCAGTATACATATCAAATTTATTAGCTGTGAGTTATAAATTCACCAACACACAACTTCCATAGGATTAAAATTTAATGAGTACCAAGTTTCCGATTTCTTCAACTAGTGGTACATTTATATGCACACAGTTAGCTCCTAAAATGTTCAATTCAGTGTTATAGTACTTAGTCAGTCGCCTTGTTTGTTTTACGAGACTGATCTTAACAGATCTTTATTAAGATCAGAAAAAATACAGTTACTACAGCATTTGGTTAGAACAGTGTTGTACTTTACAATATGTAACATTTGAATATAGATCATTAATAAAAATTTTACTCTAATCTTCTACAGAGTTCTTTGACTTTCTTCTTTCACAATAAAAGCTCCTTTGACATATGCATTACAGCATTTTAAACTGCTAAAATTTTAGCTCAAAGGGTCTTCCTTCCTTCCTTCCTACTGCAAGCAACCGAATAATGCAGAATGTTATTACTCTCTCCTTTCCTAACCACATTATTGGAACAGACATGCGTTAACAAGTTACTGACTCGCCGCATTGACTACTTATGACTTTGGTTTGCTAAATGAACTTATTCTACTTTCATGCAAAACAGAAGAAAACTTCGATACCTGAAGATGTTTCTGGCATCTTCAATCCTCACTACCATCATATGTAGTAGCCATGAGGGTTTCATGTTCCTCCAGTTAACCCTAATATGAACATTTCAGTCTTATATCTATTCCTTTTGAACTAAATTTTTGTAAACTGATATTTAAATATGAAATTTATTCAACTTTGTGGTGATGGTGGTGGTGATGGTAATTGTAATGACTGACTTTCATTGCGAGAATGAACAATTTTGTGTCTTCTTAACGTAGAAGAGTCATTGGTGGAAAAGGGACAAATATCACATTTATATGGCTTCTCTCCAGTATGAATTCTTAAATGGGTTTTTAAATTACCTTTTTTAGCAAAACATTTTGCACATATACTGCACTGATACGGTTTTTCTCCAGTATGAGTCATCATATGAACTCTCAAGGTAGAATTGTCACTTGTACGAAAGGAGCACACTTTGCACTTGAATGGTTTTTCCCCAGTGTGAATTCTGAGGTGGTTAATGTGTTGAGATCTATAAACTGACAGGTAAGAGCAAAATGGACACTTAAATAATGATCGCTTCTTCCTTCCAAATTTACTGTTAAAATCTTCTGTATTGATCCGACTCATAAAATGAATGCCAAGCTGAAAGTAAAATAACTTAGTGTTGAAAAAAAGGAAAATTTTTTTTTTTTTTTTTAAACCATTTTATACCCTACCCAATAGAAAATTGTTTACATCAAAAATAAATATGTAGTTTCAATAAATTACTTTTTATTATGTCATAAAAACATCATTTAAAATATATAAAATAGATTTCATACTTTTAAATAAACCTAGAACTACATAGTACAGCATATACTTAATTCTTTCAGCTTCTTTCATATTTCCAACCAAAAATATTAAAAATATTGATACTTATATAGACATAAACAATAAAATAACTGCTAGTGTGCGGTTCTCCTTTCTAAACAAAAGCAAAAAACTAAAAAAAACAGCTGCTGAACTATTTCCCATGTAACAATAGAAGATTTGGTAAGAGGTGGATACTTAATCCATTCAATGAAAGGGTGGTAGTGTCTGCTGAACTTCCAAGAAATCTATATGATAAATTGATTGAATTTTCTTCTGACAAGGCCCTACAGTTGTCATTCCCATCAGAAGACTTGTGTACATTTTGGATAACAGAAAAGAATCCAGAACCTGTACCTGAAGCATAGGAAATTTTAATTCCATTTGCAACCACATACTTATGCAAAGTGGGATTCCTTTCAGTGGTTGCAATTAAAAGAATGCAATGAAATTGACTGTGTGTGTTACTTTGCATTTAGTCTATACTTAACTGAATATAAAAGAAGATTAACAAATGCAACTCGGGTACAGGTATATCACTGAAAGACATAGTTTAGTATTTAAAATGATTATGACAAACAGAAAATAGTCTGATAGTGATATGCAATTAAAAAATGTCTGTAGGAAAATTAATTGTACATTTTACTGTACATACACACAATATGTAACAATAATTATTGTACCTAGCTTTATACTATTGGCAAAATACCTATTTATTTTAGCAGCACGAGATAATTAAAGTACAGGGTGTTCAAAAAACAATGCTTCAAAAATAATTAGTTCAGTTTTTCCGGGGTCTTAAATTTCCAAACTCTTTAAATTTAGAACACTTCCACTTCCACAAGTATGGACCAAATAAATACCTGAAAGAACAATTCAACTACACTGGACCCACAGGAAAAGATATTGCACAAACTGATCATGTCAGGGATCTAGGGATTATATTATCTGAAGATGCAACATTTAACAGGCACATTGACAAAGTAACCTCATCATGCAAACAACTAATAGGATATATACTGAGGACACTCAGAACTAGGGACAGTATGACCATGCTTACCCTGTGGAAATCACTTGTCCTTCCATGCATTGACTACTGCTCTCAATTATGGTTTCCCCACAAACAGAATGAATTGCAAAAAATTGAGGGCCTACAAAGAACCTTTACCTCGTATATTAAATAACCTGATGGGGCAACAGGTGAGTAAAAACAAATTAAACTACTGGGATAGGCTTAGAGGCCTCAACCTTTATTCCATAGAGAGAAGGTTTGAGAGATACATCCTAATCTACACCTGGAAAATTCTAGAAGGGCTTTTAGTTGCCCCCAATACTGAACCAATTGTGCCCACCTTAACAAGAACTGGCAGAATGTGTAAAAAATATCACCTCCCACCAAACAGTCTGAGAAGGATTCAAACCCTTCAATATAATAGTATCTCTAGGCAGGGTTCTTGCCTGTTTAACTCCTTGCCTCAGTACCTTAGAGATATAAGTGCAGTCCCAGTAGATACTTTTAAAAAACACTTGGACATGTTTTTAGCCAACATACCCGACCAACCCACAGTGTCAGGGTATTCCTCTGCCAGACCAGCCCCCACAAATTCAATAGGGGACCAAATCGTATGGCAGGAGCAAGAGAAAAGAAGGGTGGCGACCCCGTTGTGGCCCCGCCTCAGGAGGCGCTGAGTGGACTTCGTGGGAGCAGCGCACCCTTGAGGCAGAAGCGCTTTAAGGTAAGGTAAGGTAAATGATGACCATCGTTCATTGCTGCAGTGTGTATTCAACATTCAAACTTCATTAGAGCATTAGCAAGATGCTCTTATGGAATGCATCCTATAACCTCTGATTCTTTGATACAGTTCTACTAGATACATGGGTTTGCAGACCTGCCAACATTGGAAAATGAAAATGTGTATCACTTTGTAAGTGCCAAAGGCATGATGCAAATCTGGAGAAGGGAAGGGGTACATGCCCCCAGGAAAAATGTTTAAAACTAAATTAGACTAATCATGCATTCTCAAGAGTTACTTTTTTCTGTAAGCAGCAATTCTCATGTTACTTTTTCTCAATATTTTAACTTTTTTTCCAGTTTCTCAGACTTTTATGCAACATTTGAAATTTTAATGTTGTGTCATAAATGTTACTCTCACTTCATGGGAAGCATAAGAAAAAAACCAAAGTATGTATAGTGTATATTCATCAATAAAATATATAGTGACCCTACAAATCTGGGATTCTATAATTTCCAGGCCTTTGCTATTCTGGGATTGGTTTCCATGGGAAATTTTTTTTTAAATATACTAAATATCAAGTTAAATTGAACAAATGTGGTAAAAACATTTGTAATTTTTCATTTTAAACATTTTTATAGTTTTCTAACAGTACAGTACATATTTAATATTACATACAGTTTACTGTATGTAATATTAAATATGTACTGTACAGCATATTAATATTATATTTTGTTGTCATGTCTATTTAATTGTTTTCAGGTATACAATACAGTATTTCAATGTTTTCAGGTACAATTTGGGTCAAAATCACAGTCTTCCTCTATAAATCATAAATTATGGGAGCCCATTCTGTTAATCCGTGAATTTTGGGTAATCCAGGTAGGTCACTGTGCTCTATTATCCTAGATTTGTGGGGTCGGACTGTATTTATCAATTACTTACTTATGTCCTCCACTCCTATGTGGAGCAGAGGGCATCAACTATGCTTCACCATCGGGTATGATTGGTTGCTTGGGCTCATCAGGTTCTTCCAATTCTCTTAGTTTCCATCAGTTAAGGATCTACTCCAAGTCATCACCAGTCTACCTCTCTTCCTTCTTCCTTGCAGATTCCATTCCAAAGCCATCTTAGCTATTTCTCCCTCTTCTCTCTTCAAAGCATGTCCAACCCATCTCCACTTCCTTCTCCTAATTTGCTCTTCTATTCTTTCCTGATTTGTGATCTGCCATAGTATTTCATTTGAAATTCTATCCAGCCATCTAATTCCCATAATCCTTCTCAGACATCGATTCACAAACACTTGCACCTTCTTTGTCAGTTCTTTTGTTACCTTCCATGATTCACTACTTTTCAAAATTTATAAAAGCTACCATGACCTATGACAGAAGATTGGTGTGACATCTGATTGTTCAGCTTTCTGTAATTGCTTTTATGCCTATTACACTGGATGACAAAATCGAATTTTTTTCTCTCATCAAAGATGTATACACACTTTTCTAGACCAGTTTTGTATACTGATTCCAAATCTGTTTTTGGTTTTCCTCTAGCAAATCTAGGTACCAAAATATGACTGGTGTTAATTTCAGCACAATTTATTGTAAAAGTACAACTTTATTCATAAAAAGAAATGTACACCAACCTAAAAACGTTGTGAGTACAATTTTCTTTTGTAAACCTTGTCCAGATCATCACAGTACAACATGAAGCAGTAGTCTGCCAGCATACTTTTGTTCCAGAAACCTTGGTAACAATTTTTCATGGACTGCATGTCTTGATGGAAGCATTCCCCCTGTTTATCAATCATCACTTACCATGCCAAGGTTTTCAGGAAAGAAGTCTAGATGTGAATGTAAAAAATGTATTTTCAAGGACATGTGACAGCCCATTCCTTGATACGCATCAAGAAGTTTCTGAACTCCATCTTTGTATGTGGGAGACTTGTGGTTACCCAAGAAGTTTCCACAAATCCATTTGAAAGCCTGCCATGCTTTTAGTTCTAAGGCATTGAGGCTTTCTTCAAAGCCTTGATCCTGCAGAACCTCCCTGGTTTGGGGCCCCACAAAAATTTCCTCCAATTTCGCGGCACTGATGTTTGCAAATTTCTCAACAAGGTATTGAAACCCTCTTGAATTTGCCTTACCCATCACTTTCACAAAATTTTTCATTAAGCTGAGCTTAATGTGGAGAGGTGGCATGAAAATCTTCTTTGGATGAACTAAAGAAACACTGGACACTGCCCATTCCTGGCTCATATGTGCTTCTTTGATGCCAGTCACATCTGATGTAATGATTTGCGGTAGCACGGCTGTCCCATAGGCATAGGAAACAACAGTATTTTGTGAACCCTCCTTGCATGCCCATTAACATACCAATGACTTTGAGATCACCACAGATATTCCATTGATGAATGCTGTATTGGATTGCTTCGAGTAGTATTTTCATGTTATCATATGTCTCCTTTAAATGAATGGAGTGGGTGATCAGGATGGATGGCTTTAAGTTATGCAGGAGAACCGCTTTCAAGTTTCACTGTGAGGAATCAATGAAGAGGCGTCACTCAGATGGTGTATGTACCTGTAACAAGTTCTCAAAAAGTCCATTGATATCATGGCAATAGCAGAGTGGACCATCTACTGGAAAGAATGTCGCCAAATCATGGCTTCGTTTTCGATAGTGACACACTCGGATGTTCTTCTCAAGCAAGTGTTTCTGCTTGAGTCTTGAGCAGACTCAGTGCTCAATTTCTGCTCAATTGCTCAATTAGAAGTTCTGATTTCTCTTTGGAGAGGGCTAGGTTTCTAATGAGGTCATTCAACTCATTTTGGGTTAGCCTCTCTGGCTCTGATTGCTCTTTGTCAGGTGTGTAGTCAAGATCAGCTGACACCTTCATCGGACTCCCTTTCATCTTCTAAAGAATTGAGTTCATGCTGTGGAGGTACTGGAATCGGGATTGTGTCATCATGAGGGATCAGTCTGATCACGGAATCTATGTTTGTGTAAATGATGTTATGCTTGTTCTTTATGGAGAATCCAGTTATATTAACATTACAAAAGTAACAATCACCATGGTCTCTTGGCTCCCTCCATATCATGGGTATAGCAAATGGCATCAACTTTTTCTTTTGGTTCAACCAGTCATGTAATCCATTCAAACAAGCAGTACAGATAACATGTGGCACCCATACCTTATCTTGGTCATCTAGTGGACAGCCAAAATATAACTTGTAAGTTTTCTGAAGATCCATCATGATTGTACACTGTTGTGATTTAGTTGTGAATGAGCTGCACATGTAACAGAAATTGTCAGGGTGATTTTTACACTTTCAAGGCATGATGATTAATGAATGGGTTGATATAAAACACCTAAAAAAATTAAATGTGTAAGTGACACAAAACAAAACACAACTAGACATGTGACTGTTACGCCAAAGAATAAAAGGGTGTACATTAGGGTTATGACATTTTTATAACCTCATGTTCCTGTATCATAAATCGATGAACTTTTGCCCCCTGACAATGAAAATAACAGTTTTTTCGATATATTTTGAAAAAACTTCACCCCAAAATTAAAAAGAAAAAATTAATAAAATAATAAATAGAAATTTGCATGTTTATTTCACAATTATTATACATAAACATATATTATACAACATTATACCTATACAATACATATTAATTATACAAATACAATATTATACATTTACTCTATTATTGTTTTACTTATTGCTTAAAATACTAATATACTAATAATACTAATATACTATATTTGCTTTCGGGGTGACATTTTTTTTTAATGCTGAGGAATTAGGCCCTTTTTTATTGTTTTCAAGCAAAAGTTCATCGATTGATGATACAGGAAACAATATTTATGACAAAAAATTAAAAAGTCATAACCCTAGTGTACATGTGCAATGTTTGCAAATTTGTGGCCAGCAACTGCTCTCACCTAAAATACCACAAGACAACCTGCAGGAAAGCCTAAGCTGCAACATGTATAAAGGATGCATATTATAAGCACACCGGACAAAAAATTAGTCACCCCTAATAGCACCGATAGTAGGAAGTTCAAGGTCATACAGAGGGCACTGATGTAGCATTGGTAAGTGACAAGTAGCGGTGACGTAGCACACAGGATCAGATCTGTTTCGTGAGGTGGTGAAGAACAAAGTGTGTGTTGGATATAGTCTGCAAAATGGGTCGTGAGGCAGACGTTACTCAGTGGCAAAAAGGAGCCATCGTGTTTGGCAGAGCCCACGGACACAAAATGTCTGAAGTAGCCCAATTTGTTGGTGTGTCAACGCGTACTGTCCAGCAAGTTTACAAAGAGTGGTGTAGTTCGCAATCAACTGACAATCGACGGTGTAACTGTGGCCGGAAAACAATTCTCGACAATAGGGGCCGCCGCCATGTTTCTTCTCGTCTAGTAACTGCAAATCATTTTCAAACCAGAGAACAATTGCTCCAAGAAACCAATGAGGTTCTCCAGCGACCAATTTCTGAACGGACATTGCGACGAGAACTGCATGCGATGGACATCTGGAGCAGGGTACCATGGAAGAGGCCGCTGTTAACAGCAAGTCACAAATTGGCACGTTCTAAATGGGCTCAGAGGCACAAAAACTGGACTGCGGCAGATTGGAAACGTGTAATTTGGTCCGATGAGTCCCGTTTTTGTTTGTTCTCCAATGATGGGATGCGATGAGTACATCGCAGGTCCAATGAAGCCTTTAATCCTGAATGCGTCGAAGGTGTTGTTCAGGCTGGAAACAGAAAGTGAAGCGCAGGAATAGACACCCACGGACTCTGGCGGAACTTCGGGACCGGCTGATGAACGAGTGGCAGCAAATCGATGTTCAGTACATGCACAACCTCGTAGAGTCTCTGCCTCGCCGGATTCGTGCGGTTATCAAGGCCAGAGGCGCCGTCACACGTTATTAGGTACATTCTGAGAGAGGTGACTAATTTTTTGTCCGGTGTGCTTATATTGTATATATAGTCTTATATATTATATATAGTTATATGCATATTATATATGTATGTATATTATTATTATATATAAAGGACACATATATTGTATACCTATGTCCCGTAGTGTAAATCCTTACGGTACAAAAGAGTTCGTCTCCGACGAATTGCATTCTAAACCTTGAACCCAAAATTCCTTTGTTCTGATATCACAGAGTGTGCATTCTTTCATGCGCGGAGAAATCCAATGTAATCCGTATAAATCCACATAAATCCCATTAATCCGTATAAATCCGTATAAATCCCAGTAATCCAAATCTAATCCACATAAATCCCAGTAATCCAAATCTAAATTGTTAGATGCGAGGTGCATATGAAAATATGCACATCGCATGAATTCTTCGATCCCTCCGCGTCTCTATTATTGTCAGCATCGCGTGATGCAAGGCAAGCGTCTATAAACATCTCAGTTTTTATATTTTTTTTATTAAATTTTCCTAAAAAACCTGATCTATTCCCATAGATAAAGCATAATTGTGTCAACCTATAGCCCACCAGATTTCCCCTAGCTCGACCTACTCGCATACCAAATTTCAGCTCTTCCTAACCCCTATTTCTCTTTTCCAAAGAATCACGCAAAAGTGATTCTCTCGATTATGAAATTCATTTGCGCCCTGTAAATTCCTTCCAAATCAGTTCCCTTTTGTATAGGTTCGACCCTCCTTCCAGGCCGCCCCCCTGGCGCCTCTCGATCCTACAATTATGCTTTACTATCAAAAGAAAAATGTAAATTCCGCGAAACCTATTTCGATCATGATTGGTTCGCCCCCGGAACTCTCCCGAAGTTCCATCTCCCAATCGAGGCAGTAAATTAACGTCGCCTCCGCTTAAATTCGAATATGGAAAACTATTATAGGCGCTTGCTGTTAGGCTCCGCCCGTAAGAGGGTGACCCTTAGTTTACCTCGTCTCCGCCTACCCCGAGGTTATAAAAACCCCGAGAGCGTCGGAAACGAGGTTCTTTGCTTTCTGACAATCTTCATAATACGTAAACTCTGTGACCTAAGTCTGTAAATATTCCTGCAGTGGCACTACCCCTCCCGGTCAATTAGCTTCCATTTGATAATGGAACTTAACTTAAAATATATATATTGTATATTGAGCTTTAGTCAACCTGTTCAAAGTTAATTTTACTAAGTAATTTAATTTAATTAATTTAATTTCATTTAATTAATTAAATATTATTTTTGATATAAAAAGAATTCTGTATTCAAAGTGAATTATTAAAAAGACTGTTAAATTGAGTTAGTCGTTTCCATTCACCGCACCAACTTTACAACCAATTGGGGTCAGTGACTTCCACACACATTGTTGACTAGGCGCGAGCGCCGAGTGCATCCACTGGTAACCCGAGAGTGACGTGTCTATTATCCTTCGGATATAATTCCGACTCCAACCAAGGGGACCAACCCTGGTATTCATTGTCCGTAGTCGTCTAAAACAAATCGAGGGCCCTTTTAGGGACGTACCCCTCGACACTGGAGGTCCCACCGAGACGCAGAGGACCCAGGAACCCCCAGGACCCGGAATTTGGGTGAACGAAGTCTTGCCCATCTCGCCCCGGGTTCTCCCTCACTCCTCTCGGAAGGCGCCAAGGCTGTACATGACGTCACCGTCTAGCCCTTGTCTCATCTGCGAGTGACCTTCAAATCGAGAGAGACGCCAGCTGATGCCACGTCACGAAGTCGCCTCAGTTTCCTCTCTCGGTCACTTCACGCGAACGTTTTTACGTTTGAGTGATAATTGAACGTAACTATTAAGTATCACTGATTACCTTTAACCCAATTATAATCTTTAAATTGTGTACACAGATTATACACTAATCATTAACATTACTTTTGCCATCGTAATAATTCACGGTGAATGGTGACTAGTAATACTAACTACAAACAAACGTTAAGAAAATTTTAATTTTCTTTTTTTTAGTTTTTTCACTTTGAGTAAGTGGGATCCGTGAAGTGATTTTACCACTTAATAATTTTTCTTAATTATCAAACTTAGTGTAAATTAACGTGTAATTTTAATTAATTACGTAATAGTGAAATACGCTATTGTGACTAAGTAGTCATATATTATTATTTTTCTTTAACGATTTTAATAAGTGAATTATTTTAAATTCGTTTTCATTATTGAATTACCGAGTGTAATATTTTACTTTTTATTTCTGTAATTGAATAGGTTAGGTAGGGTTAGGTTATTCTTTTCATTTTAATTGTTTTACTTGGTGCTACGGAAATTACGCTTGTGACCTAATTGCAGGCCACATCCGTGATTACGATTGGGGCACGACTAGGGTACTTCCTTGCGAACTCAGGCAGAGGGTAGGATCCACCACCGCTGGAACTCACGTTGCCATCGTTAGGATCGAGGATACGGAAAGGGACTTTGTGTGGGACTCTTCATTCATTGGAGACCAACGATTCGACAATCGGATTACAAGTAACCTTTTGCTATCCCAACCTTTATTTTTTTCTTATTTCGTTTTTTTTATTACTATGATAACACCTATTTAAGGAGAGTGATAGAACAAAACTGGCATAACTTGTTTTTTTTAGCTATCACGTCGTTCCTGATATACGATATTTTAGTGTGTTACTGCAGTTGTTGAGGTTTCCTCGATTGTTTTGCGTTTGATTAAGTTAACCGAATTTTTAAACTTCTAATTTTTTTTAATTAAATAATTAGTAGTTTACTTAATTTGGACCATCCCCCCCCCCCAAAAAACAAAACAAAACAACGCAAACACGCTGATACTATATATACTAGGACCACACAGCCAAAACACACTTCAATTGTTTGTTTTCGCGCGTGACGTGTATGCCACATTCCGATTCCGATTCCGATTCAGACCGGGAATTTTTATTACCACTTACACCTCCACGCCCGTCCTTCCCCAAACGTCGCCGCATTCCCAACATCAACATGGCTGACACTAACACTGCTTCCACTGCTGCTGCTGCCGCGACCGCGCCTGCCACGAATATTACGTATTCCAGGTTACTCAACTTACCGGCGTCCGTTCCAAGATTTAAGGGAACCGTCGCGGGAAAGACCACCGAGCCACTTGTTCACCACTGGCTCCACAAACTGGAAGTATATTTCGAGAATGAGAAGGTGATCACGGACAAGGATAGATCTTGGAAGCACAACGGTTTGTGATCTAGAAGAAGGGTCAGCATCGAAGTTTGTTGACACTAACCCCGACTTAGAAGCGGCCACTACATGGACCCAGTATCGTCGGATTCTCTTGGACAATTTCCGAGATGTCAGCGACACTCAACCATTTGTGGCCATGACGAATTTGTTCCGATTGCGTTGGCAGGATGGTGAAGATTTTATGGAGTTTAGGAATCGCATTCAAGGCACTATGAATAGTGTCATCTTAGCCCTTGAGGAGCTTTTGATTATAAAATGTCCTCGCAAACGGCGAAGATATTGTCCTTTTCGGCCATGTATGCGAACCTACCAAGTCACCACCAAGTTAGATTCCAGAAACACGCGGATCTCACCGCGTCGTTAGCAACGGTCGTGAACAAAATGAAGGAGTCGTGTCCAAACTCAACTGATCTGAATATTCGTCAACCGAGGGAAGAACGAACCAAAACCTCCCAGTCCATCCGTTATGCTACCGAACAAACAGGAAGGCCCCAGAAGCAAAAGTTTGCTTCTGCAACGCCCGTCGAACCAGTCTCGACCAAACTCATCGCGACAGACTCCCCCAAGTTCGCCCCTACGGTGTTACAACTGCTGTCAAGTAGGACATGGTATAAAACAATGCAGGGCGGCTGCTTATTGCGATTCCTGCAGGGAATCCGGTCACCGGCGGGGAGATCGTCCCAAATGCCGGGAGAAGGGTGCACCGCCCCAGCGACGGGATGAGTGGTCCAAAGGATCTCGACCTCCCAGGAGGCCAAAGAAGAAGGGATACCCTGAGGGAACCCCCTCTTATATAACTAACCCTAACCCTAATCTATCGAACCAGGAAGTTCGAAATATTTTTACAGAATGTTTGACCGAGCTGGGATACACCAGATCACCAGCCTTAGAACTGGAAAGTCGGGAGACGACCAATCTGCCCGATGATTTTTTAGAGGACCTGCCGGCTCCAGGATTCCAGTAAGAGGACGAGCCGGGTTGCCCTCCCCAGGGGTAGCTATTCCGTTGTGGGAAAAACCAGGAGTTACTGCTCCACTTAAGGACCCCGAGGGCCCTGCACGGAATAATCCAGATACCACTGTAGTAGAATCCTTTAAGTTCCCCTTTTCAGAAATCCCTTGCATTGAACCCGAGACCTATGAGTCTCGTCCCGCTTCACAGAGAATTGTGGCAAACTCTGTTGACGTTCCCACGTCATATGTTTGCACAATTAGTAATACGTTTGAAGATGCTGTTATTCCACTTCGCGTTCGAAGTGTAGATATGTTTGGTTTGCTAGACACAGGTAGCAACGCTAACCTGATTAAACAGTCTAGTTTGAATAAAATTCCGGGAGTTTCCAAATTGGAACTTTTCCCGTCGAAGGTTGTTTTGAAGAACGTTAATGGAGGAACCATACCCTCCATGGGGCAAGTTAGACTTAAACTGAAACTCGGCAAGTTAGGCTTCAATGCCGATTGCGTAATCGTACAAGACTCTATGCACTTTCCTACCGACATTTTACTCGGTTATCCCTTCCTAAAAGGAAATGGTTGGGATCTTAAGTTTGAAACCAACGTTGTCCAAGTGCACGGACAACTTATTCCGTTAGTGAATACGGAGTCGAACCCAGAGGTTCGTTTTTCAACTGCTGTTGAAGCAGAGTTGAAGGTTTTTTCGGAAGATGTTCCCGATTTTGATGGAACCCTACAGGATTGTTGTAATCCTAGTAATGGAGGGATTCCATTTTTTCCGGCTTTGTCGCCGTGTGATGGTTTAGAGTCGGGTGAAAATCCCGTTGCACGCCAAGTCCGGCGTTCCTTGAAAGTTAGTTCAGAGTCTGTTCCAACCGATGAGTTTCAGTTGAGAGTTAAGGAAGAATTCGTTCTTGAGCCCAACCAACAGGTCTGCTTCCGCGTAATTGTTACCTTTAACGATGGTACTTACGTGGATCCTGCGACTTCAGTAGTCGTGGAGAATGTTCTTGAAAACCAAGTTCAACATTCAGGCTTAGTAATTGCACGCAGTCTGTGCACTAGCGAAGAGGCAACTATCCCTCTATTGTGCGCTAATGTTGGTTCCGAATCCATTACGTTACAACCTAATACGGTAATAGGCAAGGCCTATTTGGCCCAAGCTGAGCCTATTCGTATTTCTCACGACGTACGCAGGTGTACTCCTGGAGGCGTACCTCAGCAAACATTACGTGCTAATTACAAAGCATGTCTAGAGTCCGATCCCGCAAATTCTTTCCTTTGCAGCGACCCGGACTTGTTTGACCAATTATTGGACTTCTTGGTCGAACACGAAAGCATCATCGCACTCAAGGGTGATGCTTTGGGACGTTCAAACCTCGTCCCCTTTCATATTAATCTCGCGGATAACACAAAGCCCATCTACATTCCGCCATATCGCGTTCCGCACTCCCAGCAGTTGGTTGTTGAGGAACACGTGAAGGAGATGTTAGATTTGGATGTTATCCGACCGTCGGTTAGTCCTTGGTCTTCTCCGTTGATCCTGGTCAAGAAGAAGGACGGAACGTTAAGACCGTGCATCGACTACCGACGCCTGAATAAAGTGACCGTTCCAGACCGATTTCCGCTTCCCAACATGCAGGAGGTCATTCAATATGTTGGTAAAGCTAAATATTTTACCTCGCTGGATTTAGCTTCAGGGTACTGGCAGATGTCTCTGTCTCCAGAGTCACGGCCATGTACTGCGTTCACTACCAACCAGGGCCATTACGAGTGGAATGTTTTGCCATTCGGGTGCCGAAACGGTCCTGCGAATTTCTCTCGACTTATGAACATTGTGTTGTCCGGATTATTAGGGTCTCATGCCTTAGTCTATCTAGATGACATAGTGATCTATAGCGATACAGTCGAAGAACATTTCGTACGTCTTGCCAAAGTCTTCAGACGTCTTTCGAACGAGAATCTCAAACTAAAATTGACTAAGTGCCAATTTTTCCGATCCTCGCTTGTGTATTTAGGATTTCTTCTTGCCTCTGACGGAATCCGACCGGATCCCGCCAAACTTCAGGTTCTCCTAAATTACCCTGTTCCTCGAAACGTTGATGAAGTGCGAACCTTTATCGGGTTTGTAGGATTCTATCGCAATTTCATTCCTAGGTTTTCAGACATAGCCGCTCCTTTGACCAATTTGTTCAAAAAGAAGGCTACTTTTGAATGGAATTCTGAGCATCAGGAAGCCTTACTGATCTCCGCGACAAACTCCTGCAAGAACCCATACTGCAGTTCCCGGATTTTGGTAAACCTTTTATAGTAGCCACGGACGCTTCTAACTACGGGTTAGGTGCCGTCCTACTCCAAGAAGTAGAAGGTACCGAACTACCTGTGGCTTATGCGAGTCGGTTACTATCCAAACCCGAACGTAACTATTCAGGGACTGAACGAGAAGCTTTAGCCATCGTATGGGCCCTGAAGAAGTTCAAGAATATTATCTACGGGTATAAAATAACAGTAAAAACGGACCACGCTCCGTTAACCTCATATTTTCTAAAAAACTACCCGACGGGCGATTAGGTCGCTGGGCTCTTACCGTCCAGGACTTTAGCCCCGAATACGTTCACCGTCCCGGAAAACTCAACGTTCTCCCGGATTGTTTATCCCGAATAAATAAACCCGAAGAGGTCCGTGGAATTCATCGGATTGAGACTATTCCCAATTTCGATAGAGACACGCTCTTCGAGGCACAACGCAAGGACTCGTATATTCTAATTTGGTGCAGCAATTAAAAGCCCAACCAAATTCGGAACTTCACCAGTTGTATGCTTTCCAGGATCAAATTTTGAATTATCAAATTTCTCCTGGGCAATACGTGGCAGAAGTTCCCGAGAGTCTTCAAGACGTGGCAATAAACTTTGCCACGACAGCGTTTGTGCTGGGCATCCCGGAATTGAACGAACCCTAAAGTTGGTCCAAGCGCGTTACCATTTCCCACTCACGCGCACCAAGGTAACAGAACATTGCAAGGCATGCTCGGCATGTGCCAGGCATAAAGGAGCGCGTCCGCCCACCGCGCATATGCATGCGTACCCCGTTCCTGTTAGACCTTGGGAGCGCGTAGGAATGGACGTGATGGGCCCCTTTATCCAAAGTCGAAATGGAAACAAATACGTTGTCGTTTTCACCGACCATTTTACCAGGTATAATGAAATTGTACCTGTGCCTGCCCATACATCGGAGATAATTGCCAAGTGTTTACTCGAACGAGTAATTCAACGGCACAACACGCCGGTCGTGTTGCTCTCGGACAACGCTCGGGAATTTACCTCCGCGATGTTCGTAGAGTTATGCAAACGTCTCCACATCCAAAAGGTACAAATAACACCGTACCATCCGGCAGCAAATGGTCTGGTTGAGAGGCAGAACGAAAAGATCCTTAACGTCCTACGACATCTCGTGGACGCGGACCAACGTAATTGGGACGAGTGCATCTCCATGGTGCAGTGGACTGTTAACAACAACCACAGTCAACTCATCGGGGACACCCCTCATTTTAGATTGTATCATTACGATGCAAGATTTCCTTTCGACCTCCCAAACGACTCCACCGAAGAGGGATTTAACCTACAGGAACCTCAACGCTATGCGGACGACCTGGCTCGCCATTCGTTCCAAGTTTTCGAAGATACACGACGATGTCTCAACCATGAGACCGACCGAATGGTCCACTACCAACACAAGCGGTACCCTAAGCAACGGACCGTAATACCTGGAAACCGTTGCTGGTTGGCAGGTACGAAGCCTCCGGGCCTCAGTCGAAAACTCTGTCCAAAATGGGTAGGGCCATATCGCGTCCTCGAAGACCTGGGGCATAACACCTTCACCATCCAACACTTACAAACCTTAAAGAAAAAGGTTGTTCATGCCAACCAAATTAAGGTTACGAATGAGGATCCGAATCCCCCTCAACCGAAGTCGTCCCGACAACAAGGGGATACAACCCAACCCCGCGTTACCACTACCGAAACCGAGAAGTCGGACGAGTGGGAAAACTACCTAAGGCCCCCTCGGACTACCCTGTCCGTACAGCCTGAGGAAGCTATCCTTGAACCTGAAAATGAACTGGAGCCACTCCCTGCTGCTCCTTCCTCACCTTTGGAAGAAGCCCCGGAGACAACTCCAAACTTTAAAATTCTACCGGAGGGCCCCGCAGCCAGTGAGGAGCCCCCCGACTCACCATCACCACCCTCACCTATCGACGACCTTAAAACAGACCCTACGGTGACATATCGATTTCGACCACAGGAGTCGTCGCAAGGCCCGTGGACTCGCTCCCAATCGCGAATACCCGAGTCACTAGAACACACACATAGCCCTTTACTCGAGCCAAGCTCCGACCCCGTACCCACACTCCACTCCGTCCCTAAGACACCTACACAAGACAAGACACCTCCACAAAGCCCCTCCCTACCACCGAAAACCCCCAGCTGCCATCGACTCGGCCTGCTCCAACTGCGCGAATACCCGAGTCCCTAGCCACTACTCAGCGACCCATCCACCTCACCCCCTTCGTCCCCCGGACCGACCTTCGGTCAAACCCAAGGTGAGACCCAAATTCCCGTCCTGGAGAACTTCTCGGAAGTAACCGCTAACACACCCAAAATTATTAATAATGTTAACTTCGGCCACTATGCTTACCTTTGTCTCCATTCTCTATCATTATTGTTATACCCTTCTTCGATGCTCAAATATACAACGCTTATCTTTTTCACCCCTTTCCCACAGTTTACTCTATGAGGGAAAACGTAACCCGTTTCATCTTACACACAGAACACCCATACTTTTTCCTTTCCAAAACCTACCAACAGTACACCCTGTTTACCACCCGCGACATTACTCACTGTAGGACACCTTTGTCAACCAAATTCTCATTTGCCCTCCACTCCAACCTTTGTTTCCATACATTTTCAGAAACCTTGTTATCTAATGCTGTTACAAAATTCGTCCCGTGCAAATTGCACGTTCCGAGCATTCGACCCTCAACCCCCGTTCAGCTCCAAATAAGTTCCGACCTCCTCCTGTCCATCCCCCAAAAACGTGAAGCAACCCTGGATTGCCCGAACAACCGTAGTATGATACAATTGGATCCAGTTAGTAGAATCCCCTCCGGTTGTTCTATTATTACCTCTAGCTTTATATCCACAAACCCCAGAGTACGCTCCCTTAACAACACGCCTCGTCTTGTACACCCTATGGCTCACCTCCCACCAATTCCTCTCTTCAACCTTCCTCTTGCCTCTGTAACTCTTGTACCTTCCTTTAACTATCCCCCTTGGGATCAGCAATTGGATCGTATCACCGAAACCCTCCAAGAACGGTCTCATGTCTTATCCCACGTTCAGCCCCTCACCTACGTCAACGCCGCCGCTGTCTTACTAATACTAATAATTATATTCATCTTCCTTGCTTGCCGCCCGTGTCGACGACTGAAGTGGAATGCCCCTACTTCGGAGCCCTCACCTTCGGAAGAAGCCCCGGACGGTCTGCCCCAATCTTCGGCCCCCCGTTAGCTGTCACTACACCGAGAAATCCAAATTTTAATTAGTTAGCTAGCATGTACATATTAGTTTTTGTTTCTGCTTAAAACTGTTGACCGTATTATTTTTTTGTTTAATTGTTACTTTTGCAGAAGGGGAGGTAGTGTCCCGTAGTGTAAATCCTTACGGTACAAAAGAGTTCGTCTCCGACGAATTGCATTCTAAACCTTGAACCCAAAATTCCTTTGTTCTGATATCACAGAGTGTGCATTCTTTCATGCGCGGAGAAATCCAATGTAATCCGTATAAATCCACATAAATCCCATTAATCCATAATCCGTATAAATCCCAGTAATCCAAATCTAATCCACATAAATCCCAGTAATCCAAATCTAAATTGTTAGATGCGAGGTGCATATGAAAATATGCACATCGCATGAATTCTTCGATCCCTCCGCGTCTCTATTATTGTCAGCATCGCGTGATGCAAGGCAAGCGTCTATAAACACCTCAGTTTTTATATTTTTTATTATTAAATTTTCCTAAAAAACCTGATCTATTCCCATAGATAAAGCATAATTGTGTCAACCTATAGCCCACCAGATTTCCCCTAGCTCGACCTACTCGCATACCAAATTTCAGCTCTCCTAACCCCTATTTCTCTTTTCCAAAGAATCACGCAAAAGTGATTCTCTCGATTATGAAATTCATTTGCGCCCTGTAAATTCCTTCCAAATCAGTTCCCTTTTGTATAGGTTCGACCCTCCTTCCAGGCCGCCCCCTGGCGCCTCTCGATCCTACAATTATGCTTTACTATCAAAAAAAAATGTAAATTCCGCGAAACCTATTTCGATCATGATTGGTTCGCCCCCGGAACTCTCCCGAAGTTCCATCTCCCAATCGAGGCAGTCAATTAAACGTCGCCTCCGCTTAAATTCGAATATGGAAAACTATTATAGGCGCTTGCTGTTAGGCTCCGCCCGTAAGAGGTGACCCTTAGTTTACCTCGTCTCCGCCTACCCCGAGGTTATAAAAACCCCGAGAGCGTCGGAAACGAGGTTCTTTGCTTTCTGACAATCTTCATATACGTAAACTCTGTGACTAAGTCTGTAAATATTCTGCAGTGGCACTACCCCTCCCGGTCAATTAGCTTCCATTGATATGGAACTTAACTTCAATATATATATTGTATATTGAGCTTTAGTCAACCTGTTCAAAGTTAATTTTACTAAGTAATTTAATTTAATTAATTTAATTTCATTTAATTAATTAAATATTATTTTTGATATAAAAAGAATTCTGTATTCAAAGTGAATTATTAAAAAGACTCTGTTAAATTGAGTTAGTCGTTTCCATTCACCGCACCAACTTTACAACCAATTGGGGTCAGTGACTTCCACACACATTGTTGACTAGGCGCGAGCGCCGAGTGCATCCACTGGTAACCCGAGAGTGACGTGTCTATTATCCTTCGGATATAATTCCGACTCCAACCAAGGGGACCAACCCTGGTATTCATTGTCCGTAGTCGTCTAAAACAAATCGAGGGCCCATTCAGGGACGTACCCCTCGACACCTATATAGTTTATATATTATATTACTAGAGGCACTCAATATATTTTTTGCCCCACCTTTTTTTTAGCTAAATAATAGGCTATGGGGCTGAAATGTCTTTTGGGCCTAAGTTTGAACTTTCTGCACTTCACATAACCAGATTTTTCCAGTTTGAACCTCCCCTCCTTGTATAAAACTGATGGTTAACGCAGTTTCAAAAATGGCATCTGACAGTGATATGCGTCATAAACAGAGAGCTGTTATAGAGTTCTTAACCACAGAGAAGGAACCAGTTGGAAATATTCACAAATGTCTACAAAACATTTACAGAGATGCTGTTGTTGATCAAAGCACAGTTGGACGCTGGTCTAAATGAGTGAGGTCATCAGAGAGAGGGAGAGCCAGCCTTGATGATGATCCACACAGCAGTCACCCAGCATCAGCTGTGACATCTCACACTGTGCAATGTGCTAACAGCATCATTCGATCAAATCAATGCGTCACATACAAGGAGCTATCACTGGAGCTAGGAATTAGTGAAGGAAGTGTGAATACGATAATTCAGCAACTGGGATACTCAAAAGTGAGTTCATGGTTTGTTCCTTGCAAACTGACTGAAGATCACAAAGCTCAAAGAAAAGAAATTGCTTCTGAGTCATTGATTTGATATGAGACAGAAGGGGATGACTTCCTTTCACAAATTGTAACTGGGGATGAGACAGGTACACCAATTTGAACCTGAAACAAAATGCCAATCCATGGAGTGACATCACACAGACTCCCCACCCAAGAAAAAGTTCAAAATGGCTCCCTCTGCAGAAAAGGTTATGGCCACCATCTTCTGGGACATAAAAAGGGTGATTCTGGTGGACATTATGAAGAAAGGACAAACAATCAACTAGGAAGCATATATTGCTACCCTACAGAGACTCCAGAGACGTATAAAGCGAGTTTGACGAGAGAGAAAACTGGAAGACATCCTTCTTTTGCATGATAATGCAAGACCACACAACAGTTTGCAAACAAGAGAGGCCATCACAAAAATGCGCTTGACTGTGTTACCCCACCCTCCATACAGCCCAGATCTGGCACCTTCAGACTTCCATTTGTTTGTGCCAATGAAGGATGCTATTTGTGAAAGAAAGTTTCAGTGACAATGAGGTTGTTGAGGTGTGTGTTATTTCATGCCTAAGCAACGATATAAATGCTATGGGAAATATATAAATGCATTATTTAAGACAAAGAGCCGATCTGAAAATATGTATAATATACATATTTTCAGATCGGCTCTTTGTCTTAAATAATGCATTTATATATTTCCCATAGCATTTATATCGTTGCTTAGGCATGAAATAACACACACGCAAAATTTTATGACTCTAGGCTAGGGTTTAAAATACGTTTTTGACTACTAAAATATGATTTTCATCGCTCTGCCGGGGACAGAAGATGATTACCTATTAAGCTAAGATTTTGCAGAGGCTATTTTCTCATGCATGCGCAAGTTTTTGTCTCTATTAGAATATGGAAATCGAAACAAATGTAAAATCGATCCACCCTAATACAGGGTGTCCCATAAGTCTGGCATCATAGGAGAAATTCATATTTTTCTATTTCTACAAACCATAATTCATATTTTTCTTATGCTCGGGATGCCAATTTCCCATCCACCATTCTGTTCAGTGATGAGGCTGTTTTTTATGGAAATGGTGAGGTAAATTGACAGAACACCCGCTACTGGTCTCAAAACAACCCTCACTGGTATACCTCTTCAAAGGAACAAGGTGCATCTCGGGTGATGGTATGGTGTGGCATTTGGAAGGATTGCATCATAGGCCCCCTCTTTTTCGATGAACATGTCACTGGAGGCACCTACCTACCTACGTATGCGCAAGGAAGAAGCATTTCCCAGTGTCTTGAATGAAGAAGGAAATTTCCCAACATGGTTCCAGCAAGACGGCGCTCCTGCACATTAAAGCACCCAAGTAAGGGAATACCTGTACTAACAATTCCCTGGTCATTGGATAGGACGTCGAGGGCCTGTGGAATGGCCAGCTAGAAGCCCAGATCTCACGCCACTAGATTTTTATCTCTGGGGCCACTTGAAAGCGCTGGTATACGCAGAGAAAATTAGGAGTGTTGAACATTTGCAGCAGCGCATTATTGGGGCATGTAACACCATTACTCCTGACATCATTCACCGTGTGCTTGCTGATTGGGTATCACATCTGAATTTGTATATTGAAAACAATGGTGGACATATTGAGCACATTCTGTAAATAAAAGCTTTTGTTTTGCCTTTTTTTATTATTTTTCCTATGATGCCGGACTTATGGGACACCTTGTATATTATATTTATTATATATATATTTTATGATCAGTCTCACCTCGAAAAGTAGACATGATGGAAGAAAACCAAAAGCAGATTTGGAATCAGTGTCCCAACAGCTATCTAGCTCACCCATAATTATATCTAATGAAAAATACTTGTTGGCCAGTGTTGTTTGTTTAGAAATGCATATCCACATATCATCACCCTAAAATGCATAGTTGTTGGCAGGTGTGGGTTTGTCATGATGCACAAGTATTTTATGATAATGATAAGCTTTATTGGTAAGATATAAATTCCATAACATAGTACAATATTTTTGAAGGTAATAAGTGGTAAGATAAATCAAACAATAATACATTTAAGAACAAACCAACTAAAAAATATGACAAAAATCCTATCGAATACTGAAACATATCAACATGAATGTGATTCACCAAAAGTTGACATTAGTGGGCTGTCATGTAACTGCATAATCAATTGGTTTTTCTTGGATGACTGTACTGTGACTGAAGCAAATTATATAAGGTGGTCCAAAAGTCCCTATCTATTTTGCTGAAATACTTATATTTCCATTTTATTTTCTACAGCCACAGATGATGATGGATGTACTAGAACGTGTGATGGTAATAACACTACTTATCCAAGGGAAGAAGTGCAAAGAAATCGGAGAAAAATTTGAAAGAAGATTTCACAAACCAGGATCTACAGACAAAGCAATTTGCGAGCTGGTCAATGAATTTAAAAGAAAAGGATCTGTTCATGATGGGGCAAGATCTGGATGTCCAGGTACCTCTCAAGAAAATGTCAAATTGGTAAGAGATGCCTTTGAAACAAATCCTAGAATGTCAACTTGCACAGCATCATGTAGACTTAGCATACCAAAAATGACTGTTCTAACGATTTTAAAATCAACACTAAAAAAAGAAAAGTTACCATATTCAAGTGCTACATGAGTTACATGAAGAGGATTATCCAAGATGAGTCACCATGTGCACAAAATTGATTGAAAAAAATTCATACCAAAAACTTATTGAACCACATTCTCTTCAGCAATGAGGCAACATTCCAATGTGGAAAGGTTAATCAACATAATTACCATATCTGGGCTAGTGATAAACCAAGTTCTATGAATGGGAGAGATATTCTCCTAAAGTTAATGTCTGGTTGGATATGACAAGATTGAAGATTTACAGACCTTTTTTCTTTGCAGAAACTATGGTAACAGGACTAATTTATGCTTACATGCTTCAGCAGTTTCTTGAACCCCAGCTTTGTTCAGATGGCATTCTTGACACTGTTGTCTTTCAACAAGATGGAGTGCCATGTCACTATGCAATCATCATATGGGTGTACCCTGATGAGCTCTTACCAAATCACTGGATTGGATGTGGTGGAAACAGGCTGTGGGCAGCATGATCTCCAGATTTAACACCAATAAACTTCTTTGTGGGGGCTTTATAAAATCTGAGGCTTACAAAATGAGTTATAAACCTGCATTGTCAAAGCAGTCATTAAAATAACTCCAAAGATGCTTGAGAATGTGTTCTGCAATGCAGTGGACAGATTTGAGATTTGCAGACACTCTGATGGTGCTCACATCAAATCTTAGACCTAAACTTTATAAATAAATTTAACCTTGGTTTTGCTTCTGCCCATGTTGTTCATTCTGATGAAGGTGAAGCTTGTCACTCCACCTTAGACCTACAGTTTCATGTGGAATCCAAGCCACATCCTACCAGCAGCTCAGTGTCTTAACCTCTAGGCTATCCAGGGTACCCATTTATCTACCAACCAATTTCTTTGTGTGGAAGAATGAACAGCTGGGTTTTGCTGCATGCTGCCTGCCATCACTGAGTCTCAATCCCAGTTCCAATGGATTCATAGTCAGCAACACTAACCACCACACCACTGAGGTGCATATACATGTAATAATTATGTTACTACATTTTTATCCTAGAATACTTTTATTTCAGCAAAACAGATAGGGACTTTTGGACCACCCTGTGTTAATATACTGTGGACATTTTTTTCTCCAACTAAGGGCTACAGGGGTTGACACGAGAAGTGTAATTAATTTTTCCCATTATGCCAGTGGTGTCCACAACTTTCTAGAACACAACCTTTCCTCAGCACTGGATGGGCCATGGACCAATAGCATAGCCACCTCAGTCACCTGACTTAACCTCTTTTGGTTTTTATCTATGGGTGTAATGTTAAAACATTTTTGTATTGTGATAAACCCAGTTGTGTCTAGCAGAACTCCATAAAAAAACAAAAAACAGAGGTCACTGGATCCATTGTACAAGAGCATCTTGCTAATGCTTTAATGAAGTTTGAGCATCAAATACTCATTGCAGCAACAAATGATGATTATATCTTGTGAAAGTGTCTTAAATGTGGACAGTTTAGAGATGTAAACCACAATAAATCCTTCTTCATTTCAGATGGCCAACACAAGCACCTATAGTGTGGAAGAATGACTCATTGTGAGTATATGGGCTCACAAACATCCACAGACTGGAAAAACCATAAAAGATGTGCAAATGGGATTTTTCAGCAAGATTTAACAAAGAAGCCCCTCCTAAAATGACAATATTGCAATGGGAACATAAGCTGTTCATGACTGGATCAATTCTGGATAAAAAAAGGACTGGACAACTGTCAACAAGGCAGGAACAATGTGCAGCAGTGGTGGCTTCAGTGCTCAGATTCCCCAAAAAGTCACTATGGAAATGATTGGACAATAGAACAGTTGAAGGAAGCTGTAAGGGTTACATTTACACAAATCGACAAGGCTATGCTGTAGATGTAACAGATGTAACATTACAAGTTATTCCTGGAAATTCCCTCAAAATTCTTGCCCCAAGTCCATCTTTTTTCCAAGAAAACTTTTCAATCACCGCTTTTTCACATTAGTTAGAACCATAATTTGAAGGATAAGTTTAAAAAACAGTAAAGATGGGTGTAGCCTATATCATCTGACGTTTTTCAGAGACTAACATATTATCCATAGGCTAAGGAAACTACTACAAGTCTTAGATATTAGAATAGTTGCCAGGTACAGCTATACACATTTAGGATTTAGGATATTCATTTTTTTCACCATACCTCATTGTTCCCTCAGCTGTGGAAAAAGTATTTTGTGTAGAGGTCTGAAATTCTTATGATGGCTTATCAATAGATTAAGGTAAAAGTTGTGTAAATTTTGGAAGTATGAACTGCATATTTTTGAAGTTATTGATGTTCAAATCTCAAGGCTTTTTTTGGGCTACCCAATATATATATGTCATCCCTTGTTTTGTGCCAGCCCATCTTTTCATTTTTAAGTCATCAATGATTTAGGGAACATTTTTGGTTTGTGTCATCTAATGTCTCATATTTGTGTCATTTTGTCTCACCCCAACTGCCTGAATTTCCCTCATGTGGCCAAAGCTTCCAGAATGTTCCTACACGCCTTGGTCATGACTCAGCATTTCTCACTTGCTGAGTATAAAAGTGTGTCTGGGACAGCATTCACTCGGTATTCACCCATCTCCTCTCCAGTAAAGGTCTTACTCATCACTCTTAGTTAGCTGCATTCTTTGTTAAAGAAAAGAACATTGATGGCTGAAAAAAGAAGTTCATGTTCATATGTACTATTGAGTTTCTATATCCAAGAATGCATCCTTAATTATTGCATTGTTTTCTATGGGAAAATTATTTTCATTTTGTACCTTTTTTTTATATCATGGTTTTCAGGAATGCATCCTTGATGCAAAATAGGGGATGACTGTATATAAATGCACCTCAGTGGTGTAGTGGTTAGCATTGCTGATAGTTCGTGTGCAGCAAGCCCAGCTTCATCCTTCCATATAATAAAAATTGGTTGGTAGATAAATGGGTACTCTGGGTAGCCTAGTGGTTAAGACACTGGGCTGCTGTTCAGGAGGTTGTGAAATCAAATCCGGGAGAATACTTCACAATGTCTGACCACCTGTGGTGGGTTGTGGTTCCAATTACAGGTTAAACTGTGGGTCTAAGGTGGAGCAACAAGCTTGACCATCAGAATGAACAATTCAGGCAGAAGCAAAACCAAGATTATATATACTGTTGCAGAAAACTTCTTTTTTTGCTTTTTTTTTTAAGGGGGCATCCATAAATGATATCACACTTTTAGGGGATAGGGGGTCTAAAATTTTTGGGTCATCACAAATTTTTTTTTCATTATGTTGACATTTTGAAAAGTTTAATGTAAAAACTAAAATATTGATAGAATTCTTTTTGTCAACTAGTGTAATATTATGTAGCTGAAAAATGTAAATTTTCATACATCTGGCTGCTTGCATTGATAGATATTAACAAAAAAGCTACTATTTGAATGAATTTTTAAATAAATATGTTATTTTCACTATTTTTTTTACAAATTACATATAGTTTGTAACTGTGACATGGGGGAAGGGGAGGGATCAAAATTTTGTGACCATTTGTGACAAAGGGGGAGAGGGGGTCTAAAAATTCAAAATTTTGTGTGACATCATTTATGGATGATCCCTAAAAAGTGTTTTTGCATTTTTGGGTCTTTTGTTTTTCACCCTACCCAACAGAAAATCTCTACATAAAAAATACACACATGTAAACCTATCAATTACTTACTACTACTACTAAAAAAAGAAATTGTGCAAGTGTGCAGAAATTCCTCCTTTTGGTATTTCCTGTTCTCAGGTTACTAATTCATAATCCTTTCCACTCTTCTGCCTACCTTCAGATTGGGAAATTAATTTTAATTTTTTGAGAGAATATTTTTTTAGATATGGCCCCTAACCTCCACGAGTGTTCCAACTGTGGTGGAAAATTTCCTCATTATATTTTTACCACTCTCTTCTAACCCTTTAATTTGCAGATTTTGCATAAACAAACAAGAACTATGAAACAAGGTGATTTGGAAAGATGAACTTCGAAGAAGTAGGAGCGAGGCAACTGCATTGAAAGAGAAATTTAGTGCTTTGGCAGCAAGGTTCAATTTGCTGCAGGATTTTGTTTCAGAGAGTCTGGGTGCATGTTCTCAGACAGGATGAAGATTTTGTGAAAACTCTATGGTGAATCCCCAACCAATCATCATTCTCACCCCCCCTTTCCCCTTTGGAGGATCAACCATTTGAGACAGTTCAGAATGGGGCCTGAACCTCATGAAAGGAGGATGACCAAGAGTGAGAGAGATATGCAAGAAGGTTGCCAGTAGAGCATCCCTTGTGGAAACCATACTGATGATCTGAAAGAAGGCTGCAAGAAGAGAAGTGTTTAAGAATCTTTCTATTAAGAATAGATTCAAAAACTTTAGAAAGGCAAGAAATCAAAGCAACTGGATAATAGTTGGAGGGTTGAGAGCAGTCACCTTTCTTTGGGACAGGCTGAATGAAAGTGAACTTCCAGAAAAAAGGAAAAGTACCAGATGAATGACAAAGAAGAAAGAGTTTGCCTTGACAGGGTGTCAGCACAGAAGCACAGTTCTTAGGAACAATAGGAAAGGGCACCATTAGGACTTGTACACCTTCCTAGAGTTGAGCCCAAAGAGGGAAGAAGAAACGTTTTTGGAAGAGATTCTTATTTCAGACATAATTAAGTCAGAGAGAGGAGGAACAGCATCAGAATTGTCCAGGGTTGAGTTGGAGGCGAAAGTTTAAGTGAAGAGTTAAGCTTTATCAGAAGAGATGGCAACTGAGCCCAGTGGAATAGAAAGGAGAAAGGAAAGAAAAAGTAAAGTTGTTGGAGAGGTTCTTGGCTAGGTGCCACAAAGAGTGAGAAGAATTAGAATTGGATAGGTTTTCACATTTTTGTCAGATGAAGGAATTTTTGGCGAGTTGAAGGACAGATTTTGCATGATTCTGGGAAGATACAGTATACAGTAATACCCCTATTAGTGTGGTTCATGTGTGTGGAAAAACTACCGCACTAATCAAATCCACACTAAATGGGGAATGCATTCAATGCAAAATGAAACAACGCATTCCCACCCTTTGGTAACACTTTGAAAAAAATGGACTTTTTTACTGATGTAAATGATTCTAAACATTATGCAATTCATAATATTAATAAATACTTCTTTTATTTATTAAATTAAATTAATTATTACATTTGTAAGTGTTTTAAAGCATTATCTTATTAAAAAACTTCCAACATATATGCAATGTTTAGCTTTTGAACACTGAGAAAATCAAATTTATTTTGGTTAGGTAATGAATGAGCAAAGTTTTAAAAGAAGTAAGAAAAATTTTTACATACATTTTTGTAAATTTTATTAAGAATTTACATATGTTTTTTTAATTTTATGAAGAATTTTATTGCTTTGGAAAATATTTCAGCAATGAGGTTTGCACAACTTTATTTTTTTCTCAGAGTACATTTCTCTGTAGCATCTAATAGCATTTTCTAAGTCTCATTGCACTCTAAGGCTACACTCTAAGTTGGGATCACCTTCCATAATTCCTTCTTTAACTACTTCTATCAAATGGAACACTTTCTCCAGTTCATTTGTTGTGAACTTACTCATTAACTTCAGTAATTTTCCTTTTTTCACTCATAATTATAAGGGTGTAACAATAGTGGTGTATTAAGTAAAGTACAGTAGATAACTGAGAACTTTATAACATGTCCCCACTGCAGTCCATCATTAACAATACTGATGTACTGATGCATCTGCCACCTTGCGTGTGTTTAACAGTACAGTATTTTCAGTGCACACATGTAAGTAAATGGGAAAGTTTGTTTACAAATTTCAAAAACTGCACTATAGTGAGTCCAGGCCCATATTAAAGCGAGGTATGGTGACAAATTATAATCCGCACTGATGAAATCCACACTAAGCAGGGTATTGCTGTATAAGCTAAGTGAGAGTCAGGAGTTGGATGGTGACAGTACCTTCTGAAAGCCTCCTCTCTGTTACAGATAGTATTAGAACAAGTTAAACCAAGGTTTTTTGCATTAGGAGGAGGAATAGAATATGGAATGTACACCTTCATGATGTGCACAGTGCACTCTGAGGGACCCTGGCCATGGAAACAGTAATCATTCCATGAGAAATCAGAGTACTGCCAAATGGTCTCCCAATCAGCAGTGCCAAAGGCATCTCCTTTTGGGAAGATCCAAAGGCAAATCGGAGTGACAGGACAGGAGACAAATATAAGATTGTGGTTGGAGGAGCTCAATGGAGAAAAAATTTTGATAGAGTAAGATGACACAGTGAGAAGAAGGATAAGGTGAGAAATATATCCAGAATGTTGGGCCTATCTCAAAGGCAATTGGGGATGATATGAGTACAGTGCTGTACAATCTACTCTAGGTCATTTATGATAGAAAAGTTGTAAGCTAGTTTACCAGCGATGTTAGTAAAATGAGAGGAAAGCCAAAGGTGGTGGTGGTGAACATTGAAATCTTCTGAAATGGAGATTTCAGCAAAAAGAGAGTGGGATAGATTTGGAAGTAAGGTAGTCAAAGAATTTTGGATAGTCAATAGAATTAGGAGAAAGGTAGACAGCACAGATGTATTTAATTTGAGATTGGCATGTAAGCCATAGTCAGAGGGTATAGAATTTACAGGATTAAAAGTTTGGAAAGTAGTGAACAAGATGTGCTAATTATGCGAGATCTTAATTTACTTGCAGGGATTAGGGTGGTCCTTTACAGTCTAATTCCAGTCATTGACTGTATGAGGGTTTGCTTGAAAGTTCACTTTTTCAAATAGTCAAGGAACACACTAGGGAATGCAATATTCTAGATTGTTTTAAGTACAAACCTAGACTTAATTGATAATATCTCTGTAAGAGACTACTACTCCACTAGTGATCATAGACAAATAACATTTGAAACTAATGTTCATAATTCAGAAGAGTCTGGAATACATTTTGGATTTTAAAATGAGTAAATTGTGTGACATAAAACTGCAACTTTCGACCCATAATTGGAATGAGGCGCTATCGTGTGATGAAATTAATGGCACATGGACATCTTATTTTAAATGTTTAGAATGAAGTAATATCCCATTACATAAAAAGAGACTGGCAAAGTCTATTAAACCTAAATGGTGGAATGCTGAAATTGAAAGTAGCTTAACATCAAAAAGGAACACATATTTCAAATTTAAAGAAGCAAATAATTTGTCTGATGAAAATGCTTACAAGCTATTGAGAAGGTGAAGCACAAAACTTATTGCAAAAAGTAAGCACAACTACGAGCTATATATAGTGAACCAAATTAAATTAAGTATGAAGAAATTCAAAATTATGTTAGAAATAAAAAGTAGCTTCACAGAATATTGGTCTATTCATAGGCAAAAGCAACAAACTTCACAATGACTTACAAATTAATTTTTAGTCACCTAGCTCAGTGATTCTCAACATGGGGTCCGTGAGTTGACTAGATTATATTCAGTAAAACAATTTTTTTTCCCTTTTTTTGTGGTGGCTAATTTTGACCTCTAACTAATAACATTTTTGGTTACTTGAAACATTAAAGTTTCTATAAATGTTGTTTTCTTACATCTTATGTTTTCAATTCATGAACTGTGAGTTTTTGGCACAAATGAGCCCCTTCCCTGTTTTTATACATTTTTTTTTTTTATGTAAACAGAACAGTGGTAAGTTTTACGTATTTTTATTATATTTTTACTCTGACTTTGAAGTATAACTCAAGACTAAAAAACTATACTAATCTGGATACCTCAATTTGTCTATATGCTACTTAATCATAATGCAAAAGTTAATTTTTGGGGAGGGGCCCCCAAAATATCAAGATCTTGATAAGGGGTCCACTGTACAAGAAAGCATCATTTCCAAAAGTGGTTTTAATCATTTCATTCATCTCCAAATGTGTGTTATTCCATTTCAGAGATTTATACGTACTGCAAAAAAAAACCCTCCCTTTAAGCACTCCAACCAACTACTGACTCATGGTAGCAGATTTTGCTTTAGACTGCAGACACCAGAGGGCAGGAAGACTCACATATGTAAATGGTTATTTCTTATTTGCATTCATTTGTCCGTAGCAATAAAATTATTGATACTTTTTGGTCACTCCTCGTATACTTAATAATCATAATAATAAACTGTTACAGTCTGGAGAAGTTCCATTTGATTGGAAACTTGCAAACATCACACCAATATTCAGAAAAGGGGACAAATCACTTCCAAGAAATTATTGTCCCATTAGTCTGACTTCCATAGACCATAGTTACTAAGCTTATGGAGACAATTGTTCAGGACAAAATAGTTAATTACTTTGAAATGAATAAATTAATCAAAGATTCTCAACACAGCTATCGATGTAACTAATCTGCTCAATTTCCTTAATGATACTGTAAATATATATAACAAGAGTAAAACTACATCTTATATATTTTGATTTTCAAAAGGAATCTGATAAAGTGTCACATAGGAGATTATTAGATAAACTTCATTCTTACAGAATTGATGGAAATGTTCTCAAATAGATTAAAAATTGGCTTATTGACAAACAAAAAGTGGTCATTAATGGCAAAGCATCTGCTAGAAAAAGTGTAACTTGCAGTATGGTATGCTTCAGGAATCAGTTCTGGGACCAGTTTTTTATTATTTATATCAATGACATCAGCATAGGAATTATTATTAAGAGTATAATTCCAAAATTTGTGGATGATACCAAAGTAAGGGTGTGAACAAAATCAGAAGCAGAATGTTTGCAAATTAAAGATGGTATTAATAAATTACTCAAGTGGACAGAAATTTGGCAAATGGACGTTAATACAGGGGTCATTCCATGCCAAATCATGCAGTGGTCAAAAACCACACCCTCATAGATTTTGCTTAAATTTGGTTTATAGAATGGTCTATGCTAGTAAGTACCAAATTTCAAATATCAGCTCAATCGGAGTTATGGTTCAAAAGTTATGTTCCCCCCATTTTCGGGGGGGGGGGGGGGGGGGGGGGGGGGGTTGAAAACTGTAAATATTCAAACCATCATAACTCAGTCCCTACTTGACATAGAACAGTGATTTAAAGTGTTTATGAAAGGTAATTGCACACATAACAAATTAGCATAAGTAGAAAAAATGGCTAAAATTAACAGAAAAAAAGTTAAGACACTTTATTCCATTTGAAGGGGTCCTGTCCCCCCTAAATTACAGATTTTTTAAAATTTTCATATATATACAAAAAATGAGTTTCAACCTTATTCTATCAATATATGAAAATAAATATATGTGTATTTGCATATAAAATAGGTATTTACAGATTTCAAAATGGCTACTTTTACTTAAAAGACTAATTTTTACAAATTCATCAGGGGCGGATCCAGGAATTTAAGCAGAGGGGGATCCAGTCTTGGTGGGGCTTGTTACTGATATGTCCTCAGCCAAAGGCGAGGATGCGTGAGCGAAGCGAGCGCCAGCGGGGGTGCCCGAGGGGGGTGTCCCCCCTCAGTAGGAAATTTTCATATTTGAAGATAGCTTTAGATGGATTTGAAGTATATTCCCGTTATCAAAATCCTGCTTGTTCACACACCCAGGCCAGGTCTGAAATGTCTCAGGATCGGACATAAACTTTTTTTTCTTTATTTTTTTTAAGGAAATTAATTTTGTGGCAACCGGGATACATGTACCTTAAGCCATTTTAAGTCTTCAGGTCTTATTTTTCATATATAGGAGCAAACAAACGCAATCGAAAAATCGTTGGTCACCGTGAGCAGGGGGGGTCCGGACCCCCTCGACCCCCCCCTGGATCCGCGCCTGTTCATGTAAGCTGTTACGTAATTAATACATTGCAATTTACACATGATGCAATAATTCATCATGCTAATAATCTATACCTACCTAAGCTTATATATAGTTAATTTTCAACAGATTTTTATCCTAGTTTTGGTTCCAAACTCCCACTAAGTTCTTGAACTTGCTTTGGAATGAAGTAGTAAATAATCTTACCACCAGGCTTGATATTTGGTGTCATCATGATAGAAATCATATTGAGATGGTGTGGTTGACACCCCAAGTTGGTGGGAACTCCACTATTGGGAAGGATTCCTGAGAGCTCCCAAACCCCTCAGTAGGGCCTGGGAGGTTTCAGTAATCCCCATTGGGCCAGAGCTTTCTTAGAGAGCCAGGCCTTCAGAGTTACTAAAAATGTTTTTCTTCTCTTTTTAATTGATTATAACAGATTTGAAATTCTCTCAGGATAGAGAATAATCAGAACTTTGAGGCAATCATATGCCCATTTCTAGAGATGGGAAAGCATCTCACTTCTCCTTGATGGTGTGGTAGGTGATCCTATAGTCTTGTTTTTACCATTGGTGTTTTGTATTGCTTAACCATTAGCTATAAGAACCATGTCTAACCTATGTGGATCACTTAAAATTATCATGTAAATATCATAATCATTTTTGAATGCCTGATTCCTTTGTAAAGACCTTGTTGAAAACCAACTTCAGTTATCAATATGCATCATAATGGAGATTTTGAGGCTGTGAACAAATTGGACCTTTAAATGCCTTATGAGCAACATATAATGCAAATACATATCGCAAAATTTAGAACCTTAATTATTATCATTGTTAATTTTGCTCCATTTCTGGCATTATTGCACTCATGGATTCCTGTGGGTCACTGATGACAGTGCTGGGGGGATAATCTCTAAATGTTTGTTGGGGTTTTTCTTTATCAGGGATTGTTTTGGCTGGGACAGTTGCTTATTGAGTGAATTGGACAAAGCTTTTTTTCCCCAATACCTGCACAAATGCTGAAGCCAGTATTCACATTATTTTTTGTTATAAACATTGCTTTTATTTGCACTGATGAGCCAAGAATACCTTAATGATTGTGATATGAAGTGGAGCTTAAAATGACACATCTGGGACTTATCAGGTTATACACATTTGGGGTAAACACTCATTGACCTTGCCCTAGTGACTAATATTTTATTTTTTTTGTTAGTATAGTTATAAGTTCCTTTTTTTTTCCCTGTAAGTTTTGTCTCCTTGTGTAGTAATGGGTAGTGATGGCGAATAATTTAATGGTTTTTTTTTATGTTGACATTTTTGTGTGTGGTATGGGCTAATGTTGGTTTCTTTTGTTTTGTAGTAATATTTTTTGTCCAAGTGCTAGTTGGGTCTGATACACATTGGTGTATGATCAATAAAATTGTTCATATTTTCTTTAGTTACCTGTAAAAACTTGCCTGCTGATGCAGTTAACCTTGTAAGTGTTATTTTTGTTCGTTGAGTGAAATTAGGCAAAGGACCCTTATTCTTAAATCCTCCCACAATAAGCAGAGGAGTAAGTCTTTAAAAGAGGCAGACTGGCTAGTGGCTATGCCCCAGAGATCTTAAAGGTGAGAACCCAGTTTCAAATTGGTAGGAGCTGCCTCTCTGACATAATCTCAACCATACTAAAATTGGGAATTTGCTCACCTCATTTCTCTCATTTTTAGGAGTGCGGGTGGTGCTGAAGTCAAAAGATTTATTTTTACTCAATTGAAGGCCCTCTGGGTGGTCCTGGCAGCTCAATCTCCCATCTCACCAACCAGCAGCAGCTGCCGTGACCCCACTAACAGAGTATCTGGTAGCCCAGTATAGGCCAGGCTGAAACTATAATTTTTGTTTGATTTTAATTTATCAGAGTGACTAACATTGGCTTTTGATATAAAAATAAGATTCCTGAAAAAAATAATTGGTAGCCACCAACATGTGTCCGGCCACCCCCGTATTGTTAAAACAATAATGCTGCACTAGCAAAATCAGGAAAATGGCAATATCTCTTCTTCCTGAACATGCTAGAGAGATGGTTTGCAACCAAAAGATGCAGAATTGATTTAGAACAAATTATAAGAGTGGTATTTTTCATAAACCTTAGTTTTTGAGTTATTAAAAAAACTAATTTTTGGGCCCATAGACCCTTTCAACTGAATGTCAACACATAAAACATTCTCAAGCTGCAAATTGACATGTGTAGTGGTTTCAATCAGCAATCAAAATCAATCAAAATCAGCATTTTTAAATCATTGAAAATGCTTTTGACATTCCAAAACGCCAAACATTAAATTATACAATTAACAAATTGCATTTTGTCATATTTAGCATGATAAAATAAAATCTAGAACTTAAAATATTTTTAGAAACAAAATCTAATTAATTTACGTGATTAATTTTGTTTCTAATAAGACCATCTCTACGCTCATGACCTACAACAGCCAAGGATGCTCCAGTGACAAGCTTGATGTGCCTTTCAACATTCTGACTGTGGCACTCATGATCCAGTTTCAATGCGATATTAATGATATCACGCAGTCATCATTACTGAATTCTTTTAATACAGGTGGAACAGTTTCCCATTGGGACATAGCAGACAGCTTGTGGTATGCAGAAGCTTTGAAATTGATGATTGGCTTTCTAAAGACCCTAACATTCATCAGTACCACCTTCATGATCTTCATTCTCATCATCACTTTCAATATCCACCTGCAAAATCATTGCCTACCAGATTCATCATCAAAATCCCTCATAACCCTCAGACACAGAGAACTTTATTGACAGCACACCCCACCTCTTCATCTTCATCAGCCAGCATTCCAACTAAAATATTTCATCATGAGCAAAATAGCTGTATTGTTAATACGTCATAACAGTTTCTCTAATTTTCCTGTCAGGGAATTTATTTACTCTTTGGATCATATTGAATAGGTTTCTTGACCCATCACTTAGCCTCTTATTAGCCTTGATATTGAACCAACTGTGAAAGTATACTTTGATGATGAATTCTACTATGATTTTGAGGTTCTTACTGGGTCTTTTTTGTGAAACATAAAAGCGAAGAATTCTACAGGCTAAGGTGAGCCATCGAGAGTGATTTAGCAGGCCAACTTCTAAGAGTGCAAGGTCTTCATCCACTTCACCAGTAATAATTGCCCAGCAGATGTAGTATCCATAGTATTGGTCTGTTGATAAATTATTGACCACCTCATTTGGTAGAAGCACAAATGCAGGATAAGGTATAGATTTGAAGTCCACAACATTCCATTCTGACACATCCCCATTGAGCTGAGAACCAATAGGGCCAGAAAATGTCTGGACTTTTTGTTGTCCCATCTAAAGTTATGAAGATATGTCTAAGTGGCAATTCATTTAGATGCAGAAGACAAATATCCCACTGAAGAGGTTGCCCTAAAAACATTTCCAAATATCTGATTGACCCATGCATATGTCCTGTGTTAATATTTGTCCCATCTGCTTTAACTAAGTTTAATTTGGCCTCAAGTTCTGTCCCTTTAATGATCTTATAAATGCCATGAGCAATGTCAATGCCTTTGCCACTCTCCGGGGTAAAATGGTCGAGGTAGAAACAAGTTTTCAATTTATTACATTTAAAAAAAGTTCATGAAGCAGCCCCACCCTCTATTCTTTAATCAAGCATAATGGATGCAAGATAAGGAAAAGTCATATCATGTGATCACTATGTCCATGTCAACATCCTTTTAGGGCAATGTTAGTAATCAAAAAGCCAAATCACGCTTATTTTAGAATTTCTTTTGTCACTAAGGTCCGTCGAAAGGGGGTCTATGGGCCCCAAATATTAGTTTTTCTAAAATAACTCAAAAACTAAAGGTTTTATGAAAAAATACCACTTTTAATAATTTGTTCTAAATCAAATCCTGCATCTTTTGGTATGCAAACCATCTCTCTAGCATGTTCAGAAGAAGAGATATTGCCATTTTCCTGATTTTGCTAGTGTGGCATTAGATGTTTTTACAAAAATGGGGGTGACCGGACACACGTTGGTGGCCACCAATTATTTTTTTCAGGAATCTTATTTTTATATCAAAAGCCAACTGTTAATGACTCTGATTAATTCTATCTCGAGTTTCAGCCCGGCCTACCTGAGTGGTAGGTGAGTAATGCAAATGCATCTTTACACGAAACGCTTGCTGGCAAAGGTAGAAAACCCTATGCTATTGGGTCATTCCAGTTCAATTGGTACAGGGGTGGTCGGGTGACCATCTCCGATTTTCTTCAAATTTTCAGGGTTGATTCATACACCATTCAATAGCTTAAATCTAAAATTTTAGCTTCCTCAATCAAAAACTTTTAATTTTATGGTTGCTTAAATGGCCCTCACCTTCGACAAAAAATGCCCATGTTGGGCTTGATCGGCCAACACCTTCATTTTGAGAGGCCTTGAAAAGTGTCTTCTAATAGGAGTAGAAGCTTCAAATATGTCATGCCAATACAACTTCTGGTGGGCTTTTCAATTTTGCAAGCAAAAAGGCTGTGGAACAAATAGTTTCTAAGTTACAAGGGCTTAAATATGGCTCCATTTTGAAGCTTGCATCAATTCCTCCCACTTTCACGACTCTACCATTTTCAAAAGTTTTAGTTCTACATCAATCACAGCTGTTTTAACACTCCTAATAGTCTCTATGGGTTGTAAATTTATGAGTGAAATAATAAAATAACCAAAAAAGGATTTATTTCTATTTTTAAAAATTTCCAAAAGTTGATATTTTCACAAAATTTGCAAAATTAACATCAACTTTGGGGCTTAATATAAAGGTGTCTGAAATTAGTCAGGGAGTTGATACTTCTAGTAAAGAAAGATACATATGTGTAAAAAAACATATATTAAGGAATAGATCTCAACTCAACTCCTTCATATAGTTTTGGTGATTCAAAGAAAAGTACTTTTTGTGAAAAATCTCAAATTTTTGCAAAATTTATAAATTTTTAAATTTCTATTTATGACATTGAATTGTAATTTTACTTCCATTTTATTACTTATTAAGTTGATTTACAATTGTAATAATATGTAAATAAGTCTAAAACATACAAGAAATTTAATGTCTGTCAAAACAACCAGCGACTCGAAGGGCTCTGGGTAGCTCATTTCGCTTTGTATATTCTTATAAATGTAAAACATGATGGTTAATCATTAATGTCCAGGCCTATTTTATAGATCATGATCTTTTATTTTCAGAAAATTTAATTAGAGCAATTAACTTAATTTTACTGCCTGTAATAATGGCTTATTCTAATCAAGAATCAAAGTGCAGCTTTGGTATGTACTTGGATGATCCATGTCATGAACACAGACTCACCAGGAAGGTGGGTATGTATACTAGGGATTGTCGTTTTGAATCATTTTGTTTATCCTGGGATTCCGGGATAAAATCTGTCTTCATCCTGGGATTTTTATTTTATATGTATTTAAATTTTTTATACTTTTAAAAAGGAATTAATATAAAAATTATAAAGATTTCATCATTTATTTATTTAAACATATTCAATTAGGTAACTATGAGTGTGAAATAACTAGCTTAAAAGACAGTTGAGTGCAACAAGACAGCTATTTGTAAGAAAATCAACACTTGTAAAGAATAAGCATGCTCGTAAAAACACAAAAACAACTAAACATATGAAAATGCAAAACATAGCGCATTTAAAAGAACTAATTTGACTTATAATACGAACATAGAAAACATAGACAATTCACACTCTTATCACTCAGCCGAGTTCTAAGTTTAGTTATAAACAGTCCTGCAGCTGAAAAAGCTCATGATACAACATGTATGATCGTGTAAACAGGGTATTTATACTATATATACTAATTATTATGTAAGTAACTGGCACTGGGATATCCCAGGATGAACAAAAAAATCCCAGGATATATCCCACACATAAAATCAACCAGGATCCCGGGAAACAATCCCTAATGTATACCTTACATGAGCTGACAGATGAAACAAGGAAACTGCTATTGTGGAGAACAAAAGCAACTGTAATCAACCCAAATAGTGCTACTGTATGCTACCACCATGAAAAAATGTTTGGAATGCATTACCAACAAATGCAACGTAGCTACCAAGATCCATGGAGAAATCATCGAAAGAAGATAACAAGTAAGTAAATATAGGTACTAATATATTTATATTTCATAAAGAAGTTTATATTGTAAGTTGTAACCTAAATTAGCTATTTAATTTTAATAGGATAGGCTATATACTGTGCTACTGAATGCATATGTTTTGAATATTTTATACGAATAGCCTATAACCAAATGTTGAGGTTTTAAAATTATTTTCCAATGTGTTTAGAGTTTACATTACCCTACTTTATTTGCAGAATCACTACAAATTATTGACAAAGACATAGCAACTAGACTGAATCTGATACCAGGACAGAAACTTTGCTCAACATGCTTCTCTAGAGCCAAGACGATTGAAGATGAAAAAGACTCAGGTAGTGATGAATATGTTCCAGAAGAAATAGTTAAAGAGACATTTGACGAAACGTTAGGTTCACTAGAATGCTCACCCATTAAGTATGTAAGAGCAAGAGATTGAAAGTTTTACGCGAAAAGGAAACTAAAGCAAATTGAAACATCAACAAAATCAAAGCTGTCAAAAGTACTTCATATGAAGCCTAGCATTTTGGATGAGGAAGCGGAGAAACCTATAGAGAGTGAGGAAGAAAAGTGTTATCAGCATATGATAGAGGAACTGAAAGAAAAGTGTAAAACTAGTACCAGACAAGAAAAGATACAAATTCTAACACTCCTTCCAATTGGTAAAACCTGGTCCAGAGAAAGAATTATGAAAGAATTTGAAGTGTCAGCCAGAATGGTTAATGCTGTGAGGGCCTTAAAGAGAAAAGAAGGTATCCTTCCTATAATGAGAAATAAAAAGAGAAGCAAGGGTATAAGCAATGAAATAAAGGAGAGTGTGATAGAATTTTTCCAAAACAATGAATATACTAGAGAATGTCCTGGTAAAAAAGACTACAAATCAATAAAAACACCACAAGGGAAGGTTCACAAGCAGAAAATACTGTTGTTGACAAATATCAGAGAATTATATACGCTTTACAAAAATAAATATCGAAACAACAAAATCTCCAAATCAAAGTTTTTTGAACTGAGACCAAAATGGTGTATGGGTGTGGGGAGTAAAGGATCACACAATATATGCATTTGTGAAATACACCAGAACTTTAAACTTTTATGTGAATCACTCCCCGTCAAAGTAGAATTAAGAGAGTTACTAGGGAAAATAGTCTGCAACACTGAAACCAGAAACTGCATGATTAATAACTGCAAAACATGCCCTGGTTTAAATGAATTATGGGATTGGCTTCTTACCATTTTTGAAAACAATGATTATGACATGGATGATGAGGTTTCCTTTAAGCAGTGGCTTCATACAGACCATACCCAACTGGTCACAATGACAAAAAGTGTTTCGAATGTAGTAGAAGACATGTGAAAGTGCAAAAAAATTGAAAGTACACCATTTCATAGCAAAAGCCCAATAATAAATTGCCAATTTATGGCTGTGAGGCCATGGAGTGTTGAAGACAATCAGACTTAAAGCCTGAGTACAATACTAAATTCCTGAGTCAGTGTCTAAACATAAGAGTTATTAGCTATATATAAGTTTACATACGAATTTGCATAAAACAACACATATTAAAAAAAGAATATGAACTTATAGCCAATAATTCACATGCTTAAAAACTCAGGAATTCATTATTGTATATAGCTAAGTACTGTACACTTGTATTAAGGGAAGTAATACAACAAAGCTACTTAAATTTAAGGTTTTGTACTGAAAATGGTGGTTACTGCTAGTTTATCTGTACTAACTGCATAATTTAAATTACTAGGAAGTGCTTAAAGAGCAGTAGAACACAGTTCTACATGATTTACTTAGGTAGATCCAAGTATTGAGCCTACAAGCTGGTCCATCTGTTGTGTTAACTGCAAATGTAGTAATAATCTAGGTATATATTATGTCTTTTTTATGAGTAAAACTTATTTAGATAATTTAACATTTGTGAATTAACTTACCAAGTAATAAAATGGAAGTAAAATTACAATTCAATGTTGTAAAAAGAAATTTAAACATTTCAAAATTTTGAAAAAATTCAGAATTTTTCATAAAAAGTACTTTTCTTGGAATAGCCAAAACTATATGAAGGAGTTGAGTTGAGATCTATTCCTTAATATATGTTTTTGTACACATATGTATCTTTCTTTAGTAGAAGTATCAACTCCCTGACTAATTTCAGACACCTTTATATTAAGCCCCAAAGTTGATGTTAATTTTGCAAATTTTGTGAAAATATCAACTTTTGGAAATTTAAAAAAATAAAAATAAATCCTTTTTTTGTTATTTTTTTATTTCACTCATAAATTTACAACCCATACAGACTATTAGGAGTATTAAAACAGCTGTGATTGATGTAGAACTAAAACTTTTGAAAATGGTAGTCGTAAAAGTGGGAGGAATTGATGCAAGCTTCAAAATGGAGCCATGTTTAAGCCCTTGTAACTCAAAAACTATTTGTTCCACAGCCTTTTAGCTTGCAAAATTGAAAAGCCCACCAGACGTTGTATTGGCATGACAAATTTGAAGCTTCTACTCCTATTAGAAGACACTTTTCAAGGCCTCTCAAAATGAAGGCGTTGGCTGATCAAGCCCAACATGGGCATTTTTTGTCGAAGGTGGGGGCCATTTAAGCAACCATAAAATGTGTAATGTGAGATGGTGACAGGGGTGGTCTGGGGCCAGTGCTCTGGAGAAGAATTGAGTCCCTGTCATGTTCATGTGGTGTTCGATGGGGAGTATTTTCGTATCTGCATGTAGATGTGGGATGGGTGTGGTTCGGAGGCAGCCAGTAATGCTTCTGAGACCTCTGTTTTGTGTGGTCTGTATCTTTTTCTGGTTTGTGTGGGAGATGGACGGGGACCAGGCAGGGGCAGCGTAAGTTAGGGTAGTACGTACAAACTGTTTGTATAGGATACTGAGGGATTCCTTCTGTTGACCGAATGTTGTGGAGGTGAGTGTTCTGAGAGCGTTGAGTTTTTTTGTTGCTTTGGAGCAAATGTTTGATATGTGAGGGGAAAAGGACATGTGTGTGTCTAGGGTGAGGCCAAGGATTGTTGGGTTTTTAGAGGTAGGGGATGTCCCATGAGGGTGACTCTCGGGTGTGCTTGGGATTCGTGGCGGTCTGAGGTTAGGAAGGTGATGGAGGATTTTTGAGGGGATGCTGACATCCTATTGTTAGTCAGCCAGAGTTCCAGATTGGTAATGTACTGCTGGATCAGGCGTGTGGCGGTGTTACGGTTATGGTGTTGTGCTGTTATGGTCAGGTCATCTGCATAGGAGGAGACGTGGACATGGGGGGAGAGAGGTTGTGGGAGGTCGTGCATGAAAAGGTTGAAGAGGAATTGGAGAGAGTATGGAGCCCTGTGGGACGCCATTGTATAGTCTGTAGGAGTGTAGGTTTTGGATGTGTGTTGTTTGTGTATGACTTTGCCAAGTCGGCCTGCAATGAGATTAGTAAGCCATTTCTTGTCATTGATGGGGATGTCGAGATCAATAATCTTTTGTGCAAGAATGTGGCGTGGGACAGTGTCGAAAGCTTTGTTGATATCGATGGCAACAAGGACTGTGCAGGCAGGGGGGGATAGTTGGTTGAAGCCATCTAAGATGTGTTGGGTTAGGTTTGTAAGAAGCGTTGTGGTGGAGTGGGCGGACCTGAAGCCGTGTTGGGTTTGTGAAAATGTAATGTGTGGTTGTGTGTGTCTTAATATCAGTTTTTCAAGGACTTTGGAAATGGTTGAGAGAAGGGAGATTGGCCGGTATGAAGCAGGTAGGTTGGGGGGTTTATTGGGTTTCAGTATCGGGATGATGTGTGCCAGCTTCCAGGTAGATGGTATGATATTGTGAAGCCAGGAGTAATTGAATATGTTTGTGAGGGCTGCAATAGCAATTGGACCAAGGTGTTTGAGATGAATGTTTGAAATGTGGTCTGGGCCTTCGGCATGAGAGTTTTTGAGGGATTTTATGGCTGCAGCTGTGCCTTGGGGTGTAAATGGATGTGGTTGTTGTGGGTCGGCCGAGAGTTTCCGTATGTTTTTGAGGATTTTTCTATTATTGGGAACAGTGATTTTATGGCTAATTTTTGAGTAGTGGTGCATGAGTAGGTTGCAGTGTTTTTGTGGGGATGGAATTTGGTTACAGTTGGAAAGGAGAGCTTCGTGTGTGGGGGGTGGGTTAGTATGTGAAGTGTGGATTTTTTTCAAGGTTTTCCAAAGTTGGGTGCTGTTGGTCTTGTGATTGAGTGTAGTTAAATAGGATTCCCAGTTTTCTGACTGTTTAGTGTTTATTAGATTTGTGATGTCAGTGTTAAGGCTTCAACGTCCGGAGCGTGCTCGTCACGAAGCTGCCAGAGAGACGACCCCGAGGAGGATGGGCAACCTTCAGCACCAGTCGACCTTGGGGAGCCACTCTGCAAATCTGGACATCTCCCCTGCCCCCTGTTTCAGGGGGCGTGGCCTCAGGCCGTCCCCCGGTCCCTGGACCGGGTTCCATGGGTCTCAACCCAACTATCTCTCTCTCTCCCTACACGCAACACTATCCTCTCCTTTCCGTTTTTCTAGCTCATGGGAATGATGTCCCGGCCATCATCTCCCTTCTCCTCCTACTAGCCGGTGACATTGAACCCAACCCCGGACCCCACACCTACACATGCCCTACCTGCCAACATCAAATCAGGCGAACTCAATGGTCAGTCCATTGCTGTCAATGCTCGGAATGGCTACACCTCTCCTGCACATCACTACCCTCAGTACAATTCCACACACCCCAATGGGCATGCCAGCACTGTCTAGCTAACCCTCAACGCAACCAACCACACATACCTCACCCCAAACACTCACTAAACATTTTACAAATAAACATTAATGGCATCAAAAACAAACACCAGGAACTCAACTCTCTCCTCCACACATATAATATACATATAGCACTTATCCAAGAAACTAAACTCTCACCAGACACCAGGCTCCCAGCCTTCAACAATTACTCAACATTAAGACAGGACACTAACCCCATAGAACATGGGCTTATCACACTCATCCATAAAGACATCCCATACACAAATATAACGCAGCACACACACGCCCTCCTCAATAATGACCCTACCCTAAAAATCCAGACTATCAAAATCAAAATCAAATCCTCCACTTTTCACATCTCAAACATATACATACCCCTCCCTACCTCTGCTCACTGCCCCCCATGCTACGAGCCCCCCCTGCAACCACTTACACAATACGAGAACCACATCGTGGGAGGCGACTTCAATGCTCATCACCCGACATGGCTCTCCTCTCACATACCAGATGCTCGTGGCACGCTACTCCTAGATGATCTTCATACATACAACATCCTCAACAATAGGAACCAACCCACACGCAAACCCTTGCAACACAACCAACAACACACCTCCCCAGACATTACCTTCTGCTCACCATCCCTACACACACGCACAACATGGCAGACATTACACCACCTCCCCTCCGATCACCTCCCAATACTAATCACCTATCAACACACACACCCCATCCACACATCCTTCAAACAAACATACACGAACTACAAACATGCAAACTGGCCTTCTTTTACAGGATACATTGAAAACGAGCTTCAGGAATTCTCCACTACTAACTTCCCCTCTATAGACAAGGCTACCACCCACATAAACAACACTATCACTCGCGCTAGCAAACAATTCACCCACAAGGACACAGGAAACACTTCAACCCAAATTTCTCCCCACAAATACACAATCTAATCAAACAAAGAAACTCATTACGCCAGAAGCACAGTCCCACTGCAGAAGACATTGACCTCATACACCACCTTAACACTGACATCACAAATCTAATAAACACTAAACAGTCAGAAAACTGGGAATGATACCTCTATGCCATATATACTTTTTAGTTCAATTTCAATTTTTAATGTCTTACAAGTCTCTACATAATATGATGAGCCTTAAGAATAATCAAAATATATAATATGTAATAATAATAAATACATACATGGTAAAATTATTCATTCTTAAATTCCTATATCATGTATACAAATTTTCTGAAAAATTCCTTCATTACTTTCATTAGTTTAAGATAAATATATAATACTGTAATTTAGTGATGACCTTAGTTGTCTATTTATAATTTTTGTCTAAATGGTAAAGAGGGTAATCTAATATAAATTTTGGTTACCTGGTTCTTTGGGAAATTCAGAGGTTCAAACGTTTCTGTTGCATTTAGAAAGCCTGACTCAATAGGTAGTGAAGAACATGAGGGTTCATTTATGGATGCAACTGCCTTTGTGTTTATTCTTCCTTCAGATGAATTTTCAATAAGTACTGGTAGAGGGTTCAATGTTTCATCATTCTCTACTTTGACATCTTCCTAGGACAAGAATGATTAGCATGCGTTAGTCATATCACTCATATATATAATATATAATATATATATATAATAATATTATTATTATTATTATTAATTCAGTATTTCTTATGGACAGTTATCATTAGTTTAAGGCAAACTTATGAAGATATTAAAGAACTTTAAAAAATTAAACTGTGTACTAGCAAAATTTTATTACTCACAGAATGTTTTGTACTTTGTTCTGTAGTGGAGTTGTTTGTAATATTTGATTCAAGGGTGTTATATGAATCTACTGCATTTACACTAAAATTCTTTTCTTCCAAGTGGATATCATCATCAGCCATTTTCTCTAAAATTCCTGCTTCTGTTTCATCATCATAAGAACTTCTTTCATTTACTTTTTTTTCTTGCTTTACTTCCTCCACTACTTTGAATTTTCTGAAGTGCCTCATAAATGATGGAACTGATGATCTCTCTTTTTCCTCCAATGAAACTGCAGACGATCCATCTTTAATAGATAAATGATTTTCAAGTAGAGACTCTGCATTTCTTGATTCACTACATGATGTCAATTCAGTCATACTTTGCAAATTTTTACCATTTGTTACGCTCAAAGAGGTGGGTAAATCAATCTTACTAGGTATTTTATTACAGGTTTCTCCTTCATGATTAATTGTTTTTCTAAAAGATTTAGCATTACTTAATTCATCTGAAACTGCTAATCCTTTTATTCCGAGTGTTTCTCCTACTCTGATAAAAAATAACAATCTGTCTTCTAGAATATTAACTTCTCCTTTGTACATAAATTCCAAAAGTGATTCAAGGTCGCTCAGTTCAATATCTTTTAATACGATAAAAGGGTGCCAACATGGGGTCTTCTGAAAGATTTCCTCAAAGTATTCACTGCAGCTGGACAATACCACTCTATGTACAGGAAAGTACTTCCCATCACACACAACTGTAGCATCACAAAATATTCCCTAGAGATGATAATTAAGATTTAAATTGGATTTTTATCCTTATGAACCTAAAAATAATTGCACTAAACTTTTAATTTGGTTTGGACTAAGCTCAAAATCTGGATGAAAGCTCAGGGTAGTGCTTTAACATACCCAAATGTTTGTTCAAAATTTCAAGTTCTGACCTAAACTGCAAAGAACCTATTTATAAGGAAAATCTAAGTTGATGGACTTCCCAATACAATAGTTAAAAATATATTTCTTAAAGTTATATATTTAGGTCCTAGCCAATATCTGAACACAATGCACCAACTTTAATCACCAATACTAATATTGTTTGTTGACACAGGATCCTGATGGCAAAAGCTCTTACTCGTGTAAGCCATGTCATACCTATACAAAACTGACAGCTCAATACTCTCTATGAGGATGGATCAAATATATAAAAATACTAGACTACTAGTAGCTATCAGAAAGGAGCAAACAGCATAGTGATGGATAGGATCACCAAAATGTTTTTAATTGTAGTTCACTCTTACAATTTCACATCTCCTTCATATTAAAATAGAATGCAGTTAGCCTAACAAAACATTAAACTCTAATTTTATTATCATCCTGATTGGAATTTTGGAAAGTTACAGATTTTTCCAACTGATGAACATACAACTACTATAGTATACAAACTAAAAAGCACATACCCTTCAATCTTACTTTTCTATAGATACACAGACCAAGTTAACTAGAGCTCTAATCTATGTAATGAAAGGTGAGTAATACATGTTGAATAAATTAATGGTTCATTTAGTACATCCAAGAAGTCTCATGTTCACAAAAACAAGATATTATCTAGTATTACCTAAAAATATCAGAGCTGCATATTAGGCATTTGGGAGTTGTGTCCTAGTAAATTAGGGTTAGCCTGTTTCAGCTTCCTGCTTACCTTCACACGAAGCCTTTGGAGATTATGAATTAAAGTTGTGTTATGATTATTCCAAATTAAATGAAATAAGCCATCCATTTTAAACTCATTAGTAATTTCTTAAAATAATTACCTGGAATGGAGAATGTTTATTTATACAAGAGTATAGTACAATACAAAAGTGTAAGAAATCAGGCTGCAAAATATAAATTCAATATATTATGGCAGAAACTCTTTAATCTCATCATTTTCCCAACAAATAAGCTACTGTACATTTGGACATTAAAGGCCTAACATTGCCAGAATGTATAAATATGGTTATGAAATCAGAAATTACAGTTTTAAAGAAAGGCAAACAGATCCTTAGGATAAGTTTTTTATTTTTCTCTTTAGAATTTAACCTATTTCTGTTCATTGTAGTCAAAACCTATAAAAGTAGTCCCTTATTAAGAATGGTAAATTTATGTCTAGTCATGTAAACATGCCAAACTTATATGAATAACTGCATGTACTGATATATATGCCTAATTATTTCTCAAACATTTTTTCCTATGATATCCAATAATAGTTTTTCATTTCTAGTGTAGTCAGTAAAAGAACTATTCAACTTCAAGAATCCTTACTTTAGTTATACAGTTGGGACTCAATATTTCATGAGATAGGAACCATAAATGTTCATGAAGTATAATTTCACAAAGTGTCATGACAAGTTTCAATGTTAAACAAGGGTTAGGGACCAGATGCCACAAAAATGCACCAAATAATGTTCAGGAAAGTTATTTAAACAATAAGAAGTTCCTGTACAGTACACATTTTATTTAGAAACCACCCACTGCCCCCTTATCCCTGGACTCCTGCACCTCTGGGTCATCCACGTCTGACTTGGGACATACAGTACTGGTGACTGGCAAAGATGATTAGATATAATAAAAACTTGGAAAAATCACAAGCAGCAGTGAGTTGGTTTTGTCAGGACAAATGCAGGCATGAGAATGATGCATGGATCCAGGCCCTAGGATAGGGTGGCACCATGAGAGCCCTCTGTGGCAAGCAGGAGTAGCACTTGTAGGTAGAAACTAAATGCACAAACCCACTCATAATTAATTAAATGCACCCAGCCACCAGAATTTAACAAACCTTGCATACAAGAGATGAGCCACTGGGCATGTTGCTGCCAGCTGCAAATGCTAAAGTATCATATGTACTGTATGCATAAGTATTGTATTGTATATGTAAATATCATAGGTATCATACTGCATATGTGAAAAAGTGTTAACAAGTAATTTTTTAGTATTTACTACAATTTTAAAATATTTGTGCTGATCTATCTTTGAATTTTAGCTAGTGTAGATCAAAAAAAGGGTAGTGAAACATCCTCATCCTATCTCTGAATTTGTGTAGGTTGGGGGATCACTGTATTAAGTTTTGGTGACACTTGATTTGGATGATCCACCCATTTTATATAAACTTCAGGCCAATCAGAGTGACCCTTATATCCAGGTTGGGTGGTCATTTGAAGTTGGTTAGTTATTTCCTACATCACCAACTTTCAGCCAATCGGAGATCCAAAAAATAGGTGTCCCCAAAACTTAATATTTACCAAAATATTTATAAGAAGAAGTACAATTTTAATAGTTTTTGAAAATAATACCCAAATCAGTAATTAATACAGTGATCCCCTAACCTGCACAAATTCAGAGATAGGACAAGGGCATTTCACTACCCTTTTTTTCAATTTGCACAAGCTAAGATTCAAAGATAGCTCAGCACAAATTTTTAAAAATTATGGTAAATACTAAAAAGTGACTTATCATACTGCATACACAAAAAAGTGTTAATATGTATGATACTTACTTAACATATATATATATATGATATGATATATATATAATATGATACACACACGAATGATACATATGATATGATACACATATAATACATATATGATACTTACACACATGACATGATACAACACTTACACGTATGATACATTGATACTTTAGCATTCACAGCTGGCAGCAACATGCCCAGTAGCTCATCTCTTGTATGACTAACTAGTTTATATTGAGTAGTCCAGGGGTGGGGAACCTGTGGCCTTCTGCCTATTTGACATTCAAATTCATACCGTACGATAATGGACAGCAACTGATACCACTTTAGGGCTTTAGGCTATTTCATTAGATCATGGTTTCAGCTTCACTGCTTCTTACACATACAAGCCTTCTTTATGGCTTGAACAATAGGAAATATGGCAACGTTGCCAGTTGAAACTGGCAGAGTTGCCTTACGGCTTACGCCCTTACCTATCAACGATCAACTCGACTGGCTGACAGTTACTGACGATTCTCCGATAGTGACACGCACGCTTGTTTCCTTTAAAACTGTAAATCTTGGATCAATTCGTGTACCATTTTTATTTAAAAATCTTCTGGTACCCCAATCATGTCAAAAACTGTGAAAAGAAAATTAAAGGAAGAGAACAGAGTATTCCATGAAGAATGGGAATTGCAGTATTTCATAGTTACTGAGAAAGTTAAAATGATGTGTTTGCTCTGCAACACCATAATTGCAACAGTGAAGAAACACAATGCATATCAGCATTATGCAACTCATAAGAACCACAAGTATGCTATATTGGAAGAAGAACCCTGAAAGTTTGCACTTACGAAGATGAAACTTCAAAAGCAGCAACAACAGCAAGTATTTAAAACGATGTCAGGCCTAAGGACTGAAATCACTGAAGCAACTTATAAAGTAGCATATATACTTGGAAAAAGAGGTAAGCCATATAGTGATGTGGAAATCATAAAAGAATGCATTGTTGAAGTTGTAGCCCCTTTAGATTCAGACAAGGTTAACAAATACAAACAACTACCTCTTTCAAGAAGGACCATAACTGATCGGCAACATGAATTAGCCCTCAATGTAACTGAGCAACTTCATACAATATGCCAAAGCGAAAATACTTATTATTCGATTACCTTGGATGAGTCCACTGATATTACTGACTCAGCGCGTGTCATTTTTTATTCGTGTTATAACTGCAGATTTTCAATGCTACGAGGAGTTACTGGCTTTGGGTACCCTTACGGGGAAGACACGTGGAATTGACATTTTGTCTCTCTTCAAAGAAAAATGCCGTGAAGCGAAACTGAATTTATGTAATTTAGTAAGTGTATGCACAGATGGTGCACTTTCCACGAGAGGAAAATGTGCAGGATTTGTTGCGCTACTACAAAAAGAACTGCCAAATCCAGATAGCTTGATTTCCTTTCACTGTATTTGGCATCAACAGAATCTCTGTGCCAAATCTACTGTTTTAAGTGACATATTAAGTAAAGTTATACGTATTGTGAACTACATTAGAACAAATGCATCACGACATCTCGCAATATGCTTATGCTTGATGATGAAACATTCAGTGTGGATCTTCCATATCATTCTAAAGTGCGCTGGTTGTCACAAGGGCAAGTCTTTGAAAAACTTTTGTCTTTCCGAAAACAAATCACAAGATTTTCTGAGGAACTCAATGAACCATGTGAATTGTCAAAAAAGGATTTCTGCAGAAATGCTGCATTTTTGTGTGACGTAATGTCAAGCAAAATTACCTGAATATTTCTTTGCAAGGTAAAACTAAATCCATATATGAAATGTGGCAAAAAATCCAGGCTTTTCAGAGGAAGCTGCACTTTTCCAAAACTATCCTTACCCGATCGGAACTTTCAGCTGAACACTTCCCTGAACTGGCAAATGTAATTGATGAAGAAGATACAAGCAAATCATTAAGGGAATGCGATGTGAAAGAATACACAGCTGTCCTAGACTCCCTAATTGAAGAATACGATGAAAGATTTGAAGATTTTGAGAAACATGACTTCACACTGAAACTAGCTTTCCAACCACACCTGGTTGGTGTCTCCAAGGCACCTGAAGATTTACAGATGGAGTTGATTCAGCTATTAGAAGATAATATCTTTAAGTCTCTATTTGATACTGAGAAGGATCCTGTTGAAATATGGAAAAATGGTGTTGAATACCCACGTCTGCGCCAACATGCTCGTCGAATGTTACCTTCTTTCGGCACAACCTACTGTTGTGAATAAACGTTTTCATATGTGACTCAAATCAAAACGCGCTTGAGATCTCAGATGACGAATATTCACCTGGAGGACCAACTAAAACTACGGTCAACGATATTGGAACCAAATGCACGACTCCTGTCCCGCAATAAGCAGTCACAAAAAAGTCATTAAATGGTTTATCACTTTTTCACTTAATATTAACATCATTTCACTTAATATTAGTTCTATTGTTAATTATTCTCCCCCAAAAATAAATGTGCACTTGCTGAATTTTTTATTTATTATATAAGCCCTCACGTATTATCAAGTTTGATTTAAAATTAATAAATATGTAGATTGTAGACTAAAATATGATATTTTGTTGTACTGTATATGTTAAATTCTCAGCATGCGGCCTGATATGGTCTTGGTTAAATGAAATGCGGCTTTCCAATGAAAAAAGGTTCCCCACCCCTGGATTAGTCTTTCTTATGCTCCTCTGGATTATTATTATTTTTATAGTGATGTTTTTTAAATTTGTTTTTTTTTAAAGTTTTTACCATTTATACTTCTTGTTATATATTTACATGCAATATTATTATTATACATTTATTGTACAATGATTTAAAAGCTTTTATTCAAGTAAAAATTACTTTATACATAATTTTTTAAACTTTTATCCCCCTAACCCCACTTATATGATGGGAGATAGTTCCAACCTGCACAATTTCACTGCATGAGCTCTTTGAGGAACAGAACCCTCATGCAGGTCAGGTGGATCACTGTGTATCCCAGAAATTTATAGTTAGCTAATAAATTAGAAAGCAAATATGGAAGTTTTTGATGAAATATGACCGAGAGTTCATAAAACTCTACATCTCAGCATTTTTCATAAGCTATGGTATAGTTTAAGGTAGTAAAATTAAGGCTTCGTGGTGATAGATCCCACAGCTCAACACAAGTGTTGTGGGATATAGGAAGGCAGCGTCTTGGGTTAGGGGATACTCTCTGTCCTTACACACCCCATTTAAAGAGATTCCTCTGCCGAGCGGTGCCCCCCATAGTACTGTGAGGTATTGAAAAACTCATGATCTTCACTTGCCCCACAAACACCTTTAAATGGGAGACCCATAATGGGTGCACACACATTTCTACATTACTGTACAGTCTTTACAGCCACACCTACACTTTTCCTCCTAAGTGTATATATTGTAATGTATATGGTTGTAAATTTTGACTTGGTCCGCAATTGATATGGACCGTGACTTGATGGATACCGTAATGAAATTGACTGGATTCTTTGGATCTGATATATTTGCATGTCCGTTATAAATAGATATAGAATGTAACATTTGTGGATAGTAGTCTATTATGACTTGATCCTCTGGATCCAGAGATTCTATCTTTAGTTTTAAATCAATAATTAATTAGTTTTAAATTGATAATTATTTAGTTTCGTAAAAATTGGTCGTTGCCAAATTACTGGCAGTTTTTACATAAATTTCTTATGTTCTTGTGGTTCGGAACCCACGTAAAATTGTAGGTCCCCTCCGCCACCACAGAGGACATACACAATACACGATTACGAACACAGTTAGGTAGACCAGCCATGAGTGGATCCTAGGGTCTTTGTTGGTCTGAAACATTATAACATTATAACACTATGAAGGTAACATTCTTATGATGAACAGAAGTGTGTCTGTGAGAGATAGTGTAGAAATTTTATATGGTACCATATTACAGGTCACCCTCGCTTTATGCGGGGGTTGCATTCCAAAAAAGTTTGCATAAAGAAAGCCATTTATTACATGTATTTAACCCCTTCCGCACGATGTTGCGTAGCAATGTTGCGATGAGAAATACGAATTTTTTGCATAATTCTAAAATAATTTTTGAAAGGAAAAATATGGAAAATTACAAAGTATTATTAAAAAAAGTATGAATTGTATATTTAACTTACCTAATTATCATCATTTTTATTATCATGGAAGGATCTAAAGTGCTCAATTGAGCAAAGTCCAGGCTTGTCTGAACACCCTTGTCATTTGTACACATCACTAAATGAGAGATAATATCATTAGTTATAAACTTTTTGAAACATTCTAACACACTCATGTTTGCATTACAGCCTATTGCAGGATTTACATCACTGAAGTCACGCACTAATTTGGGAATAGGATTTGGTCTTGAGTCGGTAAATATGTCTCACTCTTTTTCATCCATCAGATAAAGTGACCACTTCATTTTCCTCATCTGATATATGATCAAATTCATCACTTTCACAACTGTCTATGGTTTCATTATCACTCTCCACGGGTTCATACTCACTATCACTGATATCTAAGTCACTATCAGACATTTTGAATAAAAGAAACTTATTTGAATAACTAACTAGATGATCACATGTTTGCACAAAAAAGAACAATCGAGAAACTAAAATTTTCTTAGCACGAGTCACGTAAAATTAGTCGCATAATTATGTAGCTCCTCCCACATTGTTTTCCCATTGGCTGGACCATTATGACATCATAATGACAAGCCAATACTTCGAATATTCATATACGAACCAACACAAAGCTACGAAGTTTTATTTAGAATCCACATGAAGCATTCATTTCATGGCATAAACAGTTATGCCATCGGAGCTCGCTATGATATATTACATGGCATAAGCAGTTATGCCATCGTGCGGAAGGGGTTGATAGGGATACATTCCAGGACCTCTCCTGACCCCTGAAGAAGACCTTTCTAACACTCTTTCACAACAAATCCAATGAAAAATCAACTAATATAGTAAAACAATCATCTGACATTATATATAAAAAAAAAATTAAAACAAAAAACATCATCTAAGAGGCTAGGTGTGCTGTACCACCTCTGCAGTTTCTTCACCCCCACTCACTTGCTGTCCTTGTATAGGCATCTTGTCCACCCCTGTATGGAGTATGCTTGTCATGTATGGGATGGCTCAACCCACACAGCCATATTTGACCAGGTGGAATCAGTCTTTTCATCTCTCTCTCTCTCTCTAAGGGGTTCCAAAAAACCTTAGCCCCCCCATTTGCAGCTTACATGTTTGCTTATATTGAAATAGTTTTTAGTGATTATAAAAATATATAAAATTCTTTATTTATTATAGGTATTAAAATTACTCTAGCTGATACAGTGATAATATAATGGCTTCTCAATTAATTGGTGATTCAGAGAGGCAACGTGTGATAGATCGCATATGAGCAATAACATTTCGGGAAGCTCGTGATGCTGGAGCCACCTTTATAACAAGTTCATGGGTTGCCAAAAAGTTGCGAAGAAGTAAGGACTTCGTCAAAAGAAATTGGAATAAAACTTTGGCTGAATGTGAAATGGATACAACCAAATCTGGGCACTCAAATTTGCCACTCTCTCAGGAAACAAAGGACATCATTGAAAACGGTACGCATAAGCGGAAAGATCGTTAGTGGTGAGATCATTCGACTGTACTGTCATAGGCAAGGTTTAAAGCCTTGGCCTGAACTTCCAAAGCCAAGAAAAACTCAACTTAACATCGATGACAGAATGTGGTTTGCCCATTATCTTGAAGAATGGGATGTGGATGATTTCATGCATTTAGCTGTCTCCGATGAATTTTTTGTTTACATAACACGTCAGCCTAACTACCAAAATGATCGAGTGTGGGCCACAACACCAGATGAAATCGATGACAATGAACATTATCGCGAATTATTAAAAAGTCCAGACTGTGTTGGTGTGTTTGTTTTGTTCACTGCAAAGAAGCTCATGCGAGTGCTGAAGCCAAATGGTCAGAGTTGGGATGGACAGTATTTTCGTGACATTATTCTATCCCAGCATGTCATTCCTTTTCTAAGAAACCCAAACAATGTTATGGATGTCGATCAGGTCACACTTCTGCATGATAAGGCCCCCTGCTTTAAGGCATTAGCCACTCAACAGTTGTTGCAGAACCATGAGATCAATTTCTTTGGAAATGAAGAATGGCCAGGAAATTCTCCTGACCTGAACATCTGTGAACACATTGGATCAGTTATAAAGGACAAGGTTGAATGTCTCTTGTTTCAAGAACCTGCAGCAAATCGATTTTCGAAGGATATAATGACACAACACATTGAAACTGTTTTAGCAAGTTTGCGTAACGATCAAGATCTATTCACATCACTTTTGGCAAGCTACCCAAAGCGAATTCAGGCTGTCTTGGAAGCCAATGGCAGGAACCAAGTTTTAATTGTTTCTCATTAAATGCAGGATTAAATTCTCTTTTGTAAGGTATGTTTAGTTTTACTGTACCTCTAATGGTTTAGGCCATGGGCTGGGGGGGGGGGGCTAAGGTTTATTGGAGCCCTGTATTATAACAGACACTACTCTTCTGAACTCTCTAACTGCATGCCTCCTCCTTTAACCCTTTAAGGATGAAAGGTACAAATTGCTAACGTTTGAAATACACACATTTATAACTTAACCCTACAAAAAATTCAGGGCTCAAAGGGTTAAGGAAAGCATGCAGCACCAGACCTTCGACACTTTCTCATTCCTTTTCTGTCCAACTATCAAACGCAAGGGTAAATTGGTATTTTCATTCTTTCATCTACTCAACCAGTGAACTCTGAAACAATCTTCCTCAATCCACCTTTTCTCCTGTCTATGACCTCCACTCTTTCAAATGCAGAGTGTCTAGGTATTGTTGGAATTTAAATGTTGTATAAACCCTACATTATTTTTCTTTTGTGAAATTATTTAGTTTATCTATTTAAGTTTAAATTATACTTTATCTTATATTAAATGTCTTTGCAAACAAAGGAATATTAAAGACTTATTAAACCAATCTATATTTAAACACTTTAATAAATATTTCCTGCTGATATAAACTTGAGCTATCAATGGGCTTAATTCAGTTGAAAGTTTAGTCACTGTATAAGAAGAATAAATAGTTCTTACCTTAAATTAATTTAGATTAGACCTTTAATATCTAAGAAAATTCTTAAGAATTATGAATATATAATAAATAAGAAATATGAAAAGAAAAATATCTAGCCTAACTAAAGCAATGGCTACCTGAATTTGAAAATAGAAGTTTGAATGACAATCTCAAAGAAACACTTCTTATATCTCATCAAGCTAAAGACTCAATAATAAACCGATGCAGAATCCTTTGTACCCCCACACCATTCTGGTTTAAAGTTGTTGTGTTTAATAAGGGTACAGTTCAATACCAAGTTTAAAATTGAACCAACTAAAGGGGGTTACTGTATAGAATTTTAACAGTATCTCCAAAACCCTGGACCTTGATTTTGGCTTTCTTTTCCTATTGGGGGGGGGGTCACTTTTGCAGGCATTCACCTTTGGCCCCTCCTTCCTGCATAAAAAAAGGTATTTACTCATTGAACTAAAGTTAACAGTAATAGCAAATCCACACACTACAAGATGAGAGTGAGTAGCATATGTCCACACACAACAATGTCCAGACAATGTGATACTGAGTGAGGGAGATCGAGGAAGCAACCCTAGTCTATGGTATATTATCCTAAAATGGAAGCCCTGGGAAGCATGTGGGCTGTGTCACTGCTCCACCTGCACCAACTGCATAGTGGAGTCCATGTGCGCTTACATTGGTCACACAAGTTTCACACATCCAACCCAGCCAGTCACATAATTGCAAATTCTTCTTGCACAAAGTGAGAGAGTGGTAGAAGTAGGGTCATTGCATAACAGCAAAATTGCATTAAGAGAAGTTGCATAAAGCGAGGGTGACCTGTACATATGGTGAGAAGTAACTGAAGAAAATGACAGTAAAATTAAACAATACAGGTAGTGGGTTACAATATTGGCATATAGGGTACAAAACATATTTTCTTCCAAAAGTACCAGTAGCTGAAAAAAGGTATTAGCATAGAAAAAAAATATATAGAGTGGAGAGGGAAATAAAATCTGGAGTAAAAGGTCAGTATGCTGTAATATTAAGACCTAAAACAAAGTTTAATTGATATAGCTACCAAACTGGCCTCATTAGTTACACCTCATGGTTATATGGAGGAGATTGTAAACACCAATTGACCAGGGAAGTACTCTGGAGATGACATTAGACAAGATAAGGAGTACTGAAACTCCCATTTCTCCTTTCACTATCCTCCTCAGCTGATTTTTTCTGTTTCATCTACCCTGTGAGCAGTCCAGCATGCTCTCAAACACACACTTCTCTCCCTATTCCTCACTACATACACATGCATCTTACTACATAATCTTTTCAAAATTTATAAAAAAATTGACAAACTTCAAGAGCCCCAGAGTCCCCTGGGGAAGGGACCACAAATGTCCTCACTTCTGGTGCCCCAGCTGCCAATACCAGGAATGCAGACCCAGGCAGTGGGGCTGGATCTGATACTGCCCATTCAAGATGTTCTGGGGTTCTGCCCGATTCACTTGTCATAAACTTCAGCAACCCCCTTTTCTATACCCTCTTGCTTTCTCTATACTCAATTTCACTCCAAAGGTGGATGTTGCGTATATGTATGCAATGACCTAACTTGTTCTTGTATTCCCAAACTCAAATCCTCCAAATTCTATACCCTCTGGCCACATCTGACATGCCAATCTCAAACTAAATACATCTGCACTGAATACCTTTCTCCTAATTCTACTGACTACCCAAAATACATTCTATCCCACTCTCCCTTTGCTGAAATCTCCATTTTAGGAGATTCCAATGTTCACCACCACCTTTGGCTTTCCTTTCATTTCACTAACATTGCTAGTGAACTAGCTTTCAACTTTTCTATCCTGAATGACCTAGAGCAGATTGTACAGTACCCTACTTGTACCGTATCCCCAATCACCTTGGAGATAGGCCCATCATTCTGGATATATTTCTTACCTTACCTTACCTTACCTTACCTCCTTCTTCTTCTTACTATGCCAAACTTTTTTTCTCCAATGGGCTCCTCCAATCACAATTTTATATACATTTCCTGTCCTATTGCTCCAATGTGGCCTTTGGATCCCCCAAAGAGGAGGTACCTTTGGCACTTTGGTGCTGCTGATTGGGAGGCCCTTAGGCAGTACTTCTGTGATTTTCCATGGAATGATTACTGCTACCATGGGTGGGGCCCTTCCAAGTGCTGAGTGCATCATGGAGGTGATTCTCTTGAGCATGGAGGTATACATTCCATATTCTATTCCTACTACAAATGCAAAAAAAACCTTGGTTTAACTTTACTTGTTCTAATGCTATCTGCAACAGAGAGGAGGCTTTCAGAAGGTACCATCACCATCCAACTCCTGACTCTCACTCAGCTTATATTTCTGCCTGGAATCATGCAAAATCTATTCTTCAATTGCCAAAAATTCCTTCATCCGATAAAAATGTGAAAACTTATCCAATTCTAATTCTTCTCACTCTTTCTGGCATCTAGCTAAGAACCTCTTCAACAACTTTACTTTCTCTTCTTTTCCTCCTCTTTTCCATTCTGATGGCACAGTTGCTGTGTCTTCTCCTGCCAAAGCTGAACTCTTTGCTCAAACTTTCGCTTACAATTCAACCCTGGATGAGTCTAGTGCTGTTCCTCCATCTCCTCCCCCCTGACTTTATTATGTCTGAAATTAGAATCTCTTCTAAAGATGTTTTTTCTGCCCTATCTGGGCTCAACTCTAGGAAAGTGTATGGTCTTGATGGTGTTTCTCCTGTTGTTCTTATGAACTGTGCTGTGTTTCTATGCTGACACCCTGCCAAGGCAAACTCTTTTGTCTTTCTCTCTCATCTGGTACTTTTCCTTCCTGCTGCAACTTCACTTTCATTCAGCCTGTCCCAAAGAAGGGTGACCACTCTCAACCCTCCAACTATTATCCAATTCCTTTGATTTCTTGCCTTTCCAAAGTTTTTGAATGTATCCTTAATAGGAAGATTCTTAAAAACCTTTCTTCTCACAATCTTCTTTCAGATTGTCAGTATGGATTCTGGAAGGGATGCTCTACTGGCAATCTTCTTGCATCTCTCTCTGACTCTTGGTCAGATATAGATACTAGATTTTACTCACTTCTTGGTAATTTTATTGACAATCGGAATAGTATAATTGTCGGAGACTTTAACTGTCCTAATGTTAATTACGAGAATTTTACGGGTAAGGAAGAGGGTTTGAGACTGGTTGAGTTTATGGACGATAACTTTTTACGACAGATAGTTACCCAACCAACGCGCGGTGATAATATCTTAGATTTGGTGATGACGAACGGCGAGAATATAGTCGAAAGTTTAGAAGTAGGCGAGAGTTTAGGATGTAGCGATCATCAAATTCTTAGGTTTAAGTTATTGATAGAAAACACACAGGATAGTAACGTAATAGAAGTCCCTGATTTTCGTAGGGCTAATTTTGATAGTTTTGCTGATAGGATGAGAGTAGTGGACTGGGATAACTTATTTATGGGTAATGATACGAATTTGCGTTGGGTGGCGTTTAAAGAAAGTTTTAGGAATATTGAAAGGGAGTTTATTCCTCGTAGGCCCAAGCGCGTTAGAAATCGTGGTAGGCCGAAGTGGTGGACTAGGGAAGTAGGCGAGTTCATAAACGAGCGTAATAGAGCGTATAGACTTAACAAGCGCAATGGCCAGGTAGCTAACTTTAATAGATATATCGAGCTTAGACGTCAGGTTAAAAGATCAGTTAGGAATGCCAAGCGTAATTTAGAGATAGTTATAGCTGCGGATAGTAAACATAATCCAAAAAAGTTTTTTGAATACGTAAATAATCGTAAGCCGGTAAAGGATAACATAGGCCCTCTATTGGATGTAAATGGCGCTTTGGCTTCTGACGCTCAGGCGATGGCGGATATTTTCAATAACTTTTTTGCGACAGTTTTTACCCTAGAGGACGTAAATAATGTCCCCGACGTTGACGATATCGTTCCATTTAGTAGCGAGACTATTTTAGATGAAATAACTGTTTACGAGGCTGAGATTGCGCATTATATCGATAGGTTAAAAGTTAGCAAGGCTCCAGGCCCTGACGCTTTTTATCCTAGACATTTGAAAGATTTGAAAGACGTTATCGTAGGCCCCTTAGCGAAGATTTTTAATCAGTCACTCGAAACGGGGATTATTCCTGAAGACTTCAAATTAGCTAACGTCACGCCTATTTTTAAAAAAGGCGACCGCGCGGTAGCTAGCAATTATAGGCCCATTAGCTTAACGTCAATTGTCGGTAAACTTTTGGAATCCGTAGTTAGGGATCGTATTATCGATCACTTAGAAAGTAGGGGTTTGATTAATAGTAGTCAGCACGGGTTTCGACGCCATAGGTCTTGTTTAACAAATTTGTTAGAATTTTATAACGAAATAGTGCGCGAATACGATAGGCATAGGGCAGCTGACGTTATTTATTTAGATTTTAAAAGGCGTTCGATACAGTTCCGCATAGGAGACTAATTGCGAAGGTTAAAGCGCACGGTATCCGCGGTCAGGTAGCTAACTGGTTAGAAGAATGGCTTCGTGCTAGGAGGCAGAGGGTCGTAGTTAATGGTAGTGAATCGGTGGTTAGAGGTAGGTAGTGGTGTCCCACAGGGTTCAGTGTTAGGCCCATTGTTATTCGTAATTTACATTAACGACATAGATGTAGGATTGATTAGTAATGTGTCAAAATTCGCGGATGATACTAAAATAGGCGGTAAGGTTGTTAACGAGGACGATAGAAATAGGATCCAAGACGATGTAGATAGGATTATGGAGTGGACGGATAAGTGGCAGATGCAATTTAACGTAGATAAATGTAAAGTTTTGCATATAGGTTCTCGCAACAATAATTACGTGTACACGATGGATGATAGGGATTTAGCGAGCGTTGACGAGGAAGTAGATTTAGGCGTACGCGTAACTAAAGATTTAAAGGTTAGGAACCAGTGCCTGGAGTCTTGCGCAAAAGCTAATAGGATGTTAGGCTTCATAGCGCGTAATTTCGAATTTAAATCGAAGGATATTATATTGCCCCTTTACAAGTCCCTAGTCAGGCCTCATTTGGAATATGCCATTCAGTTTTGGTGCCCGTACTTGCGTGAGGATATTGATAGGTTAGAAAGGGTTCAGCATCGTGCCACGAAACTTATTCCGGCATTGCGCAATAAGCCTTATGAAGATAGGATTAAAGTGTTAGACTTGTATTCACTCGAAACTAGGAGATTAAGGGGGGAGCTTATTGAAGTTTTCAAAATCGTTAATAACATCGATAACGTAAATTTTGACAAATTGTTCACTTTCGATAATAGTAATACTCGCAATAACGGATTCAAGTTGCGTGGCAGACGTTTCATTACTAATATCGCTAAAAACTTCTTTACGTTTAAAGTAATTGATAAATGGAATAATCTTCCCGCGTCAGTCGTTCATTCTACCAGCGTTAATGTGTTTAAGAACCGTCTTGACAGACATTTTAAAAATATTAACGTTGTTTAAAATTAAAAAAGAAAGTTAACAACAGGAGCTCTGGTGGTGGTGCTCGAGGATGAGTCTGTTGACGATGAATGCCAGCTTGTGACATGCCAGCGTGATGCCAGCAATAAAAAAAAAAAAAAAAAAAAAAAAAATTAGACTAACACGAATGTAGATGTAGCTCATAGCGTAAACTAACCCACTTTTTGTTTAACTTTACCTACTTTTTTTTTTTTCTTATCCTCCTTACTTTGCATGTCTAACTCTTTTCTTGCATGTTTGTAGTTTGCATGGTATGACAGTGAGTTAAGACTGTGTTTGCATGGTTTGTAAGCGTTCTTATTTTACTTCTTTTCATCTTTCACCCCTCTCCTATTCTCTCCGACTATTTTTCTGACTTGTCGGCAGTGGCCGGCGGATGATGATGGTGAGACTTTTTCCCTCTTTTTCTGAATGAATGTTAACCCACGAATGATAGGTGTTGCTCCTTACTTAACCCCTTATTCTCCTCTCTTCTCTTAACCCCCTACTCTCTCCTTTCTCTCGGGCTAGCCTTAGAGTGGATCTTAGGGTCTTTGTTAGCCTTAGCTTCTGTAGATCTGTAGATCCTCCTTTTGGGATTTCAGTGAAACTTTTGCTATTGCGCTAGACATATTAAAAGCTTTTGATAGATCTCTGGCACAAATCTTTAATTTTTGAACTGCCCTTCTTCAGTTTCTATCCTTCTATCAGTTCTTTCATCTCTAATTTTCTTTCTGGACAATCTATAGCTGCAGTTGTAGATGACGACTGTTCTTCTCCTAAAGCTATTAACAGGTGTTCCTAAGGGTTCTGTCTTGTCACTCACTCTTTTCTTTTTATTTATTAATGATCTTTTAATTTGCATTTCCTGTCCTATTCACTCCTATGCTGATGATTCCACTCTTCACTTCTCCACCCACTTCCCAAAGTGTCCGTCTCAATAGTCACTCCATGATTCACATAGTATGGCTATGGAGCACCTGACCTTTGATCTTTCTGCTATCTCTGATTGGGGCAGAGAAAATCTTGTGGCTTTCAATGCCTCAAAAATTCAGTTGCTCCATGTGTCTACTCATCACAATCTTCCACAGAACTATCCCCTTACTTTCAACAACACACAACTCAATCTTTCCTCTTCTCTGAACATTCTTGGCATTTCCTTTTCTCGTGATCTTTCCTGGAAAGATCACATATACTGAGATGGTGTGGTTAACACCCCAAGGTTAGTGGGAACTTCCACAGTTAGGAAGGATTCCTGAGAGCTCCCAAACCCCTCAGTAGGGCCTGGGACAGGGGTGAGGAACCTTTTTTCATTGGAAGGCTGCATTTCATTTAACCAAGACCCTATTAGGCCGCATGCTGAGAATTTAACATATACAGTACAACAAAATGTCATATTTTAGTCTACAATCTACATATTTACTAATTTTAAATCAAACTTGATAATACGTGAGGGCTTTTATAATAAATAAAAAATTCAGCAAGTGCACATTTATTTTTGGGGGGAATAATTGACAATAGAACTAATATTAAGTGAAAAATGATATTAAGTGAAAAAGTGATAAACCATTTAATGACTTTTTTGTGACTGCTTATTGTGGGACAGGAGTCGTACATTTGGTTCCAACATCATTGACCGTAGTTTTATCATAGTTGGTCCTCCAGGTGAATATTCGACATCTGAGATCTCAAGCGCGTTTTGATTTGAGTCACATATGAAAACATTGATTCACAACAGTAGGTTGTGCCGAAACAAGACAACATTCGATGAGCATGTTGGCACAGACGTGGGTATTCAACAGCATTTTTCCATATTTCAACAGGATCCTTCTTAGTATCAAATAGAGACTGTAGGATATTATCTTCCAATAGCTCAATCAACTCCATCTGTAAATCTTCAGGTGCTTTGGAGACATCAACCAGGTGTGGTTGGAAAGCTAGTTTCAGTGTGGTCATGTTTCTCAAAATCTTCAAATCTTTCATTGTATTCTTCAATCAGGGAGTCCAGGACAGCTGTGTATTCTTTCACATCGCATTCCCTTAATGATTTGCTTGTATCTTCTTCATCAATTACCTTTGCCAGTTCAGGGAAGTGTTCAGCTGAAAGTTCCGATTGGGTAAGGATCATTTTGAAAAAGTGCAGCTTCCTCCGAAAAGCCTGGATTTTTTGCCACATTTCATATATGGATTTAGTTTTACCTTGCAAAGAAATATTCAGGTCATTTTGCTTTGACATTACGTCACACAAAAATGTAGCATTTCTGCAGAAATCCTTTTTTGACAATTCACATGGTTCATTGAGTTCCTCAAAAATCTTGTGATTTGTTTTCACAAAGACAAAAGTTTTTCAAAGACTTGCCCTTGTGACAACCAGCGCACTTTAGAATGATACGGAAGATCCATACTGAATGTTTCATCATCAAGCATAAGCATATTGCGAAACTGGCAATGTCGTGATGCATTTGCTCTAATGTAGTTCAGAATATGTATAACTTTACTTAATGTGTCACTTAAAACAGTAGATTTGGCAGAGATTCTGTTGATGCAAAATACAGTGAAAGGAAATCAAGCTATCTGGATTTGGCAGTTCTTTTTGTAGTAGTGCAACAAATCCTGCACATTTTCCTCTCATGGAAGGTGCACCATCTGTGCATACACTTACTAAATTACATAAATTCAGTTTCGCTTCACAACATTTTTCTTTGAAGAGAGACAAGATGTCAATTTCACGTGTCTTCCCCGTAAGGGTACCCAAAGCCAGTAACTCCTCGTAGCATTGAAAATCTGCAGTTATAACACGAATAAAAAAATGACACTTGCGCTGAGTCAGTAATATCAGTGGACTCATCCAAGGCAATCGAATAATAAGTATTTTTGCTTTGGCATATTGTATGAAGTTGTTCAGTTACATTGAGGGCTAATTCATGTTGCCAATCAGTTATGGTCCTTCTTGAAAGAGGTAGTTGTTTGTATTTGTTAACCTTGTCTGAATCTAAAGAGGCTACAACTTCAACAATGCATTCTTTTATGATATCCACATTACTATATGGCTTACCTCTTTTTCCAAGTATATATGCTACTTTATAAGTTGCTTCAGTGATTTCAGTCCCTAGGCCTGACATCATTTTAAATACTTGCTGTTGTTGCTACTTTTGAAGTTTCATCTTCGTAAGTGCAGACTTTCCAGGTTCTCCTTCCAATATAGCATACTTGTGGTTCTTATGAGTTGCATAATGCTGATATGCATTGTGTTTCTTCACTGTTGCAATTATGGCATTGCAGAGCAAACATCATTTTATCTTTCTCAGCAACTATGAAATACTGCAATTCCCATTCTTCATGGAATACTCTGTTCTCTTCCTTTAATTTTCTTTTCGCAGTTTTTGACATGATTGGGGTACCAGAAGATTTTTAAATAAAAATGGTACACAAATTGATCAAAGATTTACAGTTTTAAAGGAAACAAGCGTGCATGTCACTATCAGAGAATTGTCAGTAACTGTCATCCAGTCGAGTTGAGCATTGATAGGTAAGGGCGTAAGCCGTAAGGCAATGCTTGTATGTGTAAGAAGCAGTGAAGCTGAAACCATGATCTAATGAAATAGCCTAAAGCCCTAAAGGGGTATCAGTTGCTGTCCATTATCATACAGTATGAATTCTGAATGTCAAATAGGCAGAAGGCCGCAACTAGTACCCCAAAAGACCACATGCGGCCTTAAGGCCGCAGGTTCCCCACCCCTGGCCTGGGAGGTTTCAGTAATCCCCATTGGGCCAGAGCTTTCTTGGAAAGTCAGGCCTTCAGAGTTACTAAAAATGTTTTTCTTCTCTTTTTAATTGATTATAACAGATTTGAAATTCTCTCAGTATAGAGAATAATCAGAACTTTGAGGCAATCATATGCCCATTTCTGGAGATGGGAAAGCATCTCACTTCTCCTTGATGGTGTGGTAGGTGATCCTAGTCTTGGAGTCTTGTTTTAACATTGGTGTGCTGTATTGCTTAACCATTAGGTATAAGGACCAAGTCTAACATATTTGAATCACTTAAAATTATCATGTAAATATCTCAATCATTTTTGAATGCCTGATTTCCTTTATAAAGACCTTGTTGAAAAACCTAACTTCAATTATCAATATGCATTACAATGGATTTTTGAGCCTTCTCAGCAGAGCATTTTTTAAACTTTTCCCACTAGGTGACAAAGGCAGATAGGAAAGACTCCTGTGCTCAGGCTATCATTGAATGCTGATAATAGAAATGGCAAGTACTCCAATGGAAGATGACTAAGAAAATATTTATGTATATTATTGGGGTGTGTCAAATTTTTCAACTTTCAAATTCCAAATATGAGGGGTGCTAAAAAGTTGCAGCATGACTTAGGAATTCTAAAGATATTTTTGTTAATTTAATATAATTTAGTTTTGCTTGGTAAGAAGCTACATAAAAATAGTGACTTTTTTTACTTTTTTGTGGAATTATATAATTATTATTATATTAATAATTATATATGCTGTATATATAATGCACTGCTGTTTTTGCTTATTTCACAGGTTGAAACATATTCATCAGTGTGCTGAAGATTACTTGTCCGTCAGTACTACCATCCTAACCAGTGGGAATTGACCTACAATGGCTTCTAAAAGGAGGACAAGACTGGGGACATTCACACATATGAGCAACCTAATTGGAACTGGTAGAGTTGTTGCCCTCTGAACTCCCAACTCTGCGAGACATTCTGAAATATGGGCTACTGCTAAGAGAACAAAGTGGTGAGGATGTGAGAAACTACCCAGCAGCCAGTCTTGCAAAGGACATTTACCCTAAAGTGCTTGAAAAGTGGGAATGAGCAAACAGTTCTTTTGTAGCCCCCGTTGTAAATTCACGAGTCACAATCTTAAACAAGATCCAAGAGAGCTGGGAGCAGGCCAAAAACATATCTCTTGGGAGAGGAAAGCTACATGTCAAAGAGGCTTTCATTGCAAAACTTGACAAGCTTTTTGACATCCTCAGTTGCAAGTGTAAAATTGTTCTCTGCTCTGAATTTGGCTGCCTTGCAGATGCTGGTTGCAAAAACGAAACTCACATTAACTGTACATGCCCTAGGGAGATGAAGATCCCTGTGAAGGAACTTGCTTTCATTAAAGGTCAGAGAGACAAGTCTGGTTCTATTGGACCACATCAGATTGGCTTGACAGATCAACCTGAGCACAACAGACAAGTCAAAAAGCAGAAGCGGTAAGAAGACGAAAGAAGGCGGCTTGCTGAATATAAGCAGACAAGTAAGCAGGATGTTTCAATGCCATCAAATGAAATAATTTTCTCTGATGATGAAAATGAAGAACAAATAGCTGATGCTCAAGATGGAAAGGATGGAAGTTATGAAGTGACATTAGAAATACCAAGCACATCTTCAACTTCCAATAAAAAGCCAGAGTACAACACATTAGAAATACCTAATGTTGCTATGCATAGCATCAGATATGGTGTTGGCCTGCGTGCCACAGCTGCCATCACCACTGCTGCCTTTATGAATGCTGGCTTGATCACTGAAGAAGACAAGAGACTTGTAGTTGATCACAATAAAGTCAAGAGGGCCCAAGAAAAAGTTATGAGATCCCTGGATCAGGAATTTGATGATCTTTGTAAGAAGGGTGAAATTGACTGCATCTTCTTTGACAGCCGTCAAGATACAACTAAAGTTATGCTGAAAGCAGACAATTCAGATCGTCAGTTCCCCAGCATCATCAAAGAAGAGCATTATTGTGTGTGCAGTGAGCCAGGTGGAAGATATCTCTACCACTTCACTCCTGAGAAAGGCTCAATGAGAAAAAAACCTGCTGAAGTTATTGCTGATAATCTTGTAGATTTCATGAAGAAGAAGGGCATTGATAAAAGCCTGCAGGCCATTGGAGGTGATTCTACAAATGTTAACACTGGCTGGGAGGGTGGTTCCATGCAATTCATGACTCCAGATTCCTGGGATCTTGGGAGCATTGCTCCAGTAAATTTGACCATGAGAAAAAGTAAATTTGGGTTTGGGTTTTGTTCATCCGCTAGACGTTATGCAATTTTTTTGCGTATACATTCTTGTACAAACCAATTTTTTTAAATTACAAATTTAGTTATTTTAAGTTTAGTTGGTAATTCCATATTTAACAATTATTTTTATTTTTTGTTAAGCTTCAATGTTTTGATAATTAAAATTTTATTAAAACGTATATTTTTTTAATATAAAATTATCAGGATTGGACTATGTTCCATTGATCTCGGCCAGGTTTGATAAATTGGCCAGATAATTACTTGTGCGGTTTTAAGTAATCCACCATGACTAGAATTGAAAAGTTTAGTTAAGTTTAAACTTACTTTTACTTACTCTTCCTTACTTTTACTAAGTTTAAAGCACTTACTTTTACTTACTTTCATTGTACTATATTTACTTACTTTTACTCACTTTTACCATACTATATTTACTAACTTTTACTTATTTTGTATTTTTTCAGGTAGTCAATAATCAATAATGGATCCTAATATTGATGAAGTTGGAGAGAAAAGTGAGGGTGTTAAAAGGGGTTACTTTTGTGGTCAATGCAAGAACAAATATTCAAAGAAGCAAAACTGGGAGGAACATTTTAATTCCAAAAAAAATATTTGTTACAATACAAGAGGTCCCAGAGTTTGGGCCCACAGCTTAGATATTGCAGTAAAGAAATACCAGGATGAAGTGCAGCAAAGAGATACGGCAAAGCAGTCATTTAGTTTGTTCACAAAATGTGCTAGTGCTAGACCTCATAAAAATGAACCAACTTCATCAACTGCTAATCTAGAAAATGAAACTTTTTCACTAGATGTTTCACAGACTGAAGAAAGTGCTTCTCCTCCACCTAAGAAACAAAAGGTAAGTGAGGAATCTGCGCATCAGACTAACAAAACTGCTTTAGAGGAATTTGAAAATTCCCAAATCCAGAAGACATTGAATGCAATTTTGCGCCTAACAAAAGAAACTCACCAAGCTGTTGTAGTTAATAAAGAGAAGAGTCAAAATATGCCTTCAAGTTCAAGTGTTGCATCCAAATCTAATAAAGCAAAAAGCAACAAATTTGACATTTCCATAGCCCATTTAAGCAAGTGTAAATCAATACAAGAAATCCTGAACAATGATTTGATCAAATCTACATTCAAATTGGTGGAAAAGAAGGATCTAGGGCATGCTGATGATTCATTTTCAGTACCAAGTGATATAATGGAAAACATTGCAAATAGTGACACTAATATGCCTGATGTAGATATAGCTGTTGAGGATGAAGATGATGATAATCAAGAAGATATTGATGATGCTTCTGATGATAAAATGTTTACATTATATTGCATAGCTTGCACAGACCCCAAAGCATGTGCTTCAGACAAACATTCTAACATAAAAGGTTACTTCAATGTTAAAGATTTAACCTATGTATGCAAACAAGGAGAAAATCAAGAGAGATGGTTTAGAAATCTGAAAACCCACCTGAAGAGACATTTAATTAAACTTCAGCATCATCAAAGAGCTGCTGTTTATGAAGTGATGAAAACATCTCGGAACACTACTAAACGCATAGAAGACTTATGTGGCAACATCTTATACTACATAAATGAAAACAAACACTGCATGGGCTCTATATCCAGTACTTCTAGCTGTATTACATAGGTCAGGTTGTGAGGTTGGAAATTTGAATCATAGCACACATGCGTGCGAGACAATTTGTGAGCTATTAGATAATCAACTTAAAGAACAAACTGTAAAGTGGTTCTTAGAACAAACTTCAGTAACAATAACAGCTGACATTGGAACAATTTTGGGATTAAGCATGCTAGTTGTATTAGTTATGAGTGAAGAAGATAAGACTGTAAAACTTGCTGGGATAAATTTAGTACGCAGCAAATCAGGAGTTTATTTGGCCAATGAAATTTTTGATGTGTTGAAGTCTCCTAATCACTTGAAACTATCTGAAGAAGCAATTAAATCCAAGGTATCTGGAATGGTTGGAGATGGGGCTTTTTGTAAGGACAACGAGCCATTTAAAAACGAAATGAAAAAGTTGTTTGGAGAAAATTTCAAATTTCGATGGGACTTAATGCATCTTGTGAACAGAGCCCACGTTGATGCATTGAAGAAAATTTGTAAACTAAGTGAGCTTTTAGACTTTATTCAGAATCACTCTTCAAATCTGAGATCAGGCCTTGACTATACCAATATGGTTCTTGACAATATCATTGGTTTTAAGAGACCAAAACTCAAATCTGATACTCGCATGGTTAATTACGAATTTGATCAATTTGACAGATTTGTGGAAAATTGTGTGTTTTTTGATCATCCACAAGAGAAAGAAATTAGTGCCAAGTTCTATGTATTGATTTCCTATGTAACAAAGATTATGTTGCAAGTAGCTCAAAAAACCACAGTTAGTGCAGAATTTGTAGAAAATATATTTTATAAAGAAGGAGGGAAAACTGTTATGTTAAGAGTGATGGAAACAATTTCCAAATTAGCTAATGGAGGAAATGCAAATGATGTAGTTTCTGAATTTAAGCACGATACCACAGGGCAGCAAAAGGAACTAACAGCTGAGGATTACATCCTAAATGAAGTTTACAAATACATCAAGAAACGTTCTGATTACTACCAGGTTGCTGAAGTTGCTAGACCATCCAGAACCAGATCTGAAAGTAGTTTTACAAAAGACTCAGTGATAAATTGGCTGACAGAATATATAGAACAGCTGTGGGAAGGAATCACAGAGATATTAAAGCATTTTGATAAAGATGGATCAACTGCCTAGAGTGAAGCACCAGCTGAAGGGACATTCTCCATTCTTGGTTACATTGTTGAACACAAAGGATCCATTAAGCCATCTCATTTGACTAAGCTGTGCAGAATTGTGAAGGAGGGTCCAGCTCCAGGCACTAGATCTGCTGTAATGATCACACAGAAAGCCATTGATCAGTGGCTAAGCATACATGGCGGTAAATTCACAACAAATGCCTACACGCAAGGTCTAACATCATCCACTGTTGCTGCTGCAATGAATAAATAAACTTAAGGTGAGTTATAAACTGTACATTATTGTATTATTATGTTTAGCTAAAACAATTTGTAATTGGTATGTCGTCAATTCAAGAGTTTACTATCATTAACCTATCTAGTGGTGTAAGGGAAAAAAAAGTAAATTCAGAGCTGTGCTCCAGTAAATTTTTTCAAATCTGGAGTCATGCCATGCATTGGGTAGAGGTCAAACTTTGCCATAAGCTGATCTGGTTGGTTTGTGCCCTCCACACTAACGAGTTACCCCTGCGACACTTGATCACAGCACTGGATGGGAAGACCTTGTCTAACAAGTGGACAGGTAACGTTGGCAAGATGCTAGACACTGCAACCAAACTTGAAATTGATCCTTCATTCACCAAACTCTCAATTAGAGAGCCTCTTACTTCACTGAGTGACAATGTCGTAAAGGATCTCTCTACTGATCAAACGTACGGGTATAGGATCACACAGGCCATAAGGACTGGAGAACTTCCCACAGATCTGGCCCTTCTTGAAATTGGTCCAGTGAGCCATTCAAGGTGGTTGACAACAGCAAACAGGCTTTGTCGCATATGGGTTTCAAAACATGGCCTTAAAGGCAAAACCCTCAACAACTTAAGACTGATAGTGGAATACATTGTTGGTGTGTACTACCCCTGTTGGTTCAACATCAAAGTAAAACACTCTTGGGTGGAAGGCCCACGCCACATCTTGTTTCAGCTGCGGCTAGTTAGGCTGCAAAAGAAGGCTGTAGTGGATGCTGTTTTGCCAACCATCAAGCGCTCAGCATGGTATGCATTCAGCAAAATGATAATCCAGACACTCTTGTGCTCAGATGACAGTGAGGAGGAGAGGAGAGCTGGTGTCCAAAAGATTGTTGACATGAGGGGTGGAGATGATGACACACTTGGAGATCTTTCTGTACGTCCCAGGAAGACACCTTCCATCAACCCCAGTGCTTCTTCCGTGTTGGAGCTGACAGACTGGTCTGATGGGGTATTTGAACCTCCTTTGACATGTAAACTGACTACAGCGGAAGTAAAGAAGTTCTTTAACAAGCCTATGCAAGTTCCACAGTGGCCCTGTCATGCTCAGTCAATAGAGAGGTGTGTGAAACAAGTCACAGAGGCAGCAGGCAGGGTGTATACACATGAGAAACATGAGGGCTATATCAGAGGCCAAGAAGCAAGTCGGCAGCTGATGTCCAAGAATGAATCAAAGCAAGACTTGATGAAACTTGTTGTTTAAATATTTTTTTTACTGATGTCATTACTTTCTAATGTTGTTGTATGATTACAAGGATATGTTTTAGGATTACTAGGACATGTTTTATGCAGAGAAACAAATTTTTATAGCATTACCTGACATTTTGAGAAGCTAAAATTAATAAATGTTGTTTTCTGAGAGCAATTTATGTGCTTTTTAATCAAACGTAGATTTACCAAGCTAAGTGTTGAGCAATCACAAAAATAATAGCAGATTTGAATTCTTCACATCCAAAAACATATTTTTAAAACCCCTCAGTAAAGGAATTGGTAAAAATTAATTTTCACCTCCCAAATTGACACACCCTAGTATATTATCCAGTCCCATTGCTCCAACTCTAGAGCAATTGTAATTCCTGCAATGTAAAGTCCAGGTTATAATCCTCACTGTAATCAAGAAATAAGGAAGACTCCATGTCCCTGCAAAAATCCTCATCTTCAATAACTGTTACAGTCCCAAAAAATGAATGGAAGAAGGTCCCCAAAACTTCTGCTTAGTCACGTACATCACTTAGTATGGAACCATTTACAACAATAGGGTAAGTGAAGTGTGAATCTGTACCCTTAATGATTTTCCTAATTTGAGTCCAAACCTCAGTGGAAGGTGTAGTGAAACTGAGGTTTGAACAAAACCAACTTCATGAAATTCTCTTTGCCTGACAAATAGTACGACGAGCTATAGCAGTTGCCTTATTTAGGAAGATCTTATTATACTGAGTTGGGTGATGAGAATAAAAACGTTGAACACGATGGTGGGTGGCCACTGTCACACTGCAATCCTCTGTCCATCAGCATTTGTGGTATTTAGGAACAATATTTCCTGTTGTCTTCTTCAGTGTGGAGGTACTTGTTTCCACTGAAAAGGCTGTAAAGTGCTGGATTTTCTCATCTAAGGATCCTTCTATAGAGGGGGCATCAGAAAGTGCTCAAGACCAAATTCTCCAATCTATGTCACATAGTTTCCAAGTTGGACGTTGTTTATGAGGGGTGGATACTGGTGAAATCTGCAGAACAGTGAGGACAGGAAAGTGGTCACTACCTAGACCTCCACCAATAACCACAGTACAGTTAGGAGCAAACGTACCTCTACATAATGAGAGATCCAACATTATATAACTTCCATTATTAACGTTAAATCTTGTAGGGAGATCTACTGGAGTCAAGAGCACAAAATCTGAAGAAAGAATGAAATTAAATAAATTTGAGCCAGTTGGTGTTGGAGAACCTGACATACCTGTATCCCAAGCCCTGTGTCTACCATTAAAATCACCACAAATATAAGCTTGTTGACCAAGTTGACCGGCATAGTGTTCAATCTCTAAAGTAGTTAAAGAAAGGTGTGGATTATAAACTGTGAGTATATCTAAAGTACCACTGTTTACTTTTAAAGATAAAGCAAGGACCTTGAGAACTCCTGCAGGAAAGGGGACAGATAGGTAATGGTCTAAAGCACAAATCTGAATGAATCAGAAATAGCAAACCCCCACCCCCTCAGCCAACCCTGTCTGCTCTGATCTGAGTATAATTAATAAAAGTAGGCTGGAGTCTAGAGGTTAACCAGGTCTCATAAACTGTCACTAAATAGGGTTTTTTGGTGTAAATAAAAAATTTAAATTCTGACAAGTTAGATTGGAGACTGCAGGCATTCCACTGAGCAAACAAGAGGTTAGAAACCTTTGGATATGAAATATTAAGTGGGTTTACGAATTTGGACATGACATTTCTGTTTTGGTGTAGGCTTAGGTTTCAGTTTATCAAGGAACTTTGTCAGCCAGTCAGTTTTGAGGTCAGTGTAAAAAGCATCATTAAATAAAAAAACAAAATTGGATAAAGTACTCAAAGTCTTCTTGGAGTGACAACTACCACTCTGAAGGGTGAAGCTGAATAAACTTAAACATAGAACTTTAATGATGTCTGATGACAGAGCCATAGGTCCAAAAGGGGTAGAGGGTTCAGGAGCTGCAGTCCCACCATCCATCCCCACCCCAGGTGGCCCCTGGGACATTGTCATAGTCGAGCCAGGTCTTCCTCTCACAACCCCACTCCAAGAATTCTGAAGGGAGGAGAAGGATTCACCACATCCAAGCCTTGAGTCTCCTCTCTTGACACAATAGGTTTTGGTAGAACAGGAAAGTCATTACTTTTAAATGTTCTTTCTGAGGCTACATTTGGGTCTTGATTTTGAAGAACAGATCTAGCTTCACTATAAGAGAGATTAGATGTAAGTTTGAGTGTCTCTATTTCCTGTGCAGTTCTAAAGGAGCAGCAGCCACTGAAACTAGCTGTATGGGGACCTGAACAATTGGCACAGATTTTGGTAGTCTTTGGACAAGAGGAGACAACATGACTTCCAGAGCAATAAACACATCTCACTGTTTTTGACCTACAAGACTTAGCCATATGACCGAATACCTGGCACTTAAAACATTGAATTGGATGTGGAATAAACCTGTTCTTGTTGTGAGTCTACCGACATTTGCTACTGGATAATCATTATGAATTAACTCATCCTTAATAGCTAGTAGATCTTCCTCCAGATCTATTGGTCCTATAACACCATGCACAATATGGGTGTCATTAACTGAAGAGCAATCCACCTCCCATGGGCCCAACTTCCAGGGAGTTCCCAAAAACTGGGAGGGAAGGGCAGAGGTGGTTTTTATTTGCACATGCCAGAGCATCTCTGGAGACTGGTGTCAGCATACCCAACCCATGGAAAGGCAAATCCCTTAGTGCTATGCTAAAAGCCATAGGTCTTGATACAAAAAGAGATATCTTGATTTTTAGGAGTAATTCTATATAAAAAGGAAGCCTTCATTGGGTGAGAGCTCTGAATCTATATGGGCCATAGGCCCAGTAGGAGGAGCCTGGCTAGGCCCAACATTGCCCAGTCCCTAGAGACCAGATTGGGAAGAAACATCTCCCTCAGCCACACCAGCATCACATGGTAACATGGTAAAAATTTTATAGTGGGCACACTAGGGGGCCCTTCAGCCCATCTGGGTGGCTCCACTGTTAATATAAACAAACCATAAATACAGTTACATGCAAAATTAAGATCCAATTGATCTCTGCAAATTGCAGATTGTCACACATCTACTAGCTGTACATTAACTTCAAAACTTTGGATCTTGTGGATCATTCATCAATACCACTACTGTACTAATTGTAGACATCATATGGTTATCTCATCCAGGGATGGGGAGTCGGCCAAAAACAACCGACTCCCGACTCCTGAGTCGGTATTTTTAAAAACCGACTCCAACTCCCGACTCTTTCCTTGTCATGCTGATCTACAACCTTATAAATATTGGGATGTTTGTTTCGTAGATGGCATTTCAAGTTTGAGGCTCTAGTTGGAGCATTAGCATGTTTCCCAGTGTAAGCACTAATTTTTGCATTACACTCTTTACCATCCTTTTCTACTTGACAAATAAAAATACTTTCATCCTCATTTAGCTTAAAATATTGAAAGACTGCTGATTTTCTACTAGGCCCACGACTCATTACTAATAGGGGCTAATTAAATTAATAATTAATATATTGCTAATTTTGATATGGTACCTAGTATCCTAAAATAGAAATATGAAATTCATTTGCTAAGATTTACCAGAACAATAAATCAAATGTGGAAATGTGAATCTAGAATTAGTTCAGGAAGATATTTATTTAGGGCAGAGTAGTATTCTGGTAAATTGTTGGCATATAGAAATTGAATCAAAGAGTCCGGAGTCGGTCGTTTTTACCGACTCCGGACTCCGACTCCCGACTCTTCAAAAAAGCCCCGACTCCCGACTCCCCACCTCTGAATTCTCATCACAAGAAGTTTTACATGGATCAATATAGCTATAACCTGAATAATATAATACAAGCTCTACAATTAAGATAAAAGGAGTAGGTGGGACTGTAAAGACTGTATAGAGTACTTGAATGTACACCCATTTAAAGGTGTCTATGAGGCAAGTGAACATAATGAGTCTTTCATACATCACAGTGCTATGAGGTAACCACCCGGGAAGAGTGAGGCCCATGGTGTAATGGTATCGCATCTGACCGGCAATCGGAAGATCCCGGGTTCGATTCCCGGGTGGTTACCTCATTTTTTCATTTGTTTCGTTCTCTCTCTCTCGTCTTGCGCGGAATATCTCCTATACAAGCGTCGTTCTTTACGTTATTTATAGTGCGTGTTCTTTGCAGTTATATATATATATATATATATATATATATATATATATATATATGATACACACAGACCGTGCATGGAACAAGCTCCTCTTGTGGGAAAATTAAATCCACTATAGTCCGAATAAGTAATGGTAAATGACAAATACCATAGTTTTTCTTTTTCATGATGCTAGCCCGACGTGGGCAACGGGTCACTCGCAAAGAGGTCCCATAAATATAGCTTCCCTCACCAGCTATCTGCAAAGTTCATTCCCATCTTGAAACGGACATGTATGTTATGTGCCTTCAAAAGTGGACGCTCAATTCTGCCAGTTGAGGTTTAAGTTTTGTTTTTTGGCTAAAAATATAATAGTTACCCCTTTTTCTTTGATGTATTCAATCTGACGTGGAGGCAGCGAGTCTTTTGCTTATATTGAGGTTCTAAATGTAGCAGGGCTAGGCTGCTTTAAACCCTAGATCCATGTCCCAAAGCTGGATCCTGTCTGCTTTGCAGATAGCTGGTGAGGGAAGCTATATTTATGGGACCTCTTTGCGAGTGACCCGTTGCCCACGTCGGGCTAGCATCATGAAAAAGAAAAACTATGGTATTTGTCATTTACCATTACTTATTCGGACTATAGTGGATTTAATTTTCCCACAAGAGGAGCTTGTTCCATGCACGGTCTGTGTGTATCATAAAAAACTCAGGGGACCATTCTGAGTTCATTCCCATATGTATACATATACAGTATATATATATATATATATATATATATATATTATATATATTATATATATATACAGTATATATATATATATATATATATATATATATATATATATATATATATATATATATAATGTAATGTTATAATGTTTCAGACCAACAAAGACCCTAGGATCCACGCATGGCTGGTCTACCTAACTGTGTTCGTAATTGTGTATTGTGTATGTTCTCCGTGGTGGCGGAGGGGACCTACAATTTTACGTGGGTTCCGAACCACAAGAACATAAGAAATTTATGTAACAACTGCCTGTACATTCGCAACTACCAATTTTTGCAAAACTAAATAATTATCAATTAAAAACTAATTAATTATCGATTTAAAACTAAAGATAGAATCTCTGGATCCAAAGGATCAAGTCATAATAGACTACTATCCACAAATATGTTACACTCTATATCTATTTATAACCGACATGCAAATATATCAGATCCAAAGAATCCAGTCATTTTCATTACGGTATCCATTAATACTAGTACCTTGCCCAACGAAAAATAAGTCACGGTCCATATCGATTGCGGATCAAGTCAAAATTTACAACCAATATACATTACAATATATATACTTAGGAGGAAAAGTGTAGGTGTGGCTGTAAAGACTGTACAGTAATGTAGAAATGTGTGTGCACCCATTTTGGGTCTCCCATTTCAAGGTGTTTGTGGGGCAAGTGAAGATCATGAGTTTTTCAATACTTCACAGTACTATGGGGGGCACCGCTCGGCAGAGGAATCTCTTTAAATGGGGTGTGTAAGGACAGAGAGTATCCCCTAACCCAAGATGCTGCCTCCCTATATCCCACAACACTTGTGTTGAGCTGTGGGATCTATCACCACAAAGCCTTAATTTTACTACCTTAAACTATACCCAATCTATCAACATATGCGTCTAATCGATTTTTAAACATGTTTATAGACGTGCTACTAATTACTTCTACCGGCAAACTATTCCAGCTATTTACTATTCTATGCGTAAAAAAGTTTTTGGCAACTGCTGTCTCGAACCTTCTACTTGTCAACTTACACCCGTTATTTCTAGTCCTATTATAGTGAGATATTTCGAAAAAGCTATCGCTATCTACGTTATCAAACCCATTCATAATTTTGAAAACCTGGATTAGATCACCCCTTAGCCTCCTAGTCTCGAGTGTTGTTAATTTTAACTCCTTAAGCCTATCCTCGTACGAATTTGACCTAAGCGACGGAATCATCTTAGTTGCTCGTCTTTGAACTCTTTCGATCTTGTCTATATCTTTGCGCATATGCAGATTCCAAAATTGGACCGCGTACTCCAAATGGAGTCTAACTAATGATTTATAAAGTGGAACTATAATATCGCGCGATTTGTACTCAAAATTTCGAGCTATAAAACCTAACACTTTGTTCGCCTTATTGACCGCTGCTGTACTTTGTTTCGCTACTTTTAAATCACCAGTGACTATAACTCCTAAATCTTTTTCCTGCTCTACGCTTGTTAAATCTTTCCCTGACATACTATACGCAAAATTACCGTTACGCGAAGCTATATGCAAAATTTTGCACTTATCCACGTTAAATCTCATTTGCCATGTGACTGACCAATCAACGATTTTATTCAGATCTTCCTGGATTTTACCTCTATCTTCGTCATTAATCGCCCTACCACCCAGCTTCGTGTCATCCGCAAACTTTGAAACTGTACTGACTAGGCCGACATCTAAATCGTTAATAATTCAGTGGTGGGCACGCGCAACGATTTTTGTAGCGCCGCAACCGCAACCGCAACTCTGCTGAAATAGTTGCGCCGCACGCGCAAGCGCAACCCTTTTCAAAAAGTTGCGCCGCAAGCGCAAGCGCAACCAAAAATGTTGCGCCGCAAGTTGCGCCGCAACTTTTTGCGGCGCAACTGCCCACCTTTGGTTAATATATATAAGAAAAAGCAAGGGGCCCAACACAGAACCTTGAGGAACGCCACTCGCTACATTAACCCAACACGACTGCGCTCCATCAACGACCACCCTCTGTTTCCTACCTCGCAACCACTCTTCTAGCCAATTTATTACTACACCCCTGATTCCATGAGCCTTAGTTTTTATATGTATATATATATATATATATATATATATATATATATATATATATACACAGTATATATATATATATATATATAAAAATTATATATATATATATATATTATAATATATATATATATATATATATTCTAGTAATAAATTGGCTAGAAGAGTGGTTGCGAGGTAGGAAACAGAGGGTGGTCGTTGATGGAGCGGAGTCGTGTTGGGCTAATGTAGCGAGTGGCGTTCCTCAGGGTTCTGTATTGGGCCCCTTGCTTTTTCTTATATATATTAACGATTTAGATGTCGGCCTAGTCAGTACAGTTTCAAAGTTTGCGGATGACACGAAACTGGGTGGTAGGGCGATTAATGACGAAGATAGAGGTAAAATCCAGGAAGATCTGAATAAAATCGTTGATTGGTCAGTCACATGGCAAATGAGATTTAACGTTAATAAGTGCAAAATTTTGCATATAGCTTCGCGTAACGGTAATTTTGCGTATAGTATGTCAGGGAAAGATTTAACAAGCGTAGAGCAGGAAAAAGATTTAGGAGTTATAGTCACTGGTGATTTAAAAGTAGGAAACAAAGTACAGCAGCGGTCAATAAGGCGAACAAAGTGTTAGGTTTTATAGCTCGAAATTTTGAGTACAAATCGCGCGATATTATAGTTCCACTTTATAAATCGTTAGTTAGACCCCATTTGGAGTACGCGGTCCAATTTTGGAATCCGCATATGCGCAAAGATATAGACAAAATCGAAAGAGTTCAAAGACGAGCAACTAAGATGATTCCGTCGCTTAGGTCAAAGTCGTACGAGGATAGGCTTAAAGAGTTAAAATTGACACCACTCGAGACTAGGAGGCTAAGGGGTGATCTAATCCAGGTTTTCAAAATTATGAATGGGTTCGATAATGTAGATAGAGATAGCTTTTTCGAAATATCTCAATATAATAGGACTAGAAATAACGGGTGTAAGTTGACAAGTAGAAGGTTCGAGATAGCAGTTGCCAAAAACTTTTTTACGCATAGAATAGTAAATAGCTGGAATAGTTTGCCGGTAGAAATAATTAGTAGCACGTTTATAAACATGTTTAAAAATCGATTAGACAAATATGTTGATAGATTGGGTATAGTTTAAGGTAGTAAAATTAAGGCTTTGTGGTGATAGATCCCACAGCTCAACACAAGTGTTGTGGGATATAGGGAGGCAGCATCTTGGGTTAGGGGATACTCTCTGTCCTTACACACCCCATTTAAAGATATTCCTCTGCCGAGCGGTGCCCCCCATAGTACTGTGAGGTATTGAAAAACTCATGATCTTCACTTGCCCCACAAGCACCTTTAAATGGGAGACCCAAAATGGGTGCACAGACATTTCTACATTACTGTACAGTCTTTACAGCCACACCTACACCTTCCCTCCTAAGTATATATATTGTAATGTATATGGTTGTAAATTTTGACTTGATCCGCAATCGATATGGACCGTGACTTATTTTTCGTTGGCAAGGTACTAGTATTGATGGATACCGTAATGAAATTGACTGGATTCTTTGGATCTGATATATTTGCATGTCCGTTATAAACAGATATAGAGTCAGGGCCGGATTAAGGCCAACTGATGCCCTAAGCACAGCCCAACAATGGTTCCCCCTCGACCCTTCCATTGTCTAACTGACAAGACATTAAGACTCAATAAAGTGCTGAATGTGAAATAATTGATTAAAAATTCAGTTTTCTTCCAGGCCATCCCCCAGGCCAGACCCCACAACTATATTAAATATAACCTGTTTTTTAATTTTATTTATTTAACACTAAATAGCAGTAAGCAATATAAGCAAATTATTTACTTATAACTAGGGCAACAGGAAAAATGCAAATTTTCAACACTTTTTTATTCATTTTTTAAAAAACTGTTATAAGTGAAAAATGCAAATACAAAAATTGATTGAAAACGATTCTTTCTACAGAAATCGATGTTGGTGGTCAACTTTTGAAAAAAGAAATTCTAATGAAGAAATACCATTATTTGTACGAAACAAAACATCTTTTAGTCCATCGCTTTCTAACCTTGAAGATACATAGCATTTCAACATACATGGATCAAAAGATGCAAAATAATGCTTATTGTTGCCTACTTATAACTTTATTTATACTTTAAAAAGTTTTCTCTGTGGTGCCCCCTTCCCTTGGTGCCCTAAGCACGTGCTTATTTTGCTTAATGGTTAATCCAGGCCTGTATAGATTGTAACATATTGTTGATAGTAGTCTATTATGACTTGATCCTCTGGATCCAGAGATTCTATCTTTATTTTTAAATCGATAATTAATTAGTTTTTAATTGATAATTATTTAGTTTTGCAAAAATTGGTCGTTGCGAATGTACAAGCAGTTGTTACATAAATTTCTTATGTTCTTGTGGTTCGGAACCCACGTAAAATTGTAGGTCCCCTCCGCCACCACGGAGGACATACACAATACACGATTACGAACACAGTTAGGTAGACCAGCCATGAGTCGATCCTAGGGTCTTTGTTGGTCTGAAACATTATAACACACACACATATATATATATATATATATATATATATATATATATATATACTGTATATATATATATATATATATATATATGTATAGAAACGACGTAAGTATAGAGGAGTGTTCTGCACACGAGGAAGAGAAATAACGAACAAATGAAAAATGAGGTGACCGCCCGGGAATCGAACCCAGGATCTTCCGATTGCCAGTCAGATATGCTACCACTACACCACGGGCCTCGATCAGTTAGAAGTCGTAATTCTCCTACATAGGGCAGAAACCAATGCCTTGAGAGGGCACCCTCGCAAATCGTGAATATGTACATTTAACTGCAATGACCACGCAGTATATTAATGTATAGAAACGACGTAAGTATAAAGGAGTGTTCTGCACACGAGGAAGAGAAATAACGAACAAATGAAAAATGAGGTGACCGCCCGGGAATCGAACCCAGGATCATTCACGATTTGCTTGTTTCTTAGATTAAAAAATAATAGGAATAATAATTGAGAAAAATACGTTAGATTTATAAAATAGACCAAATTAACTTTGTCTACCAAATTTTTTTTTTTTTGTAATTTAAAAAAGTCAAAACAGTGATTTAGCCCTGCTCTACAAAACCATAACACTACATTAATATTTTGTTTTCTTATTTTGCAGATGAATACAAGAAGACCATTCTATTTGCTCGGATCCACAGTAGATGATATTAAAGGCTCAAAGCTGCCCCCATATAGGCAAGCTTTTGGTTATTTTATGCACCTCCACAGAGAGAAAAACATGACAATCCGCGATGCTCTGCGTCAATCTATTCGAGCCACAATAGTTATCTGGGATAAGGCCAATATGCCTACTCAGCAGGAACCTCGTGCCATGAAGAAGTTAGAGAATTTCTTTAACGAATGGACTTGCTTAAAGAAGCATGCTTCCAGAACAAGCCAGAGCCATAAAACCAAGGAGGCTGATTTTGTAGAGCGATTAGAAGATCTCTTTGACATCGCCCATGGAGACGCTGAGAAGCTGATCAAGAATCGTGAGGACTGGGAGTTCCTTCAACTGCAAAGACAAAAAGGTCGTCCTGGCTCAATCGGTGGTGTGGACACTGTACATCTTCACCGCACAAAAAATGCAGTCAAACGGTTGGAAGCTGAGGCAGAGAGAAAAAGAAAGTCAGAATCTTTGATGGAGGCGTCTACTAGTCAAGTTGTACTGGCTTCTTCCACATCTTCCAGCAACACTGATGAAAGTGAGAATGAGGAGGAGGAGCCCAAAGGAGCTTGTGCTTTACCAAAATCTAAGAAAAAACGAGGCATGAAAAACATCATGACTATTCAGATGTCTGCTGCCCTGGATCGTACACAAATTTCCTCTAGAAAGGCAACATTTATCCTCGCAGAGGCAGCTAAAAGCTTTGGTTTGGACGCTTCAGATTACAACATAAACCAACATTCTATCCATCGCCTTCGAAATAAGAACCGAGCTCGTCATGCTAAAGAACTTAAGGAGCATTTCCATGGAGAATGTTCTATGACAGTCCACTGGGATGGCAAGATGATGGAGGCCTCACCTCGCACAAGCACATTGATCGTCTCCCAGTACTTGTGTCAGGACCTGGTGTTGAACAGCTGCTTGGTGTCCCCAAAATCCCAAACTCAACTGGAGAAGCACAAGCTGAAGCCGTCTTTAACTGCCTGAATGAATGGGGGAATTACAGAGAGAGTAAAGCAATTTGTTTCGATAAAACAGCTTCAAACACGGGTCATATAGTGGAGCCTGTGCTCTCATCGAAGCAAAATTGGGACATGATGTTTTGTACTTGCCTTGTAGACACCATGTTTTAGATTTATTGTTGGGAGCTGCATTTGAAGCAACATTGGGATCTACATCAACTGGTCCAGAGATACTGATCTTTAAGCGTTTTCGTGACAATTGGACTTCTGTTGATCAAAGCCAGTTCCAAACAGGTGAGACAGACACGATTACTAAAGAAGCAATTATCCAGTCTAAACTGAACTAATTCAGTTTGCTAGATCCCAGGCACCTATGCTACGGGATGACTATCAAGAACTTTTGGATCTGTCCATCATCTTTCTTGGAGGTGTCCCCAATAAAGGCATCAAGTTTCGTGCACCAGGTGCCATGCATCGAGCTCGCTGGATGTCCAAAGCGCTCTATTCTATCAAGATGTGGCTTTTTCGAAACCAGTTCAAGATGACTAAGACTGAAGAACGAGGAATTCAAGATCTTTCCCTTTTTTCTGTTCTCATCTATATGAAGGCTTGGACAACATCCTCACTCCCTATTGAAACCCCATTTAATGACTGGCTCCTTATGAGGTCATTGATTAATTATCCTAACAAAAAGATTTCTGATGCAACTAAAAAAAAGCTCTCTAACCACTTATGGTACCTGTCTGAAGAAGCAGTTTGAGGTGACGTGTATGTATATATATGTATATAGTCTAAAAGTCACTAAAGAGTAAATATCACTAAATCTAAGCTGAATGGCAAGACGAAGCCATAAACGAACCAACGGCTGTTCGTATTGTTTTGGTCTGGCCTAGACATGTTTTTTCCTATCTGACCTAATCTTTGGTGCTGAGTAAAATTAGGTGATGAATCTAAGGTAACAAATCGGGTAGGAAGTTGTTCGTACTTAAGTATAGTTAGGGGTAATGTCTATAGCTTCTAAATTGGTAATGTAAGAGAGAGTTAGGTAGGCTGTTGTGGGACACAGGAATAAAACGGTAGGCTTCAAGGAATACCTAATTCAACGCACCGGTAAGTGCTTTTGATTGTTTGCTAGAACCTAAGTAACCTAACTGGGGTGTCTACCCCACGCTATCACATTTGGCGACGAGGATGGGATTTGGCTCATTTGGTTAAATTTTGTTCATTGGGTTAAATTTGGCTCATTGGGTTAATTTGGCTTATTGGGTTAATTTGGCTTATTGGGTTCAAGTGGTTGTTTGGAAAATTGGATGCAGACTAGTGGGTCGTCCGATTTGGTTTGTTTGTGTGGGGAAGCTACCGTACTATAGCGTAGGTCCCGCCGCCCTAATTCTAAAACTAATTCCTACTCAGCCCTAACTCTAAAACTAATTCCTACTCAGCCCTAACTCTAAAACTAATTCTTACTCAGCCTAACTCTAATACAATTCACTATTCAGCCCTAACTCTAATAAAATTCACTATTCAGTAACTAGACCAAATTTAAACCTAACCTAACCTACTTCACGTGAGTTGGTCTAATTCGGTTTTGCTCTAGCATGTCGGTGATTGGCCATATAAGCCCCTACGAAGACAATGGGGAGGACTTCGAAGCTTATGCCACTAGGGTGAGGTTGTTTTTCGAGGCAAATTCCATTCCGGATGCTAAGAAGGTACCTACCTTTTTAACTATAATAGGCCCTAAAACGTTTGGTTTAGTTATGGACCTAGTTTCTCCTAAAGCACCGGAAACTTGCACCTATAAGGAATTGGTACAGGCCCTAACCGATCACTACAAACCCCGAGTAGTTCTCATCTATGAACGTTTCAAATTTTATTCAAGGCATCAGACGGGAAATGAAAGCATTGCATGCAGAGTTTGTTGCAGGAATAAAAAGCCATAGCCGTACGTGTAAATTTGGGGACAAATTAGATGAAATGCTAAGAGATAGGTTTGTAATGGGTCTCAAAGAGGAGTCTACCCAGAGAGCCCTATTAGCCATACAGGACCTAACTTTTAGTCAGGCTGTAGAAATAGCTACGGCTAGAGAAGCAGCTGCTAAAGATGTTAGAGCTTTTGGAAATCATAGTAGTAAAGCCCAACACGTAAATAGCTTTAAATCTTCTAGGCCTGGCAGACCTAACGAGCCTACTAGACAGGCAAATAAAAGGTATGAGGCGAATATGACTAAGCCTACTAATTCTACTAAGCCTTCCAAGCCATGTACAGGGTGTGGAAAACACCATTGGAAGAAAGATTGCCCTTTTAAAGAAGCAGTTTGCCGAAACTGTAGTAAAATAGGCCACATAGCTAAAGTGTGTTATTGGAGTGGAGTACCTATTCTATGAGCAGCAAAGTGGGGAAAATACAGGCCCATATATTGTAGAGGTAGGCCTAAATGGAATTACAGTTCCTCTAGAATTGGATACGGGTGCTGCCCGGACGGTCATGTCCAAGGTAGTTTTTGATAAGATTTTCAAAAACACACCTAAACTACATGCATCTAAAACGATTTTGAAGAAGTACGGTGACATACAAATACCTATTTGTGGAGAAGCATACGTCACAGTTACACTTAACCAGAAAACTTTGTCTCATCCCTTAACCCTTTTAGTGGTGGATGAGCAAGGGCCTACTCTACTAGGCCGTGATTGGATTGATGCTTTGGAAATGCCAATTGACAAAATCTTGCCAAGGGGTCAGGCAGATGTGCATACACTTTCATATCCATCTGACATAGACTCATTGTTAAGGGAGTTTTCTTCTATTTTTGGGCCTGAAGTAGGCAACCTAAAAGGCCATCAGGTCTGCATAGAAGTAGATCCTAATGTAACTCCGAAATTTTGTAAGGCTCGTTCAATTGCGCATGCACTGCGGGAGAAGGTAGATTTAGAAATTGACAGGCTGCTAAAAGATAAAATTATTGAACCAGTCACACACGCTAAGTGGGCTGCCCCAGTAGTTCCTGTACTAAAACCGGACAAGTCCGTGCGGTTATGCGGGGATTACCGTTTAACAGCAAATAGAGCCGTCCTTCTAGATTGCTATCCTATACCCAAGCCTGATGAATTATTTAGCTCTCTTGCTGGGGGAAAATATTTCACAAACTCGATATGTCCCAAGCCTATGCTCAACTAAGTTTAGATGAAAACTCTAAAGAATTAACTATCATAAATACGCACCGAGGCCTATATAAGTACAATAGGCTATGCTATGGAATAGCATCGGCTCCAGGTATTTTTCAGAGGACAATGGACCAAGTTCTAGGTCACATTCCAGGGGTACTTTGCTTTCTAGATGATGTCCTCATTTCAGGTTCGACTAAAAAAGAACACCTAACTAGATTAACCACGGTTCTAAAAAGACTCCGGGATGCTGGACTTAAGCTAAAGAGAGAAAAGTGTTCATGGGTCACTAACGAGGTTTCATATTTAGGGTTCCGCATAGATGCCTCAGGCATTCATCCAACGGTGGATAAACTAGAAGCAATAGAAAAGGCACCACCTCCACAAAACATCACACAGTTACAAGCTTATTTAGGTCTCCTAAACTTTTATAGGAAATTTTTGCCTAATGCATCGACTTTCCTTGAACCCCTAAATAAGCTATTACGATCTGAACAGTGGAGATGGGAGAAAACTCAAAAGGAAGCATTTGAGGCTTCCAAGGACGTACTACTAAAGTCCACTCTCCTAGTGCATTATGATCCTAAACTTCCTCTCGTAGTTTCAGCAGACAGCAGTTCTTATGGAATTGGGGCAGTGTTATCTCACCACATTGATGGTGTAGATAGGCCTATCTGTTTTGCTTCTAGAACACTAACTGAGACGGAAAGACGATATGCACAAGTGGAACGTGAAGCATTAGCCTTAGTATTTGCAGTAAAAAAATTTCATTTCTATCTATGGGGTCATGAATTTAAACTAATTACTGACCATAAGCCTCTTTTAGGTTTATTTTCACCTAATAAAAATATTCCAGTTATGGCCTCAGGTAGGATTCAACGATGGGCACTGATTCTACAAGCCTATAAATTTGACTTAGTACATCGGTCAGGTAAACTTCTAGGTACGGCTGATGCGCTAAGTAGGTTGCCCTTAGAAAATCCAAATGATTGTGTACCTATACCTACAGAATGGGTTCACTTGGTGGAGTTTTTGGAATCCACTCCAGTATCTGCAGTACAAATAGAGCAGTGGACAAAATCAGACCCTATTCTGTCTAGGGTCATCCATTTCTGCTCAGTTGGTTGGCCTACTAAGGTTGAGAGTGAATTACAGCCTTTTATTCAGCGTCAGTCTGGCCTCTCTATTCAAAATGGCTGTCTCTTATGGGGCCACAGAGTGATTATTCCAAATAAAGGCAGGTCGAATTTAGTGAAGGAACTTCACGCTGAACACATGGCGCAACAAAAATGAAAGAGCTGGCGAGAGCTTATTTCTGGTGGCCTGGTTTAGATGGAGAACTCGAATCATTGGTTCGTTCCTGTCAAAGCTGCCTAGAGAACAGAGATCTCCCAAGGAAAAGTCCACTTCATCCTTGGGAATGGCCTACTATACCGTGGCATAGGATCCATGTTGACTATGCAGGTCCTATAAATAATATTTATTTCCTAGTCATGGTGGACGCCTACTCTAAGTGGGTGGAAATTTTTCCAACCACTTCCACGACTTCGGGTGTAACGATTCGCTTACTCCGTTCAGTTTTCGCTCGATGGGGTTTACCCGTAGTCCTGGTTTCCGACAATGGTACTTGTTTTACCAGTGAGGAATTTCGTTCCTTCGTCCACCTAAATGGCATTAGACATGTCCGGTCTAGTGTTTTCCACCCATCTACTAACGGTCTCGCGGAAAACATGGTCCGTACTTTCAAGTCGGCCTTGCGTCATTCTCGTGGGGAGGAAATGCAAGTGGTGTTGGATAAATTTTTGTTTAAATATCGAATAACACACACACCACGACGGGGGTGTCTCCCTCTAAACTTCTGATTGGCCGGGGAATTCGTTCAGTTTTTGATTTGTTACGTCCAAACGAAACGTTACAACAACGAGTTTTACGCCATCAGGAAAAACAGAAGTTGTACCACGACACTAAAAGAGGGAGAGTTCTAGAAGCGAAACCTAATGATCCAGTTGTGATTCGCAACTATGGGGCTGGACCAAAATGGGTTCCTGCAACTGTGCAGGAGAGAACGGGCCCTGTTTCCTTCAAGTGCCAACTAGAAGATGGTCGTTCTATTAAACGCCATCAGGACCAGATATGGGAACGTGAAGTGCAGAAGGACCAGAGTCTTCCGGAAGAGAGAACTGATCCTCCGGAAAATGGTTCAACTTGCCCGCCTATACAGGTTGCAATCCTACTACATCAACCCCGCTCCGCAGGTCGTCTAGGGTCCCTCATCCCCCTGACAGACTAAACTTGTAGGGAGGAGTGAGGTGACGTGTATGTATATATATGTATATAGTCTAAAAGTCACTAAAGGTAAATATCACTAAATCTAAGCTGAATGGCAAGAGCAAGTCATAAACGAACCAACGGCTGTTCGTATTGTTTTGGTCTGGCCTAGACATGTTTTTTCCTATCTGACCTAATCTTTGGTGCTGAGTAATTAGGTGATGATCTAAGGTGACAAATCGGGTAGGAAGTTGTTCGTACTTAAGTATAGTTAGGGGTAATGTCTATAGCTTCTAAATTGGTAATGTAAGAGAGAGTTAGGTAGGCTGTTGTGGGACACAGGAATAAAACGGTAGGCTTCAAGGAATACCTAATTCAACGCACCGGTAAGTGCTTTTGATTGTTTGCTATTCTATCAAGATGTGGCTTTTTCGAAACCAGTTCAAGATGACTAAGACTGAAGAACGAGGAATTCAAGATCTTTCCCTTTTTTCTGTTCTCATCTATATGAAGGCTTGGACAACATCCTCACTCCCTATTGAAACCCCATTTAATGACTGGCTCCTTATGAGGTCATTGATTAATTATCCTAACAAAAAGATTTCTGATGCAACTAAAAAAAAGCTCTCTAACCACTTATGGTACCTGTCTGAAGAAGCAGTTGGTCTTGCTTTCTTTGATGAGCGAATTACTACAGGTGTAAAGAAACGCATGGTAAAGGCATTAGAAGATGAGTCCACTGATAGACCACCCAAGCGTCCTCGGATTCCTGAATTGACCTTCTGCTCTGGTGAAGGACTACACCAACTTGTTACAAGAAATACTAGAGAATTCTTTACTAAGCTGAATTTGCCAGAAGGATTTCTAAACAAGGCACCCAGCACTTGGACATCCAACTGTGAATATTTAAGGGCCAGAGCTATTGTTGCAGCTCTATCTGTTGAAAATGACCGGGCAGAACGTGCAGTAGCTTTAGTTCAAGAGCTGAATAAGAAATTGACAGTGGGGGAAGAGCAGCTCCAGTTCCTGCTCCAAATTGTTGCAAAACACCGCCAGAGTCACCCAGTTCCATCAAAAACTGTTCTTCTAAAAAAATAACCATCAATGAGGTCGCACCTTAAAATACACCATATTGTATAATCATTGTATATTAAATAAATGTTGTATAAGGAAATAATGTTAATTAAAGTAATTAAAGTATGTAAATAGCACTGGCATTTTGAATTTATCTCTATATAATAAACTAATGTTTTTTTTTGTAGCAATGCTTCATTGCTGATTGTATATAAAAAAAGAGACAGGAAGGATTTTGGATAGGAGAAAAAGGATTGGGATAAAGAAGGATTGAGGACCAAAGGATGGATTATAACAACATCAAGGATAGGTTAGAAAAGGATCAATGATAAATAAGAAGGCCTATACTTATAAAAACGAATCAAACTAAAAAAAGAAGGAAGGAATTATGTGTATAATGAGCATAATCATATGTCAGGAGCTATTATGCCATGGTCACCATTTTTATTAGCCGGGGGCGACCCCTAAATATGAGCCAATTTGTGTCAAACTTTCAAGTTTTAGTTTTTATGCTAAATGGAACTATTTTAGGGGGCGCAGATAAATAATTCAACATTTCAATTTTTGACTACCCAATAAGAGACACCCTAAATTATATATATATATATATATATATATATATATATATATATATATATATATATGCACTAAAATCACAAAATAACACGTGATCTTATTAATAAGCAAATAACCACAAGGAAAAGGAAACACGAAGTCAGAGCGCTTTCGTGATATATTCACATCTTCAGGGAGAAACAATATATATATATATATATATATATATATATATATATATATTATATATATATATACTTTTGCTTACTTTTGTTTACTTTTGTTGAGTTTGAACGACGGTTCAGGATCGACCTGCGGTCGACCCCTCTGCAGCATCCCGCCTCATTTGCGGGACTTGGTGAAGGAGGGAATTGCTCTCTGATCGCCCCCTGCCCTCGTAGCCAGCCACGCATGGCTGGTCAGGGACTTTGCACAAGAATCTGTTCAGCTGGTTCTTGAAGTTATTCAAGTTGGTGTGCTGGAGATTCCTCACTTCTTTTGGAAGGACATTGAAAAGCTTTGGGCCCCGTATTCTGAGGGTATTTTCCATCCTCGTTTTCATGGCTCCTTGTCCCACCGCAGCTGGGATCGTACAAAATCTGCCTCTTCTCTCATTCCAGTTTGTTTCTATTTCATTTCTGAGGTTAGGGACAGAGCCCTCAAGTATGTTCCATATGTATATTATTGTGTACCGCTCTCGCCTTCTTTCAAGAGAGTAGAGTTCCAGGCATTGTAGTCGAGACCAGTAGTCTTCACCTTCCGTTTCCTCTATCTTAGACGTAAAAGTCCTTTGTATAGCTTTAATGCTCGCAATGTCTCTTTTTCTGTGTGGGCTTGTGAGTACTGAGCAATACTCAATTATTGGTAGGACTAGGCTCTTCCATAATTTGAGCATGATGTTTGCTTTTCTGCTGCGGAAGCTCCTCCAGATGATTCCCATTATTTTTCTAGCCGTTGTGATTTTGATTTTATAGTGCTCTCTGAATTCTGCATCCGACGACATTACTCCAAGATCCCTGACTTGTGGATTTGGTGTTATCTGTTTGGCTTGCCGAGTTTTGTACCCTTTTTTCTGTAGCTCTTTGTTATTACCATATCTTAGAAGTTGGAATTTTTCTTCGTTGAACTTCATATTGTTGTGTTCTGCCCACTGGAATAATGTTTCAATGTCGTTTTGTAGTTTTCTTATGTCATCTTCGTTCAATATTGCCTTACATATCTTTGTGTCATCTGCGAAGCATGATACAATACTGTCCTTAATATCTGCATCAATATCTGCAATCATTATTATGAACAGCAAGGGAGCTAATACTGTCCCTTGTGGGACAGAGCTCACGACTTCCGAGACTTCCGATTTAACTCCGTTTACCACCACTCTTTGCGTTCTTTGCGTCAAGAAATTAAATATCCACCTTCCTAGCTTTCCAGTAATTCCTGTATCCTTAAGTTTGTTTGCTATGATTCCATTGTCACATTTATCGAAGGCTTTAGCAAAATCAGTATATATTACATCAATGTTTTGTCCTCGACAGAATGTTCCTAATATTTTCTCCTGGTGGTCTAGTAGCTGTGACAGGCATGATCTACCCGCCCTGAAGCCATGTTGATTTGGGTTGTATAAGTTTTTCTTGTAGGTAGTAGGTAGTTTTGGCTCTAATTGTGCGTTCAAAACACTTTACTTATAAAGTGTTGAACGCACAATTAGAGCCAAAACATACAATATTATATATATATAATATATATATATATATATATATATATATATATAATATAGGGTCCGCAAAAAAAAAAGGAGCATGACGAAAACTGCTCTCACGCCCGCATTTTTTGCCGGACCCTTAAATGTTATATATTTAGCTAAAGATAAAAGAGCCCAGAGTTGTATAAAACAAATTTCATCAAAATCGGTCATAAAATAAAGATTTTATGGCCACAAACGTGCAATGACTAAAAAAAGTGAATTTCCGCGTAAAAATTTGATGTTTTTCTCATTTTAAATTATTTTTTTCAGATGCCTAAATAATTTTAATCAATAAAAATGATAATATGCCCTTTTCTAAAGAAGATAAAATATTAATAAAACATTATAGACTTGATAAAAATTATGGCGCAATAAAATTATTACAAGAGTTTCCGAATAAACCATGGTCGAAAGGAGGTTTGGACAAGCTGTTAAGAAAACTCGACGAAACTGAAAGTACTGAAAGGAAACAAGGAAGCGGGAGGCCAAGATCAGTTCGAACCGAAGAAAACATCAGAGATGTGGAACTAAGAATTTGTAGTCAAGAAGGCAGACCAGGGACTCACGTGACACCGTCCAGAATTGCTAATGAGTTGAGCATATCCGAAAGTAGCGTCAGAAACATTATTAAAAACGACCTTGAACTAAAACCTTATAAACGGATACACGGGCAGAAACTAACTGAAATTAACGAACAGAAAAGAGTTGTTTGTTCTGAAAGCATGTTAAGAAATATCTCCCGAAAAAGTAGACCTCGGCTTTTTTACTGACGAAAAGAAGTTTACGGTAGAACCACCGCGAAATTCCCAAAATGACAGAGTGTATTTAAGAGTTAATCATAAAAATGAAATACCAGATGATAGACTTTATGCTACCCGTAATCATTTTTCTGCCAGCGTAATGGTATGGGTCGGTGTGTCTAAACTAGGCAAGACATCTGTTTTTTTCGTAGAGCCAAACATCAAAGTAGACGCCCGCTATTACACTGAAACTTTGTTGGAACAAATGCTGCCCGAAATGAGACGATTGGCGAATAATGGTTACTTCTTATTCCAACAGGATGGCGCTCGGGCGCATACCGCTAAGTCAACTATTGAATTTTTAGAAAATAATGTTCCTGAATTGCTTTACCCAAAAGATTGGCCCCCTAATAGTCCAGATTTGAATCCCGTAGACTACGGAATATGGGAAATGTTGGCTGAGAAAGTGTACAAGCATAAGATCCGAAATGTCGAACATTTGAAAGAAGTTATCGTACAAAAATGGGAAGAAATTACCCAAGATCAAGTAGATAAAGCTATAGATCAATTTAGGCCCCGATTACGAAGGGTTGTAGAGGTTTCTGGCAAACATATCGAACAATTTTTTTAGTCTTATAATTTCGTTTTCTTTGGAAATTGTAAAATTATATGACATGTTGTAGTAAAACTTTATATTTTCTTTAATTTTTGACGTATTGACATGAAATTTGGTAATAACTTAGTTTATTTGTTGCTTATTTGCCTAAAATAAGTTATTTGTCATTATGTGTAAAAATAAATGTACAGTAAACATTTTCGTCATGCTCCTTTTTTTTTTGCGGACCCTGTATATATATATATATATATGTTAAACACAGACCGTGCATGGAACAAGGAACTCTTCTGGGAAAATTAAATCCACTATAGTCCGAATAAGTAATGGTAAATGACAAATACCATAGTTTTTTTTCCTTTTTCATGATTTTAGCCCGACGTGGGCAACGGGTCTCTCGCAAAGAGATCCCATAAATATAGCTTCCCTCACCAGCTATCTGCAAAGCAGACAGGATCCAGCTTTGGGACGTGGATCTAGGGTTTAAAGCAAACCTAGATCCCTACACTCAGAACCTCTATATAAGTAAAAGACTCGTTGCATTCACGTCGTGTTGAATAAATCAAAGAAAAAGGGGGTAACTATTGTATTTTTAGCCAAAAAACCAAAACTTAAACCTCAACCGGGACATTGAGCGTCCACTTTTCAAGGCACGAAACACGTCCGTTTAGTATACACAAACTCAGAATGGTTCCCTGAGAACATTATATGTTAAACACAGACCGTGCATGGAACAAGGAACTCTTCTGGGAAAATTAAATCCACTATAGTCCGAATAAGTAATGGTAAATGACAAATACCATAGTTTTTTTCCTTTTTCATGATTTTAGCCCGACGTGGGCAACAAAGGAAAAAAACTATGGTATTTGTCATTTACCATTACTTATTCGGACTATAGTGGATTTAATTTTCCCAGAAGAGTTCCTTGTTCCATGCACGGTCTGTGTTTAACATATAATGTTCTCAGGGAACCATTCTGAGTTTGTGTATACTAAACGGACGTGTTTCGTGCCTTGAAAAGTGGACGCTCAATGTCACGGTTGAGGTTTAAGTTTTGGTTTTTTTTGGCTAAAAATACAATAGTTACCCCCTTTTTCTTTGATTTATTCAACACGACGTGAATGCAACGAGTCTTTTACTTATATAGAGGTTCTGAGTGTAGGGATCTAGGTTTGCTTTAAACCCTAGATCCACGTCCCAAAGCTGGATCCTGTTTGCTTTGCAGATAGCTGGTGAGGGAAGCTATATTTATGGGATCTCTTTGCGAGAGACCCGTTGCCCACGTCGGGCTAAAATCATGAAAAAGGAAAAAAACTATGGTATTTGTCATTTACCATTACTTATTCGGACTATAGTGGATTTAATTTTCCCAGAAGAGTTCCTTGTTCCATGCACGGTCTGTGTTTAACATATAATGTTCTCAGGGAACCATTCTGAGTTTGTGTATACTAAACGGACGTGTTTCGTGCCTTGAAAAGTGGACGCTCAATGTCCCGGTTGAGGTTTAAGTTTTGTTTTTTTTGGCTAAAAATACAATAGTTACCCCCTTTTCTTTGATTTATTCAACACGACGTGAATGCAACGAGTCTTTTACTTATATAGAGGTTCTGAGTGTAGGGATCTAGGTTGCTTTAAACCCTAGATCCACGTCCCAAAGCTGGATCCTGTCTGCTTTGCAGATAGCTGGTGAGGGAAGCTATATTTATGGGATCTCTTTGCGAGAGACCCGTTGCCCACGTCGGGCTAAAATCATGAAAAAGGAAAAAAACTATGGTATTTGTCATTTACCATTACTTATTCGGACTATAGTGGATTTAATTTTCCCAGAAGAGTTCCTTGTTCCATGCACGGTCTGTGTTTAACATATAATGTTCTCAGGGAACCATTCTGAGTTTGTATATATATATATATATATATATATATATATATATAATATATATCAGTGATGTAGGTCTCGAGATCGGTCTCGGTCTCGAGACCGATCTCGAGACCTAATTTGCAGATCTCGATCTCGATCTCGGTCTCCGCTATGTAGATCTCGGTCTCGATCTCGGTCTCGACAGACGCGGTCTCGGTTTTTCTCCCGAGACCTTTCGAGACCGTAATGAAAAATACATGTTATTGGCATACTCATGATGGTGGCTTGGTTGAACAGACACAATTCAGAATGTTTATGAAAGTTTGTAAAAGTAAGGGACTCTAGGTATTCACTAATCAGTCACCCTGTTTTGAGTGGATGTTGAATTAATGTAATATATATATATATATATATATATATATATATATATATATATATATATATATATATATATATATACAGGGTGGCCAAAAAAAAATGGCACCAATTTTGAGAAGTGATATCTCAACCATTGCAGCTAGGGACTTAAAAAAACAACCAAATGAAAGACAATAATTCTTTTCTCTTTAAATACTTATTCTATGGCTTGATGGTTATAAGCCCATATAATGCCCAAAATTGGCTTCCAAAAACAATATACAAAAAAGTTGCGCATTTATATTTATTCCTTGATCCTAATTTTAAATGAAATTTTTCTATTCCAGACCCCTCAAGATGGGATTGAGAGAATCTGATAAGAACATTATACAAGCACTACGTGAAGAAAAAGGATATTCATTAAACAGAATCCTTTACGAATTTCCAAATAGAAATTGGAAAAAAAGAACTGTGGCACATTTTTTACAAAAACTTAAAGAAACCGGCAGCAGTCAACGGCGTCCGGGAAGTGGTCGACCAAAAAGTATTAGAACGCTAGAAAACATTGAAAAAGTAAATGAAATTGTTTTAAGTCAAGAGGAACAACCGGGAACAAGTAAAAGTGAACGTGAAGTTGCGAAAGAAAACGGGGTTTCACGTTCATCAGTACAGCGAATAATTCGAAAAGATCTTGGGTTGAAAACATTTAAGAGGGTGAAGGTTACTGCTTTATCGGAGCCTGTGAAAGAAAGACGTTTCCATCGATGTAAAAATCTATTGCGAAGATTTCGGTCAAATGAGTCTGTGAAAAAAATTTGGTTTTCTGATGAGAAACGATTTACGGTCGAAACACCACGAAATACCCAAAATGATCGGGTTCGTGCAGCAGTGGCGACAAAAACTCATGTTGACCCAAAACCACTTTTGCGTGAAAAAAAACACTTTTCAGATTCGATAATGGTTTCCCTTGCAGCGTCATCTGAGAACAAAACATCCATCATTTTTATTCAGCGAGGCGTTAAAATTAACTCAATTTACTACCGTAATGACATTTTGTCTCCAATGTTGTCAGAGATCAAGGAGACGAGCACTGATTTTGTGTTCATGCAAGATAGAGCCCCATCTCATACAGCCAAGGAAACAATAACATTTCTCAATAATAATTGTCCTGGTTTTATCGAACCAAATAATTGGCCACCATGCAGCCCAGATCTAAACCCCAATGACTACTTTGTGTGGTCTGCCTTAGAGAGAGAAGTCTACCATGGTCAGAAAATCCGTGATGTGAACCATCTTCGTGAATGAATTCAGGCTGCATGGGAAAATCTCTCACAAGTGACGATCTCAAAGGCAATTTCAAAATGGAGGGCGAGATTACAGGCTGTGGTTGACCATAATGGAGGGCAGATTGAGCCATTTATTGAAAATTAGGTTTAACTTAAAACCACAGAACTTCGTTTAAAGACCGTAAATTAGAAGATAATTAATTAGAAAAAAATAAAAGGAAAAATATAAATGCGCAACTTTTTTTGTATATTTTTCTTATAAGCCAATTTTTGGCATTACATGGGTTTATAACCATCAAGCTATTGAATAAGTATTTAAAGAGAAAAGAATTATCTTTCATTTGGTTGTTTTTTTAAAATCCTTAACTGCAATGGTTATTGAGATATCACTTCTGAAAATTGGTGCCATTTTTTTTGGGCCACCCTGTATATATATATATATATTATATATATATATATATGAATAGAAACGACATAATATTAAGGAACGTTTCTGCACACGCGGAAGAGAAATAACGAATAAATGAAAAATGAGGCGAACCGCCCGGGAATCGAACCCAAGGCCTTCCAATTGCCGGTTGGATGCGCGAGGGTTGCCCTTTCAGGGCATTGGTTTCTGCCCTATGTAGGAGAATTTCGATTTGTGAATGATTGAGGTCCGTGGTGTAATGGTAGCGCATCCAACCGGCAATTGGAAGGCCTTGGGTTCGATTCCCTGGCGGTTCGCCTCATTTTTCATTTATTCGTTATTTCTCTTCCGCGTGTGCAGAAACGTTCCTTAATATTATGTCGTTTCTATTCATTTATATACTGCGTGGTCATTGCAGTTAAATGCACATATTCACGATTTGCGAGGGTGCCCTTTCAGGGCATTGGTTTCTGCCCTATGTAGGAGAATTTCGATTTGTGAATGATTGAGGTCCGTGGTGTAATGGTAGCGCATCCAACCGGCAATTGGAAGGCCTTGGGTTCGATTCCCGGGCGGTTCGCCTCATTTTTCATTTATTCGTTATTTCTCTTCCGCGTGTGCAGAAACGTTCCTTAATATTATGTCGTTTCTATTCATTTATATACTGCGTGGTCATTGCAGTTAAATGCACATATTCACGATTTGCGAGGGTGCCCTTTCAGGGCATTGGTTTCTGCCCTATGTAGGAGAATTTCGATTTGTGAATGATTGAGGTCCGTGGTGTAATGGTAGCGCATCCAACCGGCAATTGGAAGGCCTTGGGTTCGATTCCCGGGCGGTTCGCCTCATTTTTCATTTATTCGTTATTTCTCTTCCGCGTGTGCAGAAACGTTCCTTAATATTATGTCGTTTCTATTCATTTATATACCGCGTGGTCATTGCAGTTAAATGCACATATTCACGATTTGCGAGGGTGCCCTTTCAGGGAATTGGTTTCTGCCCTATGTAGGAGAATTTCGATTTGTGAATGATTGAGGTCCGTGGTGTAATGGTAGCGCATCCAACCGGCAATTGGAAGGCCTTGGGTTCGATTCCCGGGCGGTTCGCCTCATTTTTCATTTATTCGTTATTTCTCTTCCGCGTGTGCAGAAACGTTCCTTAATATTATGTCGTTTCTATTCATTTATATACTGCGTTGTCATTGCAGTTAAATGCACATATTCACGATTTGCGAGGGTGCCCTTTCAGGGCATTGGTTTCTGCCCTGTAGGAGAATTTCGATTTGTGAATGATTGAGGTCCGTGGTGTAATGGTAGCGCATCCAACCGGCAATTGGAAGGCCTTGGGTTCGATTCCCGGGCGGTTCGCCTCATTTTTCATTTATTCGTTATTTCTCTTCCGCGTGTGCAGAAACGTTCCTTAATATTATGTCGTTTCTATTCATTTATATACTGCGTGGTCATTGCAGTTAATGCACATATTCACGATTTGCGAGGGTGCCCTTTCAGGGCATTGGTTTCTGCCCTATGTAGGAGAATTTCGATTTGTGAATGATTGAGGTCCGTGGTGTAATGGTAGCGCATCCAACCGGCAATTGGAAGGCCTTGGGTTCGATTCCCGGGCGGTTCGCCTCATTTTTCATTTATTCGTTATTTCTCTTCCGCGTGTGCAGAAACGTTCCTTAATATTATGTCGTTTCTATCATTTATATACTGCGTGGTCATTGCAGTTAAATGCACATATTCACGATTTGCGAGGTGTTGCCCTTTCAGGGCATTGGTTTCTGCCCTATGTAGGAGAATTTCGATTTGTGAATGATTGAGGTCCGTGGTGTAATGGTAGCGCATCCAACCGGCAATTGGAAGGCCTTGGGTTCGATTCCCGGGCGGTTCGCCTCATTTTTCATTTATTCGTTATTTCTCTTCCGCGTGTGCAGAAACGTTCCTTAATATTATGTCGTTTCTATTCATTTATATACTGCGTGGTCATTGCAGTTAAATGCACATATTCACGATTTGCGAGGGTGCCCTTTCAGGGCATTGGTTCTGCCCTATGTAGGAGAATTTCGATTTGTGAATGATTGAGGTCCGTGGTGTAATGGTAGCGCATCCAACGGCAATTGGAAGGCCTTGGGTTCGATTCCCGGGCGGTTCGCCTCATTTTTCAATTATTCGTTATTTCTCTTCCGCTTGTGCAGAAACGTTCCTTAATATTATGTCGTTTCTATTCATTTATATACTGCGTGGTCATTGCAGTTAAATGCACATATTCACGATTTGCGAGGGTGCCCTTTCAGGGCATTGGTTTCTGCCCTATGTAGGAGAATTTCGATTTGTGAATGATTGAGGTCCGTGGTGTAATGGTAGCGCATCCAACCGGCAATTGGAAGGCCTTGGGTTCGATTCCCGGGCGATTCGCCTCATTTTTCATTTATTCGATATTTCTCTTCCGCGTGTGCAGAAACGTTCCTTAATATTATGTCGTTTCTATTCATTTATATACTGCGTGGTCATTGCAGTTAAATGCACATATTCACGATTTGCGAGGGTGCCCTTTCAGGGCATTGGTTTCTGCCCTATGTAGGAGAATTTCGATTTGTGAATGATTGAGGTCCGTGGTGATATGTAGCGCATCCAACCGCAATTGGAAGGCCATTGGGTTCGATTCCCGGGCGGTTCGCCTCATTTTCATTATTCGTTATTTCTCTTCCGCGTGTGCAGAAACGTTCCTAATATTATGTCGTTTCTATTCATTTATATACTGCGTGGTTATGCAGTTAAATGCACATATCACGATTTGCGAGGGTGCCCTTTCGGGCATTGGTTTCTGCCCTATGTAGGAGAATTTCGATTTGTGAATGATTGAGGTCCGTGGTGTAATGGTAGCGCATCCAACCGGCAATTGGAAGGCCTTGGGTTCGATTCCCGGGCGTTCGCCTCATTTTTTCATTATTCGTTTATTTCTCTTCCGCGTGTGCAGAAACGTTCCTTAATATTATGTCGTTTCTATTCATTTATATACTGCGTGGTCATTGCAGTTAAATGCACATATCACGATTTGCGAGGGTGCCCTTTCAGGCATTGGTTTCTGCCCTATGTAAGGAGAATTTCGATTTGTGAATGATTGAGGTCCGTGGTGTAATGGTAGCGCATCCAACCGGCAATTGGAAGGCTTGGGGTTCGCTTCCCGGGCGGTTCGCCTCATTTTTCATTTATTCGTTATTTCTCTTCCGCGTGTGCAGAAACGGTTCCTAATATTATGTCGTTCTAATTTATATACTGCGTGGTCATTGCAGTTAAATGCACATATTCACGATTGGAGGGTGCCCTTTCAGGGCATTGGTTTCTGCTATGTAGGAGAATTTCGATTTGTGAATGATGAGGTCCGTGGTGTAATGGTAGCGC